>JAESUZ010002942.1:0-166369 GCA_017311185.1 Proteles cristata cristata | reverse complement strand
GAGTTAACACTCAAGGCTTTACCATTTTCCAGGACTCCGTGAAGAATTTGAAAATAATCTAAAGCTCAAGAGAATCTGTCCAGGAATAAAATGCACTCCCAACGAGTTTGATCTTTAGTACAGAAAATTTATCAAAATCTCAGATGAGAGGATGGGGCGCAGGTCTTCCAGTAGACCTCATGTAGTTCTAATCTCATTAGGCAACTCTTAAATTATGCTCTGAATGGAGGAGAAACAAATCTCAGATGAGGTAGAAAGTGTCCAGAAGAATGAACCTACATCAGAGCAAACTAAAGTTCAACCCATGTTAAAAATAAGAAAGATAAAAATTAAAGACTAAGCAAAGGCAAACACACAAGCACACACAGAGGATTAAAAAAAAAAGAAATAAATTAAACTTTTTTTAATGTTTTATTTATTTCTAGGAGAGAGAGAGAGACAGCGTGAGCAGGGGAGGGTCAGAGAGAGGGAAACACAGACTCTGAAACAGGCTCCAGGCTCTGAGCTGGCAGTCAGCACAGAGCCCGACGCGGGGCTCGAACCCACGAACCGTGAGATCATGACCTAAGCGAAAGTTGGACGCTTAACCGACTAAGCCACCCAGGCGCCCCAGAAATAAATTAAATTAAAAATAATTTGTAGACTTGAGAAAACTAATGGAGCACCAAATCCATACCACTGGAGTACGAGTCTACAAACTGTGGCCCCTGGAAGAAAGCTAAGATGCCCCTTATTTTTATACGATGTTATTAGAACATGTGTTGTCTCTGGTGGCTTTCACACTACAGTAGCCAAGTCGAGTAACTACAACAGAAATCATATGGCCTACAAACATGAAATACTGATTTGCGGGAAAAAGTTTGCCAACACCTGCACTAGAAAATTAATTCATTGTAAACACGTCGGCCCTCCTGTCCTGGGATCTTCGACCCCACCTGTGTGCTTCCACTTTCCGGTTACACCCTAAAATTGAATGCATGCTAGCATAAATGCAGTATGAGTTGGTGGCTCACTTTTAGGCTTCAAACCCACCCCTTGAGAACTACCACCTTATCACCTGCCTTGAAAAATGTACACTTCACACCCCCAACTAGAGCCAAGCATCTTTGGTAATACACAAATGTAACATCCAACACTTACTTAGCACTACATGCTATGTACTATTGTGCTTTCATAAAACAAACAAAAAAAATGGTAGAGATGGGACACAAATAAATAAAATGTAGGCAATGTGACCTCAATGGATCATACTCATACTATATAATAATCTTCCTTTATAGATCAATCTAAAAATGAGAAAATGAGGAAAGAGAAAAATCAGGCTCCAAGTTGACAGTACTTTATTCTCCTCCTTTAAACATGTTTTATTGGGAGCATCTTTGTAGTAAGCATTTTAGTGATTTATTTACATTATTAATGTTCAGAAAAGACAACAGCTACAACTCTGATTATCGAAGGTTTAGAATTCTTTCACAAGTTTACAAAGTACTGTGCAAAAGCATGTGTTATTACTTTAACCTCGGTAGGAATAAACAGAAAACACACTTTATGCTCACTGGCTATTGGATTGGAATTTACAACTTTGAGGAAAATATCCCACTGGACTAGCCTATCGCTTTCCCTTCAAACCCTCAATTCAAACTTTCACATCTCCCCTGGGTGCTTCTTATTACTGAACAGGTCTTAAGTTTACTTATTTGAAAATAATTATAGGGGTGCCTGGGTGGCTTAGTCGGTTAAGCGTCCGACTTTCGCTTAGGTCATGATCTCGCGGTTCGTGGGTTCGAGCCCCGAGTCGGGCTCTGTGCTGACTGCCAGCTCAGAGCCTGGAGCCTGTTTCAGAGTCTGTGTCTCCCTCTCTCTCTGACCCTCCCCTGTTCACGCTGTCTCTCTCTATCCTAGAAATAAAATAAAGATATAAAAAACAAAAAAATAATAATTATAAAGTCTTGTAGAGAAAGTAATTTTTGTTCAGAAATAAAATTTCTCAACATGCACATACCTCATTGTAATATCACCAGTATTTTGTATATTCTCTGTGCTCACTACAACTCAATTTTAATTGCATTCAAGCACCCAAGATATGTCAGAACATACTTAGACACTGTTAGCTTATCGAACATTCTATCATTTAGTCTTCAAATATTTATCCAACCCACATGCTCTACAAGCACTGTGCAGGATGCTAGAGACACTAATGAATAAGCTCCAGGATTTTTGAGATTACAGTCATGACTACAGATGAACTCCTCTGAGATGGATATATAAAACGGGATTGGGGAAAAGATCTTCCTCTCATATGTGAACTCTGATAGTATGGTGGTTTCCTGAAGCATTTTTGAGAATGCTAGGATGGCATCATGGATGAGAGAAAATTGCCAAAATCAATTAGCAATGTCTTCAATGGGCACATGTAATTTGGTTCATTTTGTATGTTTATGATTTCTTGCTGCATTAC
Source organism: Proteles cristata cristata (assembly GCA_017311185.1). Classification (NCBI taxonomy): domain Eukaryota; kingdom Metazoa; phylum Chordata; class Mammalia; order Carnivora; family Hyaenidae; genus Proteles; species Proteles cristata. The sequence continues at coordinate 163,911 of JAESUZ010002942.1, read as the reverse complement.
AAAAGGACCAAGTATGGAATACTGGATATCAATGTTTATGATATGAGCGAAGGAAAGAAAAAAGCAGCAGAAACCTACTCCACAGCAGCAGCCACATCATAGAAGCTAAAAGGAAGAGAGCTTCTAGGTGGATGTAGACAATAGTGTCAAATGTCATACTCCTTGAAGAAGAAAGTAGGCAAACTGCAATTCATTGATGACTTTTCTGAACTCAGTTTCAGAAGAGTGAAGGAGTAGAAACTTAAGTACAGAGTCTAAAGAAATAAGGTAGTGGAAACAATCTACATTTTTCTAGAAATCTCAGATTCCTCACCCTTCACACTGCTCCCTGACATGTATTTGGTTCTGGGATTATTTCTTTGTTCACAATTTTCTACCCTGAAATTGCAACATCTAGACTTGTGTTCATCTGGTATATTCAAATCTCCATGATACCATTTTTCTCTATAAGCACATAATTCTAGGATCCTGTCTTACACCATTCTGATGCTATACTCATATACCTACCTGGCCTTTTTTGCTAAATGTTTTACTTTTATGTTTGCTAAATATCATCTTCTGTTTCAATAATATAAAATGCACTATTACTATACAATATTTACAACTCCCAGGATATCAGATCAGCTCTCTTCAACTAAAGCTCAATAATGATTTTTGGGTCTAATATACAATTTATTAATCAATATTTTATAATATATATAAAATCCTGAATTTGACTTGGGAACTGCAGTGTAATTAATTCACTAAGGAATACTTAAAGTCACGCTGCAATGCAAAAGGAGAAATAAATGTGATTTCTCAATGTGAATATTCACTAAAATTGGAGACAATTCTGTACGCCATTTATAAGAGGCCCAGTGCCAAAGCTATAATAGAATGGGTGCAGCCAAATCCCATAACATGTCCATGGTCAATATGCCACACCTCTGTGGTGGAAACCTTGAAATACCAGTGTTTCCACTCACACATCAAAGCTTGTTCTAGAGAAGGGATTGAACACCATGTTTCAGTTTAATCTAATTTTCCCACACTTTTATACATCTGAAGCAAAAAAAGAAAGAAAGAAAGAAAGAGAGAGAGAGAAAAAGAAAGAAAGAAAGAAAAAGAAAGAAAGAAAGAGAAAGAAAGAAAATTAAGTCTGGAGTCAGAGAAATTGAAACATGAGTTGGGTAGAAATAAACCATGAACAGAGACCTCAGAGTTGTGACCTAAAGTCTATTCTCTACTCTGAAGCTGATGAAAATGGTTGACTTGGCTGGATCATAGTTTTCACATGTAAAAAATGAGAGTAGAGTTAGATCTCAAAGGCTCTTTCCTGTTCTAATACTCTATGTCACTATGAACCTACAGTGATAGGAAAGCAGAGTAATATACCAAGAGAAATTATAATACGGAAGATCAGTCTCAAACTGAAGCAGTAGAAAAGTCCTTGTTTTAAAGATTAGGTTTACACTTAGGACATTTAGGAAAACTGCATTTAAATTAACTCAGAAATACTGTTCAGTCTTTGGGGGCATTTCTTAAGCTGCAGGCCTATTATGAAGGTAAGCTATGGTCAGCCAAAATGTGCCTTTTTATAATCAAATCATCTTTGTATAAGTAAGGAAGAAGGAACTGCCAGTCCATTGCATCATGAGTCATTAAGTGAGTCATTTAAGCAATGTCAACAGCTTGTGTAACAAGAAAAAAAATCCGCTGTTATTAAATATTAGGGTAAGATTTGTGCCACATAGTTTAAAAGTCAAGATCAGAACTTTGTTGTGGTACATATAAAACTACTGGCTCATTACGTCATGATTACATCTTACTACATTAGAAATATTTTTTCCTTTTATTTCTATGTCTGTTAAATATTAAGTCTTCATTTGGGGGTAGTTCTCAAATCTACAACAGTCCAAAACATAGTAAAAAATTCCATTCTATCAAGCTGGTCATTATTCATTCCCTACCTGAATGTCAAAAGAAATCTTTTAACTTCATTCTCAACAACGAGTATAAAAAGATTAATCATATAAAAGTAAGGTCAAAAGTAATCATATAAAATGTAGGTCAAATGACTTGGTTTTTTTAGAATCACCAAGTGAAATCCATTTCTGAACAGATGTATCAAGTTGTAGTTTTTATTTACCAAAATGTTGAAAGAGTGCCTTACTACATTTGCCATTTAAGTAATAATCATTATTCAATTTTCACTCTGTTTCAATTGCACCAAGCACTTCACATAAATTATCTCAGATATTTCCCAAAATAATTTGGAGAATAAATATCATTATCATATTTTACAGATGAGGGAATGAAGGCTTAAGGAAATTAAATGTCAGAGCATTAAAGCCAGGCTTTGAAGTCACTTCTCTTCATCTCTGTGGGCATGGAAGTGTCACAGATAGAAGGTGAGCAGTTGTTGAGTTCAGAGGAATAAAACCTTGCTTGTTCTAGCACAGTCAAGATAAGTGAGATTCTACTTACCTAGTGACACTTTGGAATATCCATCAGGCACTCAATAAACAGTAGTTATGGACAGCTGATGGATCGAGTCTGGGATTCTACAAGATCATTATCAAAGATGAGAACAGTTTGATTGTGATAGCGATTATGTCTGGTCGGCAGAAAAGGCATTATTATCCTTGTCTTACAAAGGAGTGTTTACAGAAGTACAAGGAAAGTAAATAATTTATAGAAGGTCACACAGCCAGTAAATAAAGAAGCACAGACACACATGCCCACATGTAGGTCTTCCAAAACCAAGTCCAGTGTTCTTCCCACAGCACCACTCAGCCTTCCCAAAGAGGGTGCTCTAATTCAGTGAGGGCCATTTACCTATTTCACTTTGTTGCTTGGGTTCTTAATGATGTACCAAGACTATCTTGGACTTTCTTCCAATTCCAAATATTTTGTCGACTTATACTTTTGTGACTTTCAATACAGACTTGAACTAGATGCAGCACCACTCTACTACCTGAAGGAGATGAACTGAACCCTCCTACCCACAGAACCTTGCACACAGTGAGGTAGTGATGTTATTAGTGCTTCAGTGTAACAGGAGGAGATGATCATTCACAGTGAGGCTTTAGAGTCTTTGGAAATAATTCTGTAAATGTTTACTTAATAAGTAATTGAATAAACACAAACATAGTGATCTCTTCTGGCTTGGCAGTTTAAATCCTCAGGTATATATCATATGATCCAGTAGGGTATGAGAAAAAAAAATAACATTTTTACATAAAATTTTTTTATCATCTTTTTAAAAATTCTATTTTCTTTTATAATGTATATGATATTTAACATGGTGGCACATGTAAACAATTTATGAATGTATAAATACAAATCCATAAACATTAGTATTACATTATATAAAAGATTTTATTAAAGGGGGTTCATAGGGGCACCCAGGTGGCTTAGTCAGTTGAGCATCCAACTCTTGATTTTGGCTCAGGTCATGGGATTGAGCCGTGTGTTGGGCTTTGCACTGAGCATGGAGCCTGCTTGGGATTCTCTCTCTCTCTCTCTCTCTCTCTCTCTCTCTCTCTCACTTCCCCCCCCCCTCATGCCCTCACTCTCTTTCTCTAAAATTTGAATAAATAAATAAATAAAATTTGGATCATAAAAAAATGAGGGTACATAATAAAGAAATTTGGAAAAATTCTGGTCAAGATCAATTCAGCTGCCTTGCCCTCTGTGAGCCCCACAAAGTCTCCAGAGCACCTCATACAGTGGTTCTCAAATTTTAGTGGGCATAAGAATCATCTGGATTGATTGTTAAGAATGCAGACTACAGGGCTTCATCCCTAGCTATGTTGACTCAGTAGATTTGTGGCAGGATCCAAGAATCTGCATTTTTGACAAACAAGGATGTAATTCTGCTGCAAATGGCCCCAGGGGAAACACTACCTAACAAGGCTGCAGGGGATGGGGAGGATCACACCTTCTTCCAACTGGCACCTTTCAAATCCTTCAATGTCATTTTAAGAACCAAGGAAATAAAAGTTCTAGGTAAGAATGAGTGCATATCGGTTGTGAGCTTAATGCCTTGAAGAAGTAAATATATAATGATAATAATAATACTAGTAACAATAGAATCAGCTACCATTTTTTGAATACCCACTTAGTATTAGATTATTTCTAATCATCACAATAATCCCACAAGGTTGCTATCAAAAGCCTCACTTGACTAAAGAGGAAATGGGTCTCAGCAAGGTTAAGCAAGTTACTCAAGACTTTGCTTTCCTTTTCCTGAAAGTTTTGAGGCCTAGAAGAAGAAACTTTCTTTACAACTTCCCAACAATCTCCTCTCCCATTCATGTGGGGGACAATTAGGTTTATGATCTTGATCCTTTATCCACATTCAAATTCACATGATTCAAAGATTGCTGAGAATCACATTTCTGGTTTCTTCATTGCCGGTCACTATCTTGGCTTTCTTCATGTAAATGATCATCTTCTATCATATTAAAGCACTGATCACATCACTACCTCATCCAGTGTAAACATTTTGTTATGAGCCTGGAAAAGTCCACAGATGGTTTATCTCTACTATACTCTATAATCCACCCACAAAGGTTAATTAAAGATGATGACTCTTTTAAATATAAACACTCAAATATTTATGTAGAATTTCACTTCTCATGCCCTCAACTTCCATCTTTAAGATGAAAGGTTTGGGCTAAACACTTGCTCAAATCCTTCTATTTAAATGCGTTTAAAAAAAGGATAATTTGGGGTGCCTGGGTGGCTCAGTTGGCTGAGCATCCAACTCTTGACTTTAGCTCAGGTCACAATCCCAGGGTTGTGAGACTGAGCCCTAAGTCAGACTCTGTGCTGGGGGTGGTACCTGCTTAAGATTCTGTCTCTCTCCCTCTTTCTCTCTCTCTCTCTCTCCCTTTAACCACCCCCCCAATTGCTCCCGCTCTCTCTCTCTCTCAAAAATATAAAAGGATAATTTACCAGTGCTTTCAGCAATGCATAACAGTCATTTATTTAAAAGGCTTCACCAGATTTCAGTGCCATAGCCACCTCCCACCTTGCACATCTTCCAATGTGGACTCATTTCCTTCCCATGTTAAGGCAAGTCAGTTAGTCACCCTTGTGAAATCCATACTACCCCCCAGCTATACTGGTTTTTAGAGGTAGGAAGAAATGAGGCAAGTCAGTGGTACCAAGACTCTGTAAATCTTAAAAGTCCAATTCCAAAAGCCACACTAATTATAGTCCTACTTTCTCTCTCAGATTGCTGACTTTGAGGGCAGCTAGTTGCCTTATCATTAAGACACTGAAGTAGGCCCACAGACAGGTTAAAGGCAAAATGGAAGGCACTGAGGCCTCCAAACAATAGCCATGTGAATGAGCCATTTTGAGCCAATGATGCACAATCTTGGAAGTAGACCCTGGAACCTTCAGTCAAGCCTTAAGATGACTATAGCTCTGTCTGCCCCTTATACTGCAACCTCATGTGAGACTCTAAGCCAGAAATATCCAGTTAAGCCACTCACAAATTCCTGTCCCTCAGAAATCATGTGAGATAATAATGTTTGTTGCTTTGAGCTTCCACACACACACAACAGCAATAACACTTCTAGGATTTGCCCCTGCAATAGTGTACCCAAACCACCCCCTCAGAGATTTGTCCTGGAAGGAAATCTGGCCTGGACACCAAAACAATGTTTGATAATTGTATTTTGTTGACTCTTTCTCCTACTTCATCAACCCCCAAATGGTCATCAAGAATTAACATACTTCTTCCTTGTCACTACCCTCCTGGATCTAATCAGGAAGGGAATGGTAAGTGCTGGGGCAGCTGTGGGTCTGGCCTTTAACCATTAACATTGTTAAGTGTTGTCCTCCCAAACCAAGCCATTCTGACCCTGATCTATCACCAAGCTTATATTAAAGTGACCTACGGGGCACCTGAGTGGCTCAATTGGTTAAGCAGCCAACTTGGGCTCAGGTCATGATCTCAAGGTTCAAATGGGTTCGAGCCCCACATCAGACTCTGTGCTGAGAGCTCAGAGCCTGGAGCCTGCTTTGGATTCTGTGTCTCCCTTTCTGTTTTCCCCTCCCCACACCCCCCTTTCAAAAATAAATATTGAAAAAAATTGAATGGCCTATATCTACCCACAAAAAATACAGTATGACCACAGATCTCCAGCCTCTAGGATATTCTTAGTGTCTACAAAGAACTTAGGTTAGTCCATGTGGTCTATTGGTTGCACATTCATGCTATTGGGTTATCGTTTCTATCCTGTTCTAAGACTCTGAGGAATTTACAAAAACAGGTGCCAAAGATGAACCATGTATTTCATTTTGGCCCAAAAGGAAGCAAGGAGGATTCTAATTATTCAAACAAGGAATTTGTGAATATTTGGACCTTACTGATACCTCTTTGTGACTGTAAATATGACCAGTAAGTCATTCAGCTGCTCCAGGATGCCAGTTGTAATAAGATAATAATCAGCCTTATTTTTACTTGCTCCGTGTGGGGCTGGAGGCATATCCTCACCACAAAGCTCATTCTCAGGCTTCAAAGCAAATTCTATTGTGAAGTAGTGATGCATTCGGAACTGAAGAATGAAGCTAAATATATGCTAGTATATAATAATGGTTGGAAAAACTTTTTTTTAAAACTTCCCTGTCTATGTTTTGCAAATCATAGGTTTTTAGTTTGAAATGTGTGCTGCCCACATGAAATGACCCAGACGCAATCTAGTAGACCTTTTGATAAGGGATTCTCCTATTTCACTGTCCTTCATCTTAAACAATTTGCACTGAGTTTCAAAAATATGAGCATTCAGTGATTCATTATTGGTTAACTTCATTAACAAAAGGCAATGTATGAAATGACTTTTGTTGTTTTTAGCTTTTAAGTTTTTTTAATGTTTATTTTTGAGAGAGAGAGAGAGAGAAACAGAACACGACTGGGAGAGGAGCAGATAAAGAGGGAGACACAGAGTCTGAGGCAGGCTCCACGCTCTGAACTGTCAGCACAGAGCCCAACGCAGGGCTCAAACCCACAAACTGTGAGATCATGACCTGAACTGAAGTCCAACACTCAACCAACTGATCCACCCAGGTGGCCCTGTTTTTAAATATTAATGGTTCTTTGTACCATGAAATGTCTTTAATTGCTGGAAGTGCAAAATAGAGAACCTGGGTTGCCTTCCTTTATCATGCTATCGGCACCCATCTATACCATTCCAGATTCAGGTTGAGGTTGAACCATTCTGCCCCTAACTGACTATAGGACACTGGGCCTCAGTTTCCCCAACATTGGAAGTTCCGGACCACATGGTGTTTAAGTTTCCTTTCCATGGTAATAGTCTGTAATGCCTATCCAAAAGGTTTTTCTAAAGAAAAGCTTGTGAAAAATTAACCCTTAAAATTACAGTTACAAAACTTAAGTAGGATAAAAACAGTCTAACCCAAGACACTTCTAGATAACCTTCCAACATGTCCTTTGATTGTCTGTGTCCTTTCAGAGAACACAGTCTCTTCCTTCCACCCTCTGGATCTCCCACTCTCCAAGGAAGGGCATTCTCCTCACTGTCAGTTTCTTGACTGAGCAAACTTCAGGACAAACAGCTAAAAAAAAGAACACTATAGCACTGCAATCATTTATTACAGGAGTTTCTAATCTGGTCATTGCCTTCCTATAAGAACCATGAGAACAGAAGTGAATAATTGTACATCTCCAGTTCCTGTATGTGTCGTCCTTCTCTGTTCATCAAATATCTTCCCCTCCTTCGAAAATGTGACCATGTGAACCCTATTCGAGTTTGCTGTCCTATTCATCAGACATCAGAGGTCATAAACTGACCACCTATGGACTTTATTCAGCCTACATAGATGTTTTATTCATCCTCCACATTCTAGAAGGACCAACTATCCTGGTTTGCCCAGAACTTTCCCCATTTTAGCACTGAAACACCCATGTCCAACGAGATGGTTCGGCCCCAGACAAACTAGGATGATTGACAGCCCAGTTAAAAATGTTGGCTTATAGGGGCACGAGGTGGCTCAGTCAATGAAGCATCCGACTCTTTTTTTTTTTTTAATATTTTTATTTATTTCTAGGAGAGAGAGAGACAGCGTGAGCAGGGGAGGGCCAGAGAGAGAAGGAGACACAGACTCTGAAATAGGCTCCACGCTCTGAGCTGGCAGTCAGCACAGAGCCCGATGCAGGGCTCGAACCCATGAACCACGAGATCATGACCTAAGCGAAAGTTGGACGCTTAACCGACTAAGTCACCCAGGCGCCCCAAGCATCCGACTCTTGATTTCGGCTTAGGTCATGATCTCACACTTTGTGAAACCAAGCCCCACATCAGACTCTGTGCTGCAGTGTCGAGCCTGCTTCGGATTCTCTCTCTCTCTCTTTCTTTCTGCCCCTGCCCGACTTGTGCACATGCATATGTGCACGCGCTCTCTCTCTCTCTCTCTCAAAATAAAAAAAAATAAACATTAAAAAAAAATAAATATGTTGGCCCAAGAAGTTTGGGGCTTTTTTTAGTTGCCAATGTGCAAATATCAGGCAGTTTCACAGAAAAATCAAGACTTCTGGCTTCTCTTTTAAAAAATGAAATGCCCTCTTTCATGGCAACGGTCAACAGGAGCTGAGTAACTGCTGCCCCATTAGATAAGTCACGTTAATTTTAGGGCCCCACAGGCCTTGGCACTCCACCCTACTCCCCGCTGAACGAGGCTGAACACCAGCCATTCATTACCACCCTTACCTGGGCTGTTGTTCTTCTTATGGTAAATTAGCAAGTGAAATGTTTCCTATATCTATGGATCTCTCAGAAAAGGCAAAATGAAAGCTCTACCAACAGGAGAAAAGAATTTTGTGTGTGGAAGTGAAGAATATTCCCACCTGTTAATAGACATGGGCCTCCAAGCCCAGGACACAGCCAACTGGACCCTCTAGGCACTGAAGTCTGGATACACATAGTAGGTCCTGTTATTTCCAGTTGATGGCTGGTGGTTACATGGGAATTTGTCAGTGTTTTCCAACGTGCTCAAGCTGCTAGCACCTCAGGAAACATTATTAAACCATGTCTTAAATACATGATCCTTTGTGACAGGAGAATCTGTCGTTGCTTCTGCCTCATACAAAAACCAGATAAACCTTATTTTCCTCACCAGGGATTCTTGAGTTTCAGCCTCTCTAATTAATTTCTGTGCTTCATTAATCTTGAAGTCATCAAGGACGCTAGGCAAGCACATATAACCTAGGGCTGGCAATCAATTTTAATATTGGTACACAAGGGAATATTTATAAAATGGTCATCTCCTACATGAAACAAAAAAGGCAATCTTTACATTCTTGTCTGTATTTGCGGGAAGTTAATCCTTGTCTATAAATCCTGAACAAGCAACTAACCTGGAGAGAGTGGGGATTCTCAGCTTCACACAGGCAGGGACGGTGTATCCCTTTTTTGGCTCATCATGTTAATCCCAGCCAACAGTACATGCCTGACCCGTACTGAGCACTAGAGCAGCATTAATGGAATAAATAAATAAACGTGTGAGTGAATAAATAAATGTCACAGAAGAAAGAGAAAGCTTTGGAGCTGGGGAGACACACTGTCAAATCCCAGTTCGTAACCCCAGCTCTGCCTGTTTATAGCCAGGTCTCTCTGAATAAGCAGTTTCTCTGAGCCTGAGTGTCTACACTGGCACAAGAAATGATATCTACACCTCCAGGGGGAAGCTAGGGGGATTAAGCGAGTGCTCAAGGCCTAGTACACAGAAGGTACTCAAAAAGATGAGCTATTTAAAAAGTCCTTCACAGAGAAAAATTGAAAGGACAGAATGGAGGAAATTGTTAAGCTATCGTTAAGTGTGAAGTACTTAAAAGGAAGAATTTAAAAGTTGCAGAGTTTTAAGTTTCCTAACTGTGATAAAATCATTCTTTAAAGCATATTCGAAAATTTTGCACAGGTTTTGCTAGATCTCTGCATTTCGTTGAGCAAGGGCTCCCCAGTTATCACTTCATACCAATTCTACTTAAAGTTAGATTTTTAAGTGTGTAAAACAGATAAATCAATGACACCTAATCACTGCAATGAGAATTTAAATATTGGAATTAAAAGGAATTTGTGGGGGGCGCCTGGGTGGCTTAGTCGGTTAAGCGTCCGACTTTCGCTTAGATCATGATCTCGTGGTTCGTGGGTTTGAGCCCCGCGTCGGGCTCTGTGCTGACTGCCAGCTCAGAGCCTGGAGCCTGTTTCAGTCTGTGACTCCCTCTCTCTCTGACCCTCCCCTGCTCACGCTGTCTCTCTCTCTCTCTCCTAGAAATAAATAAAACATTAAAAAATAAAATAAAATAAAATAAAAAAATAAAAGGAATTTGTGGGTTTTATTCTTCTAATACAATGAATTCAATTCATTTATATATATTCACTGCCTTGTGTGAGATGGTTAATGTACACAGTATATTTTATAATAATAGATTCATTCAAATAAATACACCCTTATGGATTCCAAATAACAAAAAAAAAATAAAGTAATGGATTTCTTGCTTAGCCAACACCAAAACTGCCAATCTGAGACTCTGTGCAATTTAAGCCTTTTCTACAACTTGGATTTAACCACTGTCCTAAGCTGGAAATAAATGTGCATGGCTAGCTATGGAAAACATAGCTGAGCAATCTCACACTTTTCAAGCTGTAAGGTGTAAACAGGTCAGCCCTCCAGGGAATCTCAGATCATGGCTTTATTGAGCTAGTCTTATCTGAGACTGATGCTTTAGGACTGTGATGCTATTCACAGTCACAAACATGCTACCACATCCTTGGGGAAAAGTAATTATTTCTGAAGTTGTGTGAACATTATCCATCAGTACCGTGTACAAAAGATTCTCAACTATTTGGCCGGTTTTCAGCGTGACCTTATTGCCTGGCAGATACGAACCTGAAGATCCATGGACTTTTTTATCACTTGTCTCCCCATCCTACCTTACCACCACACCTGGGTTATAGGTCCAGTGGCCCTCAGAGTGGACTCGCACCTCCTTCCAAAGGGTCTTCTTGTGTTTCTGAGACTGGAAAGCGAAAAGCCACATCTCCCAGACCTCCCGGCAGCCAACGTTTTAGTTTTAATTGGTTCCACTAATCAGAAGTACTGGCACAAAAGTTGGAAGATCAATCAAGCTGGAGGACATTTTGCTCTTTCTTTTGGCCAGTGCTGAGTGGCAGTATCTGGTTTTTCTGGGGCAGTTTCCTGATCGTGACAGCTCCTGATAGTGCTGACCTTTCTTCTCATGCTAGTTTTGTGATCCTGACAGTGATGGCTTGGTCTCAGAGCCAGAAGATGGCATCTCAGCTTCCTGGTTCGGTGGGGGACAGGTCTCCTGAACAACGAGCAGTCTCTCCCTTGGTGGTCCAGGCAGTGTGCGCTTTCCAGGTTGTTGTTAAAGGCTCAACCCAGAGGCTGTTTCTTCAGCCCTCTCAGGGAGTCTGTAAGCCACATGCTATCGTTAATCCCTTTCTGCTGAAGCCAGCTAAAATGGATTCTATTCTTTGCAACTGAACCCTGACAGACACAACCCTTAACTCCTAACTACTAAGAATCTCTTCCGCGCTGAAATTGCTTGGGAGATAGGCTTATTCATTCAATCAGCACACAAACTATGGGCCTGGAACTGTTCTAATTAGGGGGCTGCCATGATAAATAAGGCAGATAAGGGTGAGGTCTCAGAGAGCATTCTTTTAAGACAGAAAGTCAGAAATTCACCATGTAAACAAAGAATAATTCGAAATATGCAAAATGAACAATTTCAGATATAAATGTAATGAAGAAACAAAACCACAGTAACATGATACAGAGTAACTCTGCAGGCAGGAAGAGTCACGTTGGATAGAGTGATCAGGGAAGGCGTGTCTGAGAAAGAGATACTTGTGTAGGGACCTGAGTAACAAGCTGGGGTCCACCATGTGATGACGTGTGGATAGAGCTTTCCAGAAGCAGGAACTGAAAGAAAAAGACAGGAAGGTGAAAATGAGCTCAGGATGTACAAGGGGCAGAAGAAAGGCCAGTATGATTATAGCTTAATGAGGACAGAGGGACAGGGCGAGAGCCCATCTCATTTATTCATTCATTCATTAAATATTTGCTAAGCACTTACTATGCACAGGGCTCTATTCAGGGTGCTCGAATTACCACAGCCAACAACAGAGACACAAATTCCTGTTCTCCTGAAGGTTATATTCTAATGGTGTGAAAGGGAGGCAAATGAATAGGTAAAACATATATTGTATTAGATCAGTGTTTCTCAATCAGAGATGAAATTGCTCTCCAGGAGACATTTAGCAATGTCTGGAGACAATTCTGGTGGTCACAACTGGGAAGGAAACAAACGGGTTGCTAGTAGTTAGTGGGTAAGAAGCCAAGGATGCTGCTAAACATCCTACAAAGCACAGAGCAACAAAGAATTATTCCAAAATGTGAACAGTGCCAAGGTGGAGAAACCTTGTTATTACATGGTGACAAGAATTATGGAAAATAAAGGTAGAGAAAGGTAATACAGAAAATCAGGGGCAGGGCATAGGAGGGCAGGCACAGAGGCAGTTCAGGGAAGAACGCGATAAGAATATAACATTTGAGGAAAAACCTGAAGGAGGCAAGGCAGTGTGCTGGGAGGGTATCTACAGAAAGAACATCGCAGGATAGGAAAGAGCAAATGCAAGGGCTTCTGGGACGAACACGTTTGGCAAGCTCCAGGGTAGCAAGGAGAGTGATGTGGTAGGGCCTACTGAGTCACGGAAGAGAAGCAGAGATGAAATCAAAAAGGGCACCGGGGCCCTGAATTTTCGCTTGTGCTCTGAGTGATCAAAAAACAATTACTAACTCCGATGGGTTAAAGCGCTTTGGGCGGAGCAGTGACACAATTTCTGACTTCGTTTGTAACTAGATCACACTGGCTCCTGTTTGGGAAATGATTCATAAGTGAACAAGGGCAGAAAGCAGGGAGATCAATTAGGTCGCATTTAATGGATTGCAACAGAAAGAGAGGCGGTAAGGATTCAAGAAAACTGTAGCATGAGCAAGCAGAAGGTCTGAGTTGCTGCACACTGTGATAGGGGAAGGCAGGAGGGTGGGGGATAACTGGGGAGGCGGGGGAGATCAGGCATTCCATGTTGGACATGTTGAGTCTGAGATACCTACTAGAAATCCAAATGAGAATGTCACCCACGGTAGAATAGGAGTCTGGATTTTGGGAGAGAAGCCTGAGCAGGATATGTGTATCTATTAGAATCGATGAAGAGATGGTATCTAAAGTCACAGGTGTCCAGGGGGGCCTGGGTGGCTCAGTCGGTTAAGCATCCGACTTTGGCTCAGGTCATCATCTCATGGTTCATGGGTTCAAGCCCCGTGTTGGGTTCTGTGCTGACAGCTAGCTCAGAGCCTGGACCTGAGTTTCAGATTCTGTGTCTCCCTCGGTCTCTGGCCCTCCCCTGCTTGTGCTATCTCTCTCTCTCTCTCTCTCTCTCTCAGAAATAAATAAAACATTTAAAAAATTTTAATAAAAAATTTAAAAAAAAAAGTCACAGGTATCAAATCACTAAGGACCTGAGTACAGAGAGAAGTCTGTGGACTGGAGAGCAAAGCAGGGCCCAGGTTATGCAGAATATTATCAAACTGCTAGACATATATAGTCCAATGTTTTGCTAGAAAAGACAAGTTATAATTTTAAATAGGAATCCTGCTTATAAAATGTACTTTTGTTTAACCTTCATGTGCTCATCTTTCAAATCAGTTCTCAAAAGTAGATAATTGTCGCTACAAATTCCTTAAGAAAAGCCTAAAAACACCACATTTAAAGCCACAGTAACATAGTTTACTGAAATTGTTAAAGAATTCCACATTTAGACCATAAAAATCACCTAATCTGAATCCAGAATATTAGAAATGGCAAAACTAATCCCCCCTTCCTCCCCCCCCCGAGCCAGGTCATAAACTAGTGGAACTTTAGAGTGCCATTTGCCCAAAGTCACATGGCTAATTAGGGGCACAACCAGAATAAGTAGCTTAATCTATTTCTTATTCCTAAGCTCTTCCCACTTTGCCAGGCTGGGAAGTCAACTCAAAACAAAGAAGAAACTCTTCTGGAATAAAGTCTCCAACTAAGGAAGAAATTTGATTTGTTTGCAAATATTTAATATTCACCAAACTCGTCCTATAAACAGTCCATAGCTTAAAGGAATGCACCTCTGTTATCTGTAGAAGAATAAAAATGTATCTTGTGCACTGAACTCAATGACGAAACATCAATGCTGTTTGGGGAAAGGCAAAATAAGCCCTCTGGCAACTAGCCCTGTTGCCCTAGCAGCTAGGACGAAGGTAAGGAAGTGAGTCAACCCCAGGGATGTGAGTTGGTTAGCCCAAGGTTTTGTTCTTACCCTGCAATAAACAAGACAGCATTGAGAAAGCTGGTATTTATCCACGATGGAATATCCCACGGGTGCTGTTGGTACAACAGTAATAGAATTGAAAGTGTTTCTGTGCTTTGCCTACTCTCCTTTCCATTCTTGTCTCAAATAACACAAATACATACATTTGTTTCCATGGAATGAGGTGAAGTGAAGATTGCTATGGCTCCATTATACGCAAAGGAATAGAAACATCAGAAGGGGAAGTGAGCTGGCCCAGTCACCTTATGAGTCAGTGGTGGAAGAGACAGCATTCTATCCTAAGGGTTAGCCACTGACCATATCCCTCCTCTGTGCTCAGTAAGCAAACCCTGAGAGACACAGCAGAGCTGGGTCTGGACTAGCCCAGGGAAAGGAGAGCTGAACAAAAGAGCTTACTTTCAGGCAGTGAGTAACCCAAATAGCACAGCCAGGGAATGCAAATCAAAAAGCCTCAGACTTCAAACCTCTGCTGTGTGAGGATGCCAAGGCTCTCCCTCTCAGATAATCTTTGTATTCTATAGAACAAAATCTGAGCTACTTGCCTTTACGTTCCTGTTTTTTAAAAAAAAAAAAATTTTTCCGAAAAAAGTTCCTTTAAAAATGTCTCCTTTGGAAGTTTTCAAAATAAGTATCGTTAAAGGTTGCTTTCTGGAATTCTATTTATTTTCTCTGTTCAGTAGAAGATCACTGATCACTCTGGGGACAGGAAATCTGGTTTAGTGGGAACCTTCTGTTGAAAACGAGAACTACTGGGGTGCCTGGGTGGCACAGTCGGTTAAGTGTCCGACTTCGGCTCAGGTCATGATCTCACACACACTTCATGGGTTCGAGCCCCGCGTCAGGCTCTGTGCTGACAGTTAGCTCAGAGCCTGGAGCCTGCTTCAGATTCTGTGTCTCCCTCTCTCTCTGACCCTCCCCTGCTCATGCTGTCTCTCTCTCTCTCAGAAATAAAGTTAAAAAAAAAAAAAAACATTAAAAAGAAAACGAGAACTACTAACAACATCTTTGAAAAATCAAAGGGTGCACTAATCTACATTCCCAAAGCAAGTCCTTTAATGGAAAGCTTCCCTACTGCTGTCTGTCTTCTGGAAATAGAGTCCTTAAGCAAGTAATCTGAATTCTACTGCATTATTTCCTCATGTCATAGAATTTTGCTTATATTCTAGGCCATTCTTGGAAAAGTCTTCCCAAAGTTTACCCACACTTTAAGAGTAAGCTCACAATCTCTTCTCTGAAATTTCCCTGATTATTCCTCTCAGGCAAAGTGTATCTTTGCCTAAATTCTTTCACTAAATTGAAATGTCCTTAAAGCCAGGATTCTATTCTCTATTCAAACCTGTACTCTCTCTATAGTATCTAACATGCACTTTTGCACAAAAGTAGGGAAATCTAGAAGGAAAAGTTTACTTGGCTACCACATTGAAGGGGATATTGCTAAAAGATTATAAATATGTGTGTAGAATATGTAAATATGCCTAGAAATGTTACTACCAAAATGTGTATTTAATACAGTCCACGTCATGATAGGTAGTCAGACAGAAAGTGGATGATAACTCTTGAGAGACGCTATAGAGGAGTTCTTAGGGAAGATGGGGAAGTAGGTCAGATGACCTTTGAAGCCTTTCCAACTCTAGATTTCAAAATGATTTTTAAAATTGTTTTTAATTTCTTTATTTTAGAGAGAGAGCACAAGTAGGAAAGAGGGGTGGGGGAAGAGAGGATCTTTTTTTATTATTTTTTAATGTTTATTCTTGAGAGAGTCGGGGATAGAGCACAAGTGGGGGAGGGGCAGAGAGAGAGAGAGAGGCAGACTCTAAAACAGGCTCCAGGCTCTGAGCTGTCGGCATAGAGCTTGACAGGGGCTCGAACTCACGAACCTTGAGATTATCACTTGAGCTGAAGTCGGATGCTTAACCAACCGAGCCACCCAGGCACCCCTAGAGAGAATCTTAAGTGTATGGAGCCTGACATGGG
Source organism: Proteles cristata cristata (assembly GCA_017311185.1). Taxonomy (NCBI): domain Eukaryota; kingdom Metazoa; phylum Chordata; class Mammalia; order Carnivora; family Hyaenidae; genus Proteles; species Proteles cristata. The sequence continues at coordinate 147,535 of JAESUZ010002942.1, read as the reverse complement.
CCTCAGTTCCATGACCCTGGGATCATGACCTGAGCTGAAATCAAGAGTCAGACACTCAACCGACTGAGCCACCCAGGTGCCCCTTCAATATGATTTTTAAAACGTTTTGCCTTAACTGAATATTACTGTTTAACTATTGCCTCCACGGACGCTGCCTCTACCACAGGCAACTCTTAAAGATTTTCCAAACAGCCTAATTAAAACACCCAGTTTGGGGTGCCTGGGTGGCTCAGTCGGTTAAGCATCCGACTTCGACTCAGGTCATGATTTCATGGTTCGTAGGTTCAAGCCTTGTGTTGGATTCTGTGCTGACAGCCAGCTCAGAGCCTGGAGCCTGCTTCAGATTCTGTGTCTCCCCCTCTCTCTGACCCTCTCCTGCTCACGCTGTCTCTCTCTCTCAGAAATAAATAAAACATTAAAAACATTTTTAATAAAATAACACACCCAGTTTATAGCTTCTAAGGAATGCATGCGGGAACCTTCTAACTTCGATGTAACCCCGTCCTCCCTTCTCTTGGTCATCACAGAGGCCCGTGGTTGTGGAAATCACAGAATGGTTGGAATCTAGACCCTTTAACTCTCAACCCCAGATTCAGGAATTCAAGTTTATGTGCCAGTTTTGCTGGTGTCCTTGATTTCTGAAAGCGTAAGTCAGATCCAGAAGACAGCCTAAGAACGATTATCCCAATATTTACCATTGTAGCTCTTTCTTCTCCATCTTGTCAGTGAGGAATATTGAATGTACTTTGGTTATCACCATTCTTGCCCAATAAGAAGTGCCAGATCAGGGGCTCCTGGGTGGCTTAGTCGGTTAAGCGTCTGACTTTCGCTTGGGTCATGATCTCGCGGTTCGTGGGTTCGGGCCCCGTGTCGGGCTCTGTGCTGACGGCCAGCTCAGAGCCTGGAGCCTGTTTCAGTCTGTGACTCCCTCTCTCTCTGACCCTCCCCTGCTCACACTGTCTCTCTCTCTCTCCTAGAAATAAATAAAAACATTAAAAAAAAAAAAAAAAAAAAGAAGTGCCAGATCAACAGCACAGAGAAAAGGTGTCAGAAAAGGTGGAAACATGCTCCTCAAATATGCCACACTTCCTGCTGATTAGTGCTCCTTAAGGTAACATCACTGTCTGGAACATATGCACAAAATACTGTTGTAAGAGCCTATGCCTAACACTCTGCAGTAAGTGGGATTTCAGGCATTAGTGGGGTTTGGAGACTAAGTTAGCAAGAGTACTTCATTGCTTTCTCTCTGTCTATCTACCTGTCTGTCTACATTCTAATCACAGCATATATCAAAATAATGTTGGTCCTTATGTGTTGTAAATGCATATTTACATAAAGCAAATAGTTGAAGGGATGCAAATTAATCAGTACCCAAATTGCAATGTTATAATATGGTAAGCTATTTCTTTATCCTATTTTTTTTTTTTACTATTTTGAAAGAAAAACTGTTACAGCAAAAAATACCATAACAGAACTGTCACATATTTCTTTTTACCAATTTACTTCACAATAATTGCTTTTGTAAGATTAATACAACTTGCCGCAGCTAGAGGGTTTTTTTTTTTTTTTTTTAAGAGAGAGACAGCATGAGCAGGGGAGGGTCAGAGAGAGAGGGAGACACAGACTCTGAAGTTGGCTCCAGGCTCTGAGCTGGCAGTCAGTGCAGAGTCCGACGTGGGGCTCAAACCCACGAACCGCGAGATCATGACCTAAGCGAAAGTCGGACACTTAACCGTCTAAGCCACCCAGGCGCCCCCAGCTAGAGGTTATTCTTGTCAAGCGAAGGATAAATACTTATATAGTAAATCCTAAAGTATAATTATCACAAATTACTTAAAGTAATTTCAGCTAATGGAAAAACAAGTTCTCCATGTGAAAATGATCTGTGGTGTTTTCAAGAGCTTCTTTGGCCTCAGTGGGAAAACAGGATCTTTCTGAGTATCTGTTGAAGGAGTAACAATCCAAAACAATCAAACCACCTCATATGGTAAACAACCTACAAATGAGAGCAAGACCATTTCTGCTTCTAACAAGACTTCTTCCATGATATCATTGTCAAACACAAGAAGATATTGTGAAGATAAGATGTTGATGCCTTGCTGATATATGAATACAATGAAAAAGCATTTCCTAAAAGGCTTGTAATGAATATAGCAAAAAGGCTGAAACCCCATTATCAGGACTAAAGATTTATGTATATATGTACGTTTTTATTCCTTCCTTCCTTCCTTCCTTCATCTATTTATTTTCTACATATTTTCAAACCTTCCCTGATATCCCCAAATGCCAGCTTTAGGCTCTATAGCATAGCACATGGTAGTTATTTATTAAATAGTTGCCATCTTGAATTTAAATAATATATCTACCAAATCTCGGTAATCAAACACTACGAATTCACTCTTATGCTAACCGAAAAAGAAAGAAGTCAGGCATCTCACCTCAGGTGCTATAAATCTGGTGAGTTTATTGTGAGACAAGTGACCAGAATCAGATGAGCTACAGGACCCTCAATAATTCACTGTGAGGGTTTACAGGAGGAATCCCATCCCTTGATTTTCCTGACGAAAATCACTGACCACGGCATGGAAAAATCCCAAACTCAGCACCTCTGCTTTCTTTAACCAGTCTTGCTGGCGTCCTGGCAGACCAATTTGGAAACCATGATTAATCCCCTGGTAAACAGAAAATAGGCTCTGGAGCCAAGAGAAGCCAAACCTGAGTCATTCTCTGGAGACTCTGCCCTTAGCCAATTTAACTCTACCTCCTCCTCCAGGAGCCGGCTAACTTGCCTGGTAATTTTTAGCAAACAGAACGGTCTTTCCTTGGTGACAGAAGAGCCCAGTGAAACAGAGACTAAAGCGTCGCTGTCACTGACCACAAGCTGGTATAACCCACATATATGCAGGGGTTACCATGTCCTGTACGGTTCACATGAAACTGGCTGGAGCCCCAAGCTACATGGAATGGCAGGCCCAACATCCTTCCCAATTTCTCCAGCGGTTGGAGGGAAGGAGGACAAGGTACCTAGACGGTTCTGAGTTAATTTGGTCTGCCATCCACCTTGCCACTGCAGGAGAGCTACCATGGCTGTTGCCTCATGCTAGACATGACCCTGCTTCATTCACACACACACACACACACACACACACACACACACTTCATGTGCTTTCCCAAGTATCGCTGACTCAAGGCTCTGGGTACAACTGACTTTTATGGAAGATTCAAGGCAATGGAGAAGATTTATATGAAGCACCGCAAGTAATTTAAAAGTAAAACTTCTATAGCTCTGTTCTTAAAAGCCCTTCAACCACCTTCACCCCAGAAGTTTTTTACCTGCTGTCCTTTCTCCTCAGGCTCTGAGCTCCTTTGCTCCCACCTTCCCTTCCCGACTTCCTCCCTCCCCCTCCTTCTCCTGCTAAGCCCTTCTCCTAAGTTCTATCCCTTTATTATGTGTTACTTGGATTTCCCTGTCTGTTTGCAGACTGTGTCTTCACCTTGTCCTCTGAAAACATTTTCCTAAGAAGAACTTTATGAGCAGGTATTCAAATACATTTATACACACCTACACATTTGGATAGACACACACACACACACACACACACACACACACTCCTGTGACAGTCAGGAAACACAGCAGCAGGGCTGTAAGTTCCCAGGAGCCATGTCCATGGGACTAGAATAGGAGAATTTAACAGAAAGAGGTTTTGAAGTTGCTTTTGAATTTTTTGATAGGAGTATGGCTTTTCCCTTACTTTTCTAGGGTGTGATGCTCACTGGAAATATTAAGGATTCTTGGCTGCTACGTAGCTGGGAGGCCAAGTGGGCAAGCCAGCTCCCATAACTCAGCACACAGACTCTATGCTTCTGACAGCTCAGGATATGGCTTCCCCAGGTCCACATGCTGTTTCAACATCACTGTTTTGCACACTTGCTCTCACCCAGGTCACACACTCACACCCACACCCACACCCTATTGCCTCCTGGAATGCTTTTCCACATTTCACCTCTCTGAATCAGATCCATTCTTCCAAGGTTTTCTGCATCAAGTCTCCCAGACTGTGGTCTTTGATTTTATTCTTTCTCCGACTACTCATTTCATTTGCATAGGTATCCTTCCCTGATAGCGACTTGAATTCCCTGAGGGCAAGTCCTCTTGTCCAGCCCTTTCTCCAAAGACCCCCATATTAACCAGCACCATTGTAGACATGCAAACAGATGCTTAGCAAGTGCCTGTCAGGTACAATTAAACAGACCACAAGACCTTTGAACCACAGTGTAATTAACCATCGGGTAATTAACCACAAATATTAACACACCTTTTTGAGGAAAACCGGATCCCTGAAAACAGCACTGTACAGCAGATGTTAGCATGTTTTCATCTCAAATCTAATAGTTACCTTTTTTGTGACCCTGGGCCAGTCATTTAACTTTTGTGAGCATCACTTTTTTTTCTTATTTGCAAGATAAGAAAAATAAAAACACCTGCGCGACCAAGCTCACCTAGTAGTTGTAAGGATTAAATGGGAATAAGAGCAGTCCCCTCTTATCTGCAGGGTATATGTTCTAAAACCCCCAGAGGATGCCTGAAACCATGGATAATACCTAACCCTATATACACTATGTTTTCCTATACATGCACACCTCTGATAAAGCTTAATTCCCAAATGAGGCACGGTAAGAGATTAACAACAATAACTAACAAAAAAAATAGAACAATTATAACATGTGTAACCAAGGTTATGTAAAATTGCCCTCTCTCAAACTATCTTCTTGTACCGGACTCACCTTTCTTGTGATGACTCGAGATGATAAAATGACTCCAGGAGAAGAGGAAGCGAAGCGAATAGCGCGGGCGATGTGATGTAAACTGAGGCTACTATTCACCTTCCAATGATTCGTCACAAGGAGGATCATCTGCTTCCTGAGCGCTGATGACGACAGTGGCTGATGGAAACTGTGGAAGCGAAACCGTGGATAAGGGGGCATTACTATATATATATAGTATATGCTATATATATATATACACACACACACACACACACATACCTATATATACATACATATATATGTATGTATATTATGTATATATAGTATGAAAGTGATTTTACATATATATATGAAAGTGATCTGGGAAGCATTGTGCACAAGAGAAATAGTTATTACAAGTATTACAATATCCTAGGTATTATAAAAAGAGCTTGAAATTTTTATCAAGTAGCATAGATTACAGATAGAAAATCTTCACACAATTATTCTGAAGCGTTTTCCCATAAATAAATGTCACTATTATTTTCCAAGAGCATTTTCTTATCCATAAAGGAAGATTTATTACAGCTCTGTAACTCATGCAAATCTTACCTATAAGCAAAACGTCTCCTGGGTTTTTTTTTCCCACCCAACAGGATTTGTTTCATTTCCTGCAGGATTAGCTATCATAAGAAAATCAAGGTATGTAAAGGCCATCTTGGATGCGAACATTATGAAAATTATTATACATTAACACTCCACAGAAAACTGTTAGGAAAATGTTTCAGGTATGGCAAATTTTACTAAACACAAATGAATCTTTTTAGAATTTTAAAGTAATAGCAAGCATATTTTCTTATTATAAGAATCTAGTGAGTTTTTATGTACTTTATCCTACAGTCTTTTCTTATTTGAGTGTGTATTAGTTCCCGTGGCTGCTGTAACAAGTTCCCACAAACTTGGTAGCCTAAAACAACAGAAATCTGTTGTCTCACTGTTCTAGACACCAGAAGTTTGAAAGACATTTCATCAAGCTGAAATCAAAGCGTCATCAAGGCCATCTTGCCCTCTACCCACAGGCTCTGAGGGAGAGTCCATTCATGGCCTGCAGCCTCTGTGTAGCTGTGGGCATTCCTTTACGACCAGCTCCTTCACTCCAGTGTCTGCCTCCCAGGCACATGACCTCCCCCTTTTCTGCGTAATCTACCTGTCTCTCCCTTATGAGGACACCTGTGATGCCATTTCTGGCCCACCCAGATAATCCAAGATAATCTCTTGCCTCAAGATCTGTCATCACATCTGCAAAGACCCTTTTTCCAAATAAGGTAATATTTACAGGTCCCAGGGATTAGAACATGGATCTTTTAGGGGTGCCATGTTCAGCCTAGCACACAGTTGTTCTCAAACTTCAGCCTTTACCAGAATCATCTGGAAAGCTTGTTAAAACACATATTGCTGAAACCCACTCCCAGAGTTTCTGTTCAGCAAGTGGGGGGTGAGCCCTAAGATTTTGAATTATTAGCAAATTCCCAGGTGATTCTACTACTGCTGCTGCTGGCCCCAAACTCTCACTCTGAGAACCACTAGCTATGTCATCTAATGCTTGAAAAATTATCTTCTTGTTTAATTTCCCCACCTGAAGCTGTCAACTTTTTGTAGGCCTTCTGTACACAGTCTAACATCACACATGTTGGCAATAACAGCGCAGCTGACACCTTTTTCTCCGTTAGATGCTGCCGTGCTTTCTTCTTTTAGGCTTCTGCAGTGAGACATACCCAGAGATCAATCTTTTTCTTCCATGGACTCATTTGGTGCTCGCATTGGTTTCAGTGAGAGAAAGCATAGGATTTATCAGTACACACTCCTTAGCTCGGCAATCAAGGGCCTCCATAATATGACTTAAATCCCTGCCCCCAGCTAGATTCCTTGCAGGTCCCCAAGCACCCTCTGCACACCTCTCCCAAGCAAGAGACTTCCAGATGTGGATTCAGCCAGCCAAAGTATCTGCTCATCACCCATCCAAAGTTCCATGTATGTTTACCAGACCTCTGATGCTCCATGAGGTACAGACCAACTACCTACCCTTTTCTGTTCAGATCAACCTGGTCTCTCCCTCTGCACAGAACTTTCTATAGCACTTCCTTTGCTTTTGGTGATAACACTATTCTCTTTTGAATCCATGATTACCTATGCACGTTTTAATCCCTCCATGTTTTATAAATTTCTTAAAGGCAAAGATTATTTCTTGTGTAGCACCTAGTACAGTGATAAGTGTTTGTGCAATTAACAACAGAATTTTGTTTGCTGTTTACCCTTCATATCTGCTCTAATCTCTTTGACGTTAAAAGGTACTCAGGTGCAAAAGTTGTGTTTTGCTTTGGTGACCCTGTACCATACTTCTTTGGGGGGACTGCTTCTACCTCCCCCCAACTATGTGGTTCTGATGATGATTGCTAATCACAGTGCCCTGTCACATAACCCATGCGCCCCCCCCTTCCTTTCCCACAGACGTGAGCCCCTTTCCCAGGATTTTTTAACTAAGGTTTAGAGAAATAAGGCCTTTCCTTTCAGGTAGAGAAGCTAGAGATATGTCAGCCTTGTGATGAAAGAAGGCTTGAGAGAATGAGATGAGTATACAAAGAGATATAAGGGCGGATAGAGGGAGACGTGAGTCCTGATGCCATCAAAGCCCCAGGCAGGCTCTGTGGTTCCTGCCTTTCTGGCAGTTTCATTATATGAGTGAATATGGTTTTGCCATTTTGTCTACTCTGGCTCAAGTTAGATTCTGTCACTTGCAGCCAAGAGTCCTGATGACTGCAAAAGGCAGAAGAACTCATAATCCTTTCATAATTCTTGTGAGAAAAGCAGTACCTCCACCTTCCTGATCAACGTTTCTAACTGCCTATGTATATTACACCATGCACTGACCTTGAAGATATTAGGTATAATGGAAAACTCTATATAAGTTGTTGTTATGAACCCAAGGCTGGAGAAAAATAAAAACAGAAAAGTCCAACTCTTTCCCTTCAGGAGAAATTTTCACAGGAATCTTGGTGAGGGAGGCTAATATTCTTAGTTTTACATTGGATAATTTTACAAGATAAAAGCCTGAGAGGTCACATAGCCTAGTTCTCCCTTTCAAGAAGCTTAGATCTAATAGAAAGGGAAGACATATAAACAAATTAAAAATAAAGTATATGAATACTGGGGTAGAAGTATGAACAAGGTGCACTATGGGGCACAAAGGAGTGGGTATTTAAGCTGGAGCATACGAGAGAAAGGACTGACTTTATGGAGGTAGCAATTCTTGAAACCTGTTCCTCGGGGCAAAGACTGCCTTACAACATCGAACTTGTTTTTGCTAAACGTCTGTTGCTTATGTGAAAAGCATTTATCACTTAGTCAACAAGCATTTATAAGATACCTATATAGGTGAGTATATAGATGAGTTAAATAAGACAAGGATCCTTTTCTCAAGAAGCTCATTATAGAAAGATGCAGAAAACCTCAACTTTTAAAGTATAACATGATTAGAAGTAAAATGATATGGTGCATAGGATTTTCTTCACCCAGATGGATGGAGGACAGAAAGGAAGTTGGGGAAGTGATGAAATAAGGCTGACTGTGAGATGATAATTGCTGAAATGAGGTAGGGTGGCTTTGCAGTGTGTCAACTTGGCTGGAGTGAATTTCATTTCCCAGAATTCTCTTATCTCTATATTTCCAATTAAGGTGACCCACAGGAACCATTCTTGTGTGGAATTCAGGGAAGGGAAATAAAGCTGCAACTATTTTTATAGCCATACATATTGTCTTTTATCCACTTATTCACCAGATAAGAATGAGACAATGGACAGGCCTCCATCGTCCCACCCACTCCTGGAACTCCCTCTAGTTTCTCACCTCCAGGGCAAGGTGCGTGTATCTAGCTCTGTGATGAAGGAACCCGAGTTCAGCAGGACACCCACACTACCAAGGTCAGAGGCAAGATGAGTTTTGGTTCATCCTCCACCTTCCCAGCTGCACCTTGTTCTTTCTCTCTTCCACTTTATACCAATCTTCCCTACCTCATTGCCTGCCCTGCACATTTCAAATTCCAGCCTTATAGACACCATTTAACCAGATCCCACCATCACATGATTGCATATGTACAAGCACACACACACACATATACATATGTACATAGGTACCCCCCACTTTTGAAAGTGTACTCACTTTGCTTTGACAAAAGACCTACATTAGTCCCTATTTTTGCTAACCAAAAGAAACCCTAAGAGGATTTTTGCTTTTATTAAAAAAGAAAAGGCAAAAAGCAAAAATAATGTTCAGGGTTTGTTTTGCAGGGAGCCATTATAGAGGCAGCATGCACCGCCAGCAGCAGGAGTGGCACCATTCAGCTCCTTCCCTGGGGAACCACACTCAACATCAAGCTGCCGTGGCTTCAAACTGCATCTGTGAGCATCTGTGATTTATCTTGATTTTATTTTATGTGTCCTTTGGCAAGATGTGACTAAGGTATCAGAAAAGCCTAAGAGAGGTTATTTTTTTGGGGTCTAAGAACACTAAAAAATTTTTCCATATAAATTAATGGCAACTGCTTTTTGCTTTACACACCATTTTGACTTTTGAATGGCTTCGCAGGAATATTCTACTTTTGGATAGCTGGGGAAACCTATCTGTTAACCTGTTTAAACACACACACACACACACACACACACACACACACACACACACACACATCCTAGTGGTTGTTCTTTATTTATTGAACTCTCATATACTGGGTGATTGGTACATTGCATTTATTATCTTATTCTCAATTTTTTGGCTGTGTTTGACATTTTCCCCATTAGTATTTTATGTCTCGATGGAAGAATTGGGTGATAGGACATGTACCAGATGCAGCATATGTGAGCACAGCCATCGCAGGCACGGGGGAAGGATCACAGGGGTCCTTCTCATTGACCAATCTCCCTGTTTGCTTCTTGCCTCATCAGCTCCTCCTTATGTTCTTTCCCCACTAAAGGTAAGTCAGCTTAATCTCCCTAATGCTTCTCTCTAAGAATCCACCCCCAAATTTCAACCAGCCTACCTGTAGCATAATTCTTAATTCTCCATAAATATCTCTGTTCTCTTGCTGGATTTCCAAAGCCTCACTTCCAACTCCATGTTACATTCTCCTTACTCCTAGACAACCAACCTAAGTAACATTCTTTTCCAGAAGCAAAAGCTAATGACTTTCAATTTCTCTTGGTCATTCTTGGTCCCTGACCACAAAGCCTAGAGCTGTCTTAGACACCTCCTCTCTTCCATACAACCTTCGGCCATATCCTGCCAATTTACTTCCACAGATTGTCTGTTCTAGAGTATCACAATAGTCTCTCTTCTCTTCATTATCTTACCCATCTGATCATTCCTTTATTCATTCAACAGTGGCTTTCTTTTTTTTTTTAATTTTTTTTAATGTTTTATTTATTTCCAGGAGAGAGAGACAGCGTGAGCAGGGGAGGGTCAGAGAGAGAGGGAGTCACAGACTGAAACGGGCTCCAGGCTCTGAGCTGGCAGTCAGCACAGAGCCCGACGCGGGGCTCGAACCCACGAACCACGAGATCATGACCTAAGCGAAAGTCGGACGCTTAACCTACTAAGCCACCCAGGCGCCCCAACAATGGCTTTCTAAGCACCTATTATATAGAAAATCTTAGGACAGATTGAAGGAGGAAATATATCCTTATCTTGTATCATTGCTTAAGAATTTACAGTGTGTCTCATTATTTATAGAATAAAACCCAAGCTCTTGGACTTCAATGTCATCTAAAATCTAGTCCTGTCTGTAGAAGATGTGACTTCTCCTGGGGTGACCAAACTGCCTAAGAGGCTTTGGGGGAAACACTGTTTCCAGATCAAGAGCCTCCCTGGAGATCAGGCTGGGAGAATGTTTGTTTTCCTGCACCATTCTGAGTCTGGCTGAAAGTTAAGAGAACACAGCTTTTAATTTCTTTCTATATTTAAACACACACACACACACACACACACACACACACACACACACATACCTGTAAGTATACAAATGATATGTATTCTTTTTTTTCCTAATTTCAAAAATACAAAGAGGCAAAAAGAATAAAACAACAGTGACTGACAATACCACCGCCCAGAAATAACCACTTTTTGTGTTTTGGTGAGCCTTCTTGAAGAATATTTACAGCTTTCAATTATAACACTTTATAAAAATTTATAGCTTTAATTTGGATAACACTGTACATACTGTTTTCTAATCCATATATTTCATTTAACAATTTTTTGGAGCACATTTCTATGTCAATAAATATATTTCTCATCTATTATTTTTAAAGGTGGCATGCTATTCTATTATATGGACATAACAATTTATGTACACACTTTCCTTTTGGGGGACATTTAGGTTATTCTAATTTTTTTTCTACAACAAAAAGCTTTGCAGTAAATATCCTTATAGATGAATCTTTTTCTGCATCCTCAATGTTCTCCTTAAGATAAGATTCTAAAAGTAGAATTTCTGGATCAAAGGGAATATATATTTTTAAGGGTTTTGATATAAGACCATGTCTTTTACTGAGGATCATTTGAAACACTTATATAGTATTTCAGCAACATGCCAATGATATAAGGAGTCTGAAAGTGACAGAACTATACCTAAGATGCCCTTAATCACTCACTCTCTAATGAGGAGTTAGGTTAATTCTTTTGTTCAATATATATTACCCTAATTGTTTGAAAGACAACAGTTTAATTTATGTGTAGATAATATATTCTGTAAGAATTTTACCCATCATTTCATAATATTACTTAATTTTGCCTAGAGTTTATTTCTTTAAATAGACATTTGGGTTGCTACTGTTATTTTTTTTAAAAAGTAGGCATTTTCTGTTTTAGCACAATGAGATAGTAATACATTTGTGATGAGATGTATGGCAGAAAACTTTCGCTCTGCACTTTTATAATAGAACTTATCTACCCAACTGAGAGCTGTGTTTCCCACCTCTCTGGCAGCTAAGTATTGCCACGTGATTAAGTTCTGGCCAATGATATATGTACCCTCCCTCCACTCTTCTCTACTTCCCACTGGTTGGAGTGCAGATATGTGGCAAGTTGTAAGCAGCAATATTAGACGACAAGATTGAAACTTGACGTTGATGATGACAGAGTAACTAGTCCTTACACCATGAAACTGCGAACTCAGCCCTAGTCTACTTAAGCTTGACTATTTGGGGAGAAAGAAACAAATTTCTATCTTGTTTGAGACCATAATTTTGACTTTGTTTTAGGAGCTGACCTGGTGTCCTAACACAGACAGAAGATTTAGGGAGCTTGACTATTTCAGTGGCTACTACCAAAATAGTCCAATTGACAGATTCAAAGTATAGTAATGATTTTTTTAGGTTAAGGGACAATGAATATTGTTAATAGTCAAGTAAGCACAAGCCAAAATATTTTACCAGAGAAATACTTGTAAACTCTTTTGCCATCTAATGAGCTTTCCTTTGAATAAAAAATCCAGTTACATAAAAGAATTATTTGGCTTATTGCCTTTTTTGTTTTGCTTCTACATTGTATAAAAAGTTAGACTCAATAAACTTGGTTTAATTTTATTCTTAACTTAATTCTTGTTTAATTTATGTGATTCTATAGATTTCTTCGATGTCCTTGATGTTCAGTGATAGTATAAAGATAAATAAGGCTTCAAGTCATAAAAATTAACCTGAATTAAACTGCATATGAAAATATGCAAACATTACTGTCTTATAAATTCTAACTGTACTTATGTATTACCTCTCTAAAATGATCTAGGTACCACCAACTGAATGATAATTATATAGTACCTAATAAATATATGAAGTTGATGACTCATATCATTTTAGAGGTAAGGAATATCAGAAGATAGCAGCAATTAGGTCATAGATGAGTTGATTTGTAGTCCCCAGAGACTTACTATGAGTAAGTCTTACATAACATTTTCCACTATATATACATATATGTATGTATATACCCATGTGTACATCTCCATCTTTCATTTCTTTCTTCCTAAGAGCATCCAGATTTCCTTTTGGGGAAGAGAAATCTCCTGAGTAGCGCTCAGTCCTATAAATCCAGTTGCATACTTCCCTCGAAGTTGAAAAGATCAGATCACCCCAGCCAAGGAGCAGCCAGGCATACGAGGAATTAGACATCAGGTGCTCTCCCCTGGGCTTCTGAAACGTAAGAAAGACAGAAGGAAACAGCAATGACCACAAGAAGTATTCTGAAGTGCCTAAAGTACCAGACCACTTTCAAGCTTTATTCCCCAATATCCTATCAATCCTAAGTATCCATCAGTAGCACAAAATTCTTTTGTTTCAATAAATATTCTTTGGCTTCAGAGTCAGTGTTTGTTTGCAGCAGACAAAGGACTCTCACCACCATGTAATCTCTTACCACCATATGATATATCCTCTCTTTTCCTAGTGAATACTCTTTGCTAACAGTGTAAATGAATGAAGAAAATACATATAAAATTATATTGGGAGTTTTATAGGATATAAACATATTTTTGTTGGCTACATCTCAAGAATTCAATATACATATTTTAGTTTTCTTCCTTTTTGTTTTAAGATGTAAATATTTTCTGTCTGAAATGTTAACATACACTCTAAAATATAGGTAATTTTTTATCCTTGAATTATTCCTTTTTTATATGCTAATTTACATCTTATGAATCAATCTTGGTTCTTTAAAAATAATTATTAACTATAATGATACAGTCTGTCTCAAAATTTATATTTAAAAATTGATGTATTTCAAAATGTATATGTTTGTATAAATTTATATATACATAAACTAAGTTTGATAGCCAACTTAATTGTTAGAATCAGTAAGTCAGCAGGGCACCTGGGTGGCTCAGTTGGTTGAGCATCCAACTCTTGCTTTTGGCTCAGATGGTGATCCTGGGCTTGTGGGATCAAGCCCCAGGACAGACTCTGTGCTGAGTATGGAGCCTGTTTGAGATTCTCTCTCTCTCTCTCTCTCTCTCTCTCTCTCTCACCCCCGTCCCAACTCACTCTCTCTAAAATAATAATATATATATATATATATGAACCCCAGTAACTCAGTACTCTTAATGGACAGAATTATTTGCCTTTTATTTGCATGGCTTTTCATTTTACACATCAGCCAAGCAGAAACCACTGGTTGCTAAGCAACAGCTTTCCTCTTGATGACCAGAAATAGAATACATAGAAGGGCAATTTCTAAAATACAATATACATGTATATAAAGTTAAAGAGAAAGTCAGCCCCATAGTTTGGCTGTTCACCCAGAATGCTTGTCATGAATATTGAATTCATACCAACAGTGTGTGAATTCCGAATACATTTGATCATGAATTCTTCAGTAACTATATCATCTTGTATTTTGTTCCAGTATCTCTCTTACTACTGAAAAACCATCAAGTAATACAGAAACTAGGTTTTGAAGGAAATTTCCTTAGAAAAACTGTTTGTAAACTGCACACTTAAGTTTTGTTGAACTAAGTCATTGCTAACATAGCATTAACATTCCTGTTGCAGTGCTGCGTTCTTGTTTAAAACTACATATTTAATGCTCTGGGAGGATATACTCTAACCAGTTTATAGCAATTACCAGAGGGAAATGACCATTTGCTTTTTCCTATATGTGTTCTTTACAATGAAAATAATAATTGCTAGTAGCTGCTGGGTGTTTATGAGGTGCTGGGCACTGTTTACACTCATTCTATGCATTGTCACATTAGTCTTCCCCTTTTGACAGACAAGGAAAGGAGATCAAAAGAAGTTGTGTAGCTTTCTCTAGGTCATTCATGTAGAAAGCAGGGGCGCCTGGGTGGCTTAGTCAGTTAAGCGTCCGACTTTCACTTAGGTCATGATCTCGCAGTTCGTGGGTTCGAGCCCCGCGTCGGGCTCTGTGCTGACTGCCAGCTCAGAGCCTGGAGCCTGTTTCAGTCTGTGACTCCCTCTCTCTCTGACCCCTCCCTGCTCACGCTGTCTCTCTCTCTCTCCCTAGAAATAAATAAAAAATATTTTTAAAAATGTATTATATATAATGAGATATATATAGTATATATAACGAGATATTACTCAGCCATAAAAAAGAATGAAATTTTGCCATTTGCAACAACAGAGGTGGATCTAGAGAATATAGTGCTAGGTGAAAGAAGTCAGTCAGAGAAAGACAAATACCATAGGACTTTACTTGTATGTGGAATTTCAGAAACAAAACACATGAACAAATTAAAAAAAGAGACAAACCAAAACACAGACTCTTTTTTTCTTTTACAAATAGTTTATTGTCAAATTAGTTTCCACATAACACCGAGTGCTCATCCCCTCAAGTGCCCTCCTCCATGCCCACCCCTCCTCCCCCCCACATCCATCAGTCCTCAGGTTTTGTCAGCATTCAAGAGTCTCTCATGGTTTGCCTCTCTCCCTTTCCCCCACCATTTCCGCCCTTCTTCTCCCCTTGGTCCTCTGTTAAGTTCCTCCTAATCCTCCTATACGTGCACACATATGATATTTGTCCTTCTCTGCCTGACTTATTTCTCTCAGCATAACACCCTCAAGGTCCATCCACGTTGCTACACATGGCCAGATTTCATTGTTTCTCATTGCCATGTAGTATTCCATGGTATAGATAAACCACATCTTCTTGATCCATTCATCTGTTGATGGACACTTAGGCTCTTTCCATGTTTTAGCTATTGTGGAGAGTGCTGCTATGAACATTGGGGTACATGTGCTCCTATGCCTCAACATTTCTGGATCCCTTGGGTAAATTCCTAGCAGTGCTATTGCTGGGTCATAGGGGAGTTCTATTGTTAGTTTCCTGAGGAACCTCCACACTGTTTTCCAGAGGGGCTGCACCAGTTTACATTCCCACCAAGAGTGGAGGAGGGTGCCCGTTTCTCCACATCCTCGCCAGCATCTAGAGTCCTCTGATTGGCTCATTTTAGTCACTCTGACTGGCGTGAGGTGGTATCTCAGTGTGGTTTTGATTTGTATTTCCCTGATGAGGAGGGATGCTAAGCATTGAAAAACAGACTCTTAAGTATAGAGAACAAACTGGTGGTTACCAGAGGGGAAGTGGAGGGGGATGGGTGAACTAGGTGATGAGGACTAAGAGTACACAAAACACCATGAGTACTGGGTAATGTACAGAAGTGTTGAATCACTACATTTAACACCTGAAATGAATATAACTGTATATTAACTATACTGGAATTAAAATTTAAAGATATATAAATAGATAGATAGATAAATCAAATACTAGTGGCTTAGAAAATAAGTAAATATTCTTTCAATGTAATTTTACTCTCCCTGTGTTCTAATTTGAATTTCTAAAATAGAATTGGTGTGTAAGTTTCTCTTCTCCTTCTTTGCTTTTGAGCTCAATGCAGCAAACATACTATTTACCGGCAATCAGCAGAGATGATTTTCTCCTTCAATTATTCCCACTGGAGAATGTAAATAAAATATTCAAAGTAGAGGAAAATATAAAACAGACCAGGAAAAAAACAATGAAAACTCTGTTAACTAAAATCAATTTAGGAAATAAATAAAACCTCAAATACATTGTTTGGGATTAGAACTTTTTTTTTTCCTTATTGTTGCTTTTTTTTTTTTTTTACAAATAGTTTATTGTCAAATTAGTTTCCACATAACACCCAGTGCTCATCCCCACAAGTGTCCTCCTCCATGCCCACCCCTCCTCCCCACATCCATCAGTCCTCAGTTTTTGTCAGCATTCAAGAGTCTCTCATGGTTTGCCTCTCTCCCTTTTCCCCACCATTTCCGCCCTTCTTCTCCCCCTTGGTCCTCTCAAGTTCCTCCTAATCCTCCTATACGTGCACACATATGATATTTGTCCTTCTCTGCCTGACTTATTTCGCTCAGCATAACACCCTCAAGGTCCATCCATGTTGCTCCACATGGCCAGATTTCATTGTTTCTCATTGCCATGTAGTATTCCATGGTATAGATAAACCACATCTTCTTGATCCATTCGTCTGTTGATGGACACTTAGGCTCTTTCCATGTTTTAGCTATTGTGGAGAGTGCTGCTATGAACATTGGGGTACATGTGCTCCTATGCATCAGCATTTCTGTATCCCTTGGGTAAATTCCTAGCAGTGCTATTGCTGGGTCATAGGGGAGTTGGGATTAGAACGTTTTTTAAAGACTCTTTCGCATCCATTTATTCATTGTTTCATTCATTCATTCATTCATTCATTCATTCATTCATTCATTCAGTGTGAGGACACTGCACTGAATGTTAGGGGCACAGAAATGTCATGCCCAGTCTAATGTTAACCTGTAAGCAGAGGACGGCGATGCATAAACCTAAAATCAGAGTTTAATATGTAGGAGTTTAATATTATAGTCCTATAATGTAGGAGGAGAACCGCGGGAGTCCATGGAGTTGACCCCCAGGAAACGGGGAGTTGAGAAGGCTTCCATGGAGCGGTACATGGGAGCTGGGTCTTGAAGCATGAGCAAGAATTTGCCAGAAAGAAAAGCAGTTGGATTTCCAGAGTTAAGAGCTAATAAGTGTGCAAAGTCCCAGCAAGATAAAAGGCCACGGTGTAATAAAGACAGTGAGAACTCCTGAGCTGCAGGCTGGGCCAGGGAGATTAGATGAGCCAGGTGGTTACAGATTTTATTTATAGTAGAGAATTTGGACTTTTATCCTGAGGGCAACCAGGAGCAGATAACACCCAGTGGTCATCCCAACAAGTGCCCTCCTCCATGCTCATCACCTGCCTTCCCTTCACCCCCACCCCCATCACCCCTCAGTTTGCTCTCAGCATTCAAGAGTCTCTCATGGTTTGCCTCCCTCTCCCCAACTATTTCTTCCCCCATGGTAGGAAGCAAGCTTTAAATATGAATGTTATACACCATGACAATATAAAAATAAAAACCTAACTAGGGAAAATTGAGAGGAAAAGAGTAAAATGGTAGATACCTATGCTAATTTCCTCAACTTTCATAGCTGGGGTCAATAGGTACATCTAAAAATCAGTCAGAAAACAGAGGCCATCTATATTGTCTACTCATTGAAGGCAACCACTAGAACTGAATATATTACTTACCAGAGGTAACAAATATCAGGAGGCAAAGACAGTAATTTAGGTAGAAATTTCTTTGAGAATTCTTCCCATTCTTTACAGCAGAGTCATAGAGCCCCAAATTGATAAATCAAGAATAGAAATTAGCAGCGAAGCTTAATATAGTTGTCTCTGCAAGAGACTTGGTTAGAAAATACTTTTCTGTTGGTTTTGATACCCAGAGGTCCCTGATTTTGACACAAAAGACAAAAGGAACATGGATGCTCTTTCTTTCTCTTTCATCATTTTCTCTATTAGGTTATTTATTACTGCATTACCTTTGTGATACAGCCTCTTACCTCCTCTCTTAGGAAAAAGTTCCAAAGGGAGGTTTATTGCCTTTCTAGGTTCAGTCAGGCTTCACTCCTGTAATGAGAAAAACAGCCTTTAGCCCATGCACTACTGATAAAACGTAGACTCAATGAACTTAAAATAATCACCTGATATCACTCCTCTAGATAGAGAAACCTGGAAAACAAGAAATATAAAGCCTTACATCATTAAAGACTGTTAGTCATAACTTAAGTGCTAAGTTAACAATTTTTTTCTGTTTCTTCACTGTTTTCCATGCCTATTAGGGAAGGTTCAAACCTTATTAAAACCATCTTAATTACTTAAATGGGAAAATGTCACAAGGGTTCTAACACCCCCTTGGAAATAGCATCTTTGTGACAAAATTCAAACTGACTTTTTAAAAACCACATTTGAGGGGCGCCTGGGTGGCTCAGTCAGTTAAGCGTCTGACTTCAGCTCAGGACATGACTTCACAGTTCATGGGTTCAAGCCTCACATTAGGCTCTGTGCTGGCAGCTAGCTCAGAGCCTGGAGCCTGTGTCTCCCTCTCTCTCTGACTCTCCCCTGCTCAAGCTGTCTATTTCTCAGAAAAGAAAAAAAAAATTAAAAAAATTAAAAAATAAAAATAAAAACCACATTTGGAAAACCTCAACAACATGTCAGAAGATGATGCTAAAAAGAAACGAGCTAGTATCCCTAAAAAAAAAAAAAAAGTCCAAGTCACCATTTTTCAAACAATAAGAATGGCATCCATTATACTATACACTAAACCAATTTTTAATGTTTATTTTTGAGAGAGAGGAAGAGAGCACGAGTAGGGGAGGGTCAGAGATAGAGGGAGACACAGAATCTAAAGTAGGTTCCAGGCTCTGAGCTGTCAGCACAGACCCTGTTACGGGACTCAAACCCACGAACTGTGAGATCATGACCTGAGCCAAAGTCAGATGATTAACCAACTGAGCCACTCAGATGCCCCAGCAAAAACAGTGTTTTAAATATTTCTCATGGTAGGGTCATTTACAGAAACATCAAGACATAAACAATAAGACTTTCCTCTTCTCATACAAAAATGACACACATTTATGAGGTCATACTCTATAATACTCAAAAATACAGGGGTGACTCTGCAAGACCTGAGTTAGAAAGTCAGCTCCGACACTAACTGGGAGACAGTGTACAAGTCATTTGATCTAAGTCTTGGTTTCTTGTAGTCTTTAGTCCAAGGGCTGTGATAAGGACTACACAAAAGAATGCATGTAAACTGCTTAGGTGTTTAAAAGCACCTTTTAATCATCGTCGTCATCATCATCATCATCATCATCATCATATCCCAGGCTGACAGCTGGGTTTTTTTTTAAATGTTTATTTATTTACTTTTGACAGAGACCATGAGTAAGGGAGGGCAGAGAAAGAGAAAGGGGGAGACAGACGATTCAAAGAAGGCTCTGAGCTGCCAGAAGTGAGCCTGATGCGGGGCTCAAACCCACGAACTGTGAGATCATGACCTGAGTCAAAGTTGACAGTCAACCAACTGAGCCACCCAGCTGCCCCATGGCAGTTACATTTTAACAAGTGAAAAGTCAGGCTTTTGTTTAGTTAGATTATATGGATCGAACTAGGGATACTTAAACAGTGTCCTAGGAAAAAATATCTAGAACTCACAAGGCAGAGTATGACATCACCCAGCCCTTCAGTGGCAGCACGATCTTCATTTGGGCCACCTCCCGCTGGAGGTGAGCCTCTTCTTAAGAATGCCTTTTCATTGAGAAGCTACTTTCTCACAAGCAAGAAATGATTCGGTTATTGTCTTCTAGAGAAAAGTGGTTATGTGATCAAGGCTAACTCCTGCAAAAACACTTTATGAATCAAAATGCTGAATGCCAACAGGATTTTCTTCTGACAGTTTTATCCAAACATGTTGACAGTGCCAAGGTCAGGCAGTCTTCTCTGGTCAGGGAATAGAGGTGATGCGGCAAAGGAGGTATTGAAAATATGCACACAGACAGGGAAGATATGTAACCTGCAAAGTCAAAAACATTACTATCTGTCTCTTTGTGGAAAACGTTTGCTGCCCCTTCTCCAGAGTCTGAACGCTAACGTTTGAGAACTTATGCCTTAAGGATTTCAAACTCTAAAGGCAATCAAATCAAAACCTTGTTTTATTCATAACTAATGACATGACTACATTCTTCTAGTCATGGTTCTGGGATATTGAATAGAAAAGGACATTTTTCTTCCTGTGTCTATTTGCTTGAATTATTATAGATGAAATCATCCACTATTAGACAGTTAGGTTATTGGATGACACTGGATTGCCATTTAATCAGAATCAAGTGTCATTTGTTCTATCACTAGCTTTGAAACTAAGAACAGGAACAGGAACTTTCCAGAGGCCAACATCCCTCTGGTCTCGCAGCACACAGTGTTACCACGCAGCAACAATAAATAATACCCTGAAGCCAGAAGAACAACTCAAAAGCTCTGAAAACAAAGTTTTTACCATGCTTTTGGCATCAAAGATCATTTTTGTGGAAAAACTAGAATGGAATGGATGTAGGCTATTTGTCGTCTTTATCTTACCAAGTGTAACTAGTCCTACAATTGACCCTCAGCCAACACGAGGGGTTAAGATGCCAATCCCTGCACAGTGGAAAATCTGCATATGACTTTTTTTTTTTAATGTTTTATTTATTTGTGTGTGTGTGAGAGAGAGAGGCAGCATGAGCAGGGGAGGGTCAGAAAGAGAGGGAGATACAGAATCTGAAGCAGCCTCCAGGCTCTGAGCTAGCTGTCAGCAAAGAGTTCGATGCGGGGCTCGAACTCACAAACCATGACATCATGAGCTGAGCCCAAGTCAGACGCTTAACCAGCTGAGCCACCCAGGTACCCCTGCGTATGACTTTTGACTTCCCCAAATCTAACTAGTTAACAGCCTGCTATTGACCAGAAGTCTTAATGATAACACAAGTAGTCTCTTAACACATTTCTTGTATGTCATATGTAGTATATGCTGTATTTTTACAATAAATCAAACTTAAAAAACTGTTAACTAAGAAAATCATAAGGTAGGGGCACCTTTTTGGCTCAGTGGGTTAAGAGTCTGACTGCGGCTGAGGTCATGATCTCATGGCTCATGGGTTCATTTGTTCCAGCAAAAAAAGTGACTACATTGTACCAATAGTTTTCTCTTCTAATAACTGTGTACAGAGCAGTAATGTCCAGTCACAAACACTATGAAAATAAATGTATTCTTAAAGTGGCACATGCTATTCTCTCTCTATTGTTATCACTCCCAATTTAAATGAATTTCATTCAGGAAATTATTTTTTGAGGCTCTACTATGTGCCAGGCAGTAAACTGGGTATGCTCGTGAACAGAAGAGGTATCTCCTCCAATAAGAAAACAATGATTTTATGGGGCGCCTGGGTGGCTTAGTCGGTTAAGCGTCCGACTTTCGCTTAGGTCATGATCTCGCGGTTCGTGGGTTCGAGCCCCGCGTCAGGCTCTGTGCTGACTGCCAGCTCAGAGCCTGGAGCCTGTTTCAGTCTGTGACTCCCTCTCTCTCTGACCCTCCCCTGCTCATGCTGTCTCTCTCTCTCTCTCTCCTAGAAATAAATAAAAAATATTTAAAAAAAAAAAAAAAGAAAAGAAAACAATGATTTTAAAGTGGATATGCAACAATAACAACAAATGGATACACAGGAATTATCTACTGATGCACTCATTTATTCAACAAATAAATTCATTGAGCACCTACTACAAACTAAACACTATTCTAGGTGCGGGGATTTTAGCAGTGAAAAAAAATCCCTATCATGTTTAAGTTTACATACTAGTGGAGAGAGATATATAATAAGTAAATTAATACAAAACAAAGAAGAAAATAGAATGCCAGAATAGGGGATGCAATTTTAAATAAGGTGATTGTAGAAAGCCTCACTGACAATGTATCATTTGAGAAAGCTGGTAGAAATGAGAGAGTGTCCAGTAAATACTGCAGGGCATGATATGTTCCAAGTAGAAGGAACAGCAAGTACTAAGGTCCTGAGGTAGAAGGATACCTGGCCACCCTGGAGGAGTGATCATGAAGCCTTATGGCTGGAGCAGAGTAAATAAGAAGAAAGAGTCATAGGAGACAGAGTCAGAGACCTGGGAAGAAAGATCATGTCAGTTTGTGTAGCTACTGCAGGACTTTGGATTTTAGTCTGAATGAAATGAACAGCCTCTGAAGGATTTTGAGCACTTGAGGGACTGACCAATACTCATAAAAGTTGGTTCTGCTATGAAAGTATTAATTATGGAGGACCATCTAGGAAAGGGATTCACTCAGGCTAAAAGGCCAGTGAAAACCTAAAGAAATGGCATTTGAGCCTGAAGAACTTGTTTACCGTGGGGCATTCGCACTAGGTAAAAGGGAGGAGTTCCCTTCAGACAAAGAGGACCAGCTGATGAGAGAAAAGAGGCTTTTATTGCCACAGTGAGCAGATCTTCTACTTTCTCTTAAGGCTAATGCGTGGAAAATTATTGAAAGATTTTAAAAGCAGGGGAGTGACACAATCTGCTCAATGTTTTATAATGACTGTCAGATCGTCATTTGTAAAATGGAATCAGTAGTGGTTTTTTAAACCACAGGTCATGACTCATCAATTCAGGGGGTCACCATATTGCGATTAAAAAAAAATGAAATAGAATAGAAAACATCAAAATGCACCTCAGGTTTTAAGGATAAGTATAGTTGCAAGGAACTTTTTGATTCTGTATCTTCATATATCCGTGTGTGTGTTCGTGTGCGTGTGTGTGTGTGTGAGGTTGTCCAAAATTTGAAAGTCACTTGATTAAAAGGAAGACCTAAAAACAAGAGAGAAGCAGTAGAGGGAATATGCTGTAATCTTTTTAAAGGTATCGCTGATTGCTGAGACTAGAATAAAGGGAGAAACAAAGAGGCCTGTGAAAGGGCTTGTGGACCCATTTAATGGATCTAAGGGCAAATGAATGGTCCAGGGCAGTTCAGCAACTGGATGGATGGCTGAAATTGAGATTATGGGTAGGGTAGATAATGGGTTTAGATTTCAACATGCTACTTGCAAGTCATCACAATGAAGATACTCAGTTTAGCGCAGGTGATAAGGCTGGACACAGGTTTGGAAGTGGTCAGCACTGATAGATTGAAAAAAATAACTTATAGATTTCATGACATGTCATTCCATCATTTGTTAGAGTGATCCCATGTTATATTTGGGGGGGGAAATTGACTAAATCTTTTGGGACAAACTTATACCAAAAATGTTTATTGTGCTTATCTGGAATTCACATTTCACAGGGCTTTCTGTATTTTACCTGGTGATTCTAATCAGTGTTCAAGTCCCCCGAGAACAGAAGCAGATATACAGGTTAGGACACAATGACAACAACCCAAGCAAGAGGTAAGGAAGCCCTCGTGTTAGCATTTTACAAGGGATTCTTTGCTTGACTAGTACAAATGCAAATTTGAAATGTGAAAACTGAATCGTTACCCTGTGAATTAATTACAAGCACAGCGATGTCCTCCTCCTTTGGGGTCAGGATATGTGCCTGCATGGATCAGATTGATGAGGGGCCCCACTGTCTGCTATGGCTCATTGAGGGGCTACAGTATCTCACCAAGCACCCCCCTCAAGAGAAAGCTAAGAGCTGACACCTAGCTGGGCTGCCCTGCAGGGACTTATCTTCAGGGATAAACAATTGGGAGGAAGTTCTATCTGCATTTTCACTTCCATAGACCTTGTTCATATGTTGAACTTGACATGAACACAGAAACTGGGAGACTCTATTGACATAGCTTTCCTTCAGGAAACATTTTTTTTTTAATTTTTTAATGTTTTATTTATTTCTAGGAGAGAGAGAGAGACAGTGTGAGCAGGGGAGGGTCAGAGAGAGAGGGAGTCACAGACTGAAACAGGCTCCAGGCTCTGGGCTGGCAGTCAGCACAGAGCCCGACGCGGGGCTCGAACCCACGAAGCGTGAGATCATGACCTAAGCGAAAGTCGGACACTTAACCGACTAAGCCACCCAGGCGCCCCAGGAAACATTTTTTTAACTACACATGCTTTCAATAGATTATGATTTGAATGATCTGGCTTTTTAAAAAGCCAGCAAAAATGACATAAAAATAAGTCCAACATATTGAAACTGTCTCAGAAGACATAATATTTTCTTTTTTCAGAGTAGCTGTGCTCTTGCTACCCTGAAGTTTCATACACTATACACTATAAACTGAATTCCTTGGCCTTGATCTGTCAGCAAACACTGAAGATCTCATTGTCCTTGAACTCTGATTCCAGAGGGCTCCACGGAAGGGAAGGAACAAGTAATTATATATGCACATACACATTCTGAAAGTAAACTGGCAGATCCCACACGGACAGCTGCTTGGTTTCCTGCAGGCCTGAGTTCCATGATCATATATACCTATAACTGCAAAGGAATTTTGAAAAGCCTGTAAGAAGATGTGTAATAGAAATAGGACTAGAGAAATATGAATGACACCTGCCACTTAACCATATTGCATTTTGACACCCAAATTCAAATGTAACTTCAGTAAGGGCAGGAATCCTAGCCTGTGCTGCTCTCTGTTCGCCAACGTGGTTTACAAAAAGGGAGCAAGATGAAGAATCCACGAGGCCAATCATTATGTTCAAGTGGTGCTGAAACTATTCAAAGCCTTTCATTTTCACCTTGCCAAAAGCGACTCAGTAACCAAAGGCAGACATTTCCCTTCTTTCATTCATTTGGTCAATGTCTATTGAGGACGACTAGGTTGCCAGGCACTCAAAAATATGCAATGGGAAAAAGGCAGTCTCTTTAATAGTGCTGGGAAAGTGCTACCTGCAAAAAGAATAACACTGGACCACGTTCTTACACGACACACAAAAGCAAACTTGAAATGGATTACAGACCTAAATGTGGGACAGGAAACTATCAAATCCTAGAAGAGAGCACAGGCAGTAATTTCTCTGACATTGGCTTTAGCAACGTTTTTCTTGACCTGTCTCCTGAGGTAAGGGAAACAAAAGCAGAAACTAAGCTATTGGGGTCACATTTAAAAAAAAAAAAAGTCTTCTTCACAGCAAAGAAAACAATCCACAAAACAAAAAGACAATCTACTGAATGGGAGAGAAT
This sequence comes from Proteles cristata cristata, assembly GCA_017311185.1. Classification (NCBI taxonomy): domain Eukaryota; kingdom Metazoa; phylum Chordata; class Mammalia; order Carnivora; family Hyaenidae; genus Proteles; species Proteles cristata. The sequence continues at coordinate 122,187 of JAESUZ010002942.1, read as the reverse complement.
GACATATTCAGTAAACAGTATCCAAAATATATAAAGAACTTATACAACCCAAAAGAAAAAAGAAAAATAGAAATAAAAACAAAAACAAATAGTACAATTTAAAAATGGGCAGAAGACATAAATAGACATTTCTCCAAAGAACACATACAGATAGATGGCCAACAGACACATGAAAAGATGCTCAATATCACTAATCATTAGAGAAATGCAAATCAAAACTACAGCGAGATACCACCTCACAACTGTCGGAATGGCTAGAATCAAAAATACAAGGAACAGGTGTTGATGAGGATGTGGAGATGCAAACTGGTGCAGCCACTGTAGAAAACAGTATGGAGGTTCTTCAAAAAATTAAAAATAGAAATACTGTATGATCCAGTAATTCCACTAGTGGGTATTTACCCAAAGAATACAAAATGCTAATTTAAAAGGACATATGCACCTCTATGTTTATTGCAGCATTATTAACATAGCCAAATTATGAAAGCTGCCCAGTGTCCATCTATAGAGGAATGGATAAAGAAATTATATATGTGTGTATATCTCATTACATATTACTCAGCTATAAAAAAAAGTATGAAGTCTTGCCATTGACAACAACACATATGGCTCTAGAGAATATAATGCTTAAGTGAAATAAGTCAGTCAGTGAAAGACAAATACCATGTGATTTCACTCATATGTGGAATTTAAGAAACAAAACAAATTAACAAAGGAAAAAGAGACCACCCAAAACCAGACTTTTAACTACAGAGAATAAAGAGATGGTTACCAGAGGGGACGTGACTGGAGGGATGGTTGGTTGAAATAAGTGATGAGGGTTAAGAGTACACTTATAGGGGTACCTGCCCGGCTCAGTCTGTAGAGCACGTGACTCTTGATCTCCAGGTTCTGCGATTGAGCCCCACATTGAGGGTAGAGTTTTTAATAAAAACAAAATATACTTATCACAATGAGTACTGAGTAATGTATAGAATTGTGGAATCACTGGGGCGCCTGGGTGGCTTAGTCGGTTGAGCGTCCGACTTTCGCTTAGGTCATGATCTCACGGTTTGTGGGTTCGAGCCCCGCGTCGGGCTCTGTGCTGACTGCCAGCCCAGAGCCTGGAGCCTGAGCCAGTCTGTGACTCCCTCTCTCTCTGACCCTCCCCTGCTCACGCTGTCTCTCTCTCTCCTAGAAATAAATAAAAAATATTAAAAAAAAAAATTGTGGAATCACTATATTGCATACCTGAAACCAATATAACACTGTATATTAACTATACTGGAATTAAAATTAAAAATAAAATAAACAAATACGATAAATTAAATTGCCAGGCACTGTGCTGGGCTATACACTTCATGAGCAGAAAAGGCCTTTCATATGTAAACTAGAAGAGCTATATTACAGAAATCTGTTATTTAAAAATGTGGCCTTAGATGTTACCTTAAAAGAAAGTTAGTGTACTAAAACCACTGAATTTTATCCTTAAAAAGGTTAAGTCTGTGAGTTATATCTCAATTTTTGAAAGGTAGAAAAAAATAAAGTTAAAAGATTTTTTAAAGTGGGAAGTTAGAGTAAATTAGATACTATTCCCTTTTTATCAAAGTGGATAGAGGCAGTAAAACTAAAAATTTTTAATTAACAAAAATTAAAAAATGGTAAGTTAGTGTAAGACACTACCAAAAGACAAAAAAATTTAGTTTAAAATTTTTATTTTTATTTTTTATTTATTTTTTATTTTTTCGTGTTTTTTATTTATTTCTGAGAGAGACAGAGAGAGAGGGAGACACAGAATCAGAAATAGGCTCCAGATTCTGAGCTGGCTGTCAGCACAGAGCCCGACGCGGGGCTGGAACCCACCAACAGTGAGATCATGACCTGAGTTGAAGTCGGACGCTTAACTGACTGAGCCACCCAGGTGTCCCCAGTTTAAAACTGTTAAAGGCAAAAAATGAGTGTCTTGAATTTCAGAGTAAAAACTGATTTCTGTCTGCTCAGGATAAATAAATAAAATGATTGACATAAAAGAAAAGAAAAGCAAAAGATAGGAAGAGTCTCTAAAATGAAAGGTTTTTTTCTTTTAAATTTTTGACCAGGTATTTTTATTTTTTTTTTTATTTTTTATTTTTTTATATTTTTATTTATTTCTAGGAGAGAGAGAGAGAGAGACATGAGCAGGGGAGGGTCAGAGAGAGAGGGAGTCACAGACTGAAACAGGCTCCAGGCTCTGAGCTGGCAGTCAGCACAGAGCCCGACGCGGGGCTCGGACCCACAAACCGCGAGATCATGACCTAAGCGAAAGTCAGACGCTTAACCGACTAAGCCACCCAGGTGCCCCTGGCCAGGTATTTTTAAAGGGAAATAATTTTCAAAATACTTAGGAGTAATTTGAAGACAATTTACCTTTTTTTAAAATAAGGGCTATTTAAGAGCTGTTGAATCTTTTATTCCACAACTTGATACATGTCAAAAAGACATTAGAAAATTGTTCTGTGAATTAACAAGTTATTGTCTTATTAATTACTGTATCTAGTTACTATTATGCAGATCTCTCTAAGTAGATCAAAGTGCTTCACAGAATTATCTACAGCTCTACTGGAGTGTTAAAGAAAAAAAATATTTATGACACCAGTTAAAGACAGTAAGGAAGACTTTATTCAAGGTGGGGGTTACTAAATTGGGGTTGTAATAGGAGAGAGAGATGGGTTTCTGAACACAAGGTAAAGGAGGAATATAGACCCAAGGAGCAGAGGCAGGAGAGTAGGGGTGAGTATCAGTAGATAAATAGAAAAGTAATAAAAAGGAAGCATTAAAGGTAAGGAGGCATTCTGGCTAAGGTGACCCAAACAGGATTCCTGCTGAACTCTATCCAAGGGTGATTACATGGGGGCCAATGGAGGATGGGGACTTTGATCAGAAATGGTCTACAAAGGCTGAAGTTTCCTTTCAATCCTATCCTTAATTCACATGCTCAGCTCACCATGTCTGGAGTAACTAACACTTTTGTGGTAGGAAAAAAGCAAATTGGTTTGGACACAAAGAGATCCTCAGTCTAGTTCTTGAGTCCTCTGCTACTGTACCTGGATGATACAGTTAAATTATCCATAACTAGGTCTTCAGGAAGACAAACTTATGTAGGTAAGACACCTGGCACATTGCAGATATTCAACAAACTCGCAGGCCTAAGTTAAGAATAGCCTGGTGGCTCAGTCGATTAAGCATCCGACTCTTGATTTCAGCTCCGGTCATGGTCTTGTGGTTTGTAAAATTGAGCCCTGCCCATGACAGGCAGCTCAGAGCATGCTTGGGATTATCTCTCTCTGCCCCTCCCCTGCTCTCTCTCTTTCTTTCTCTCTCAAAACTAAACTGAAAAAAAAAATAATAAAACTACAAAAAAAAAAAAGTAGTAATCAAACCCACCCGGGCATACCTCAGACTCAGCAGGAGTACTAAAGGGTGTCTAAGACAGTGATCTTCAAACTGGGGTGCCCATAACACGAGGATATGTGTGTGTGTGTGTGTGTGTGTGTGTGTGTGTGTGTGTGTATGGAGACTTCATAGGGTTTCATGGCATGGATTGTTTTAACAGGATCAGTGTGCAACTTCCAACTCCCAAATGTTCTGTCATGACACTGATCTACTGAAGAGACTGCTGTAGTGGCCCTTTTTGCCACGTGCCTTTTCTCAAGCAACTGCCCTATAGCCACTTTACAAAACAGAGTGGAAGCAAAGCCCCACGGGGCCCTGGGCTTTGTATACTTGCTCCAAAGATAAACACCTCAAGGCCAGCAAGCAGAGGGACTGTGAGACAATGTAGGTTTCCTGAGATTACTGGAGAGGGAGAGCAAATTCAAGAATACTACCACAAGGTTCTGGGCCTTCTCTCTCTCTCTCTCTCTCTCTCTCTCTCTAAATAATGATTATTTATGTATTTTGAGAGACAGAGACAGAGAACGAGCAGGGGAGGGGCAGAGAGAGAGGGAGACAGAGAATTCCAAGCAGGCTCAGTGCTGCCCATGCAGAGCCTGATGTGTGGCTTGAATTCATTAACCATGAGACCATGACCTGAGCTGAAATCAAGAGTCATGAGCTTAACTGACTGAGCTGCCTAGGCACCCTGTGCCTTCCCTCTCTCAACTCAGTTCCATTCTCTCTCTCTTTCTCTCTCTATCGCTATTTTTGTCTCTCTCTGTCTGTCTGTCTCTCTGTCTTTCTCTCATTCAGAAGTGAGGTTGCACTGACATACATTTAGCCATATGTATTTGCAATGAAAGAATTAAAACAAAGTCAGCCTTCTCCTGACAGAAAAAGTCATCGAATGTAGCCAGATAATTTGCTCTCTCACTTTATAACCAGTGTCTGAACTAAATGAGGCAAACCAGCAACTCTGAGATATTGAGGAAAAGATTTTAAAGCATGAAGATAATATAAAATAGATTTTTTTGTATGTGTTCAGAGGTTGACTTGAAAATGTGTAAAGAGATAGAGTTCTGCAGAAGTTTGAAGACCACTGGTTTAAGGAATTTAACCCAACAAAAGCAGGTCTACGCTGGCTTATACATACAATTTAGTGGCAAGTACAGGCTTTCTATAGGAAAAGGTGATTTTGAAAGCAGTTGGATTGTTCTCAGCTCGAGCCTCAGGAACTTTCACCCAGTCCTAGCAAAAAGACATCTCCAATAGTGCCGGTAATAATAACATGGGGCCGTGTTACCCAGACGCATGTGGGAAACCACTCCAAGTGCAACTGTTGGAAGTCAGTCTCTGATACAAGTGAAGAGTGAGGTACTACCTTCATGACTGTGCCCATTGCAAGAGCCATGGGGCCACAGAAATATCTGAAACTGTGAGGTAGCCGGGGAGACCACAGAGACTCCAAATCACTCGTGTGACAAAACTCTGAGACTTCCTGCAGCAGTTGGGAGGGGTCAGGAGGGGCTCCCTCTGTTTCATCCAGTCTGTCTGATCCAGCATCTCATTACCATCCTCAGGGAACCATGGGTGTGGTCTGGGGAAACCGGGGAACTCTTTAAATAAAATGTTTAGAACTCTTTATATGTAAAATCCCTTTCTTCACTGTCTTCACCTCTAGCCTCCCTGTCTTCTCAATTGCAATATGAGGAAACAGAGGCCCAGGGAAGCAGAATTGTCAAATGTTCTGAGCTCCCCTAACTTCCAGTCTAGGATTTTAGCCACAGACCAGATACAACTGGAAACAGACTTGTCTCCGAAGGGCATAACTTTATATTTTCCTCAAGTTGTTTTGTGTGTCGTTTGGCTAAGAAACAAAATTGGCTCAGGCTTGGGCAGGAAGCTGGGTATGAAGCTGTCACTGTCCCTGACTCACCAGGTGCGTCACCGGACTTGGGCGGTAGTTCATCCACCAACAGGACAAGCCCCACCAAGAGCTGTGGACTGGGATTTGTCTGGATGCAGCGTGGTCAACAAGGACACGTCATTATTTGCCTTCTCCATTCTCAGTGAAGTGTCCCTTTGATTTGACAGTGTCACCCATTGAATGGACTTGGGGATCCCTGTGAGTTACAGAGGCCCCAATTTCTTTCCCCTTTATATTTAGAATCCTTTAAGGATTTCAGTGCCACATGGCAAAACAGATAATAATGAACATGAACTTGATGCACTCACAGAAAAGACCAACTATGTAGTTTCCCAACAGAAATTCTCATATTTTACCAAATCTGAAGACTCACACTTCTGTGTGCTGAAAGAGATTTGTAGACTTCTTTGTCAAGGACGTCTTTCTGTGAGGTATGGTGTTGTACCACATTTCTGAAAAGTTCACATTTCTAACCCAAATCGGTGTAATATGGTTCCCTTTCATACCTACATGGCTATATACAGAGTAATTTGACAAGGTCTTCTGAATCATTTTTTAATGATCTGTATTTCTCAAATAGTTTCTGACCCAATCCAGCTCAACAGCTCCCTTTGTGACCTGACATACCCCCAGGCATGACTTAATAGGGGGATGGCAACCAAGGATGGGGAGCTTCACTCCCTTTGCCCACAGAAGGTAAATAGATACTTTTCATCAATTGCCACACTTGTTCCATTGTATTGAGTTTAGTCTTGATTCTTCACAGCCCAACACTACAAACAACACAGTCAAGTCATCGGAATTGACATTTAAATTGAAAGCTATTTGCAATCCCAGGATTAAATTAAATCACTAGAAAAATCTAACTATTCTTGGGATGCGTCCCTGAACACCCCAAGTCTATTGTCTGGTAACCTAATGTCACATTCCCAGTGGTAACGTTCATTAGATGACTCAAAAGTTCCATCCCTCTTTGTTTGAACACGTTAGAATCTAACTCCCATTGCGAGTTTTGAGTTGTATCAGATAATAACTTCAGGTGGGGAGATAAGGAACAGATTATCTATTCTCTCTTTTAATTCTTTGAAATGAAACCTTTGGTTTTCCGGATTGTCTACTAAGTTGGTCCTTAGGATTCTAGTTGGATTTATGTTTAAGGCCAACATACATGTTCACATTTTGTCTGATTTATCCAACCTTAACAATAGGACTCTAAATGCTAAGCAGTGCCTAGTTGTTATTTAATATGGGGAGACTTGGTTGAGAACTGTAAGATCACTCACTTGCAATAGATACACACTATAAAAAAGTAATTCCAGGTTTTAAATACTTTTTAGGATTTCAGAACCTAAGGGGAAAATCTTAGAGTTGGTTAAGAGAATCAAAGGGATCCATTTCAGTATTTTACTAAATGTGTTCCTTAGAACAGAACATAAGCACTCCATACAAGGGATCCCGTCATCAATTAACTTTGGAAACCCTGAATTCAATGTCTCACTTAAAGATCCACAAGGCATATTAGTATGTTAAAGTTTGTTAGAAAAAAAAAAAAAGTCTTATGGTAAATAAGTAGTCCTATCCAGTTGTACAGAAGAAATTTCTAGAAAGCAGTAAAACTTTGTTTTCTGTTCATGAAACATCTAGTAACAAGTCTTCTTTATCTAACCTCCTGCCTTGCTCAGAAACATAATTTAAAATGTAAAAGATAACCATCCTTTATAAAAGAATGCCAGATTTTTACAAGCTTTGCCTGATCACCTTCTGGGTCAAGTTCTTTGTTTTATTATATACTCTCTTGCCAAGATTCAGTCCTCCTGTCTCAGCTTTTTCATGTTATTCTTTTACTTGTGGATAGGGGGAACTCATTAGCTTTTTCCTTTGAAAACCCTCCACAAAGGCTTTTTTAACAAAAATATGATAATATTCCTCCCTAAATTAATATCTTTTAGCCATGTTCCATTGCCTTTAAGATAGCTCCAAATTCTAAAGAATGACAAGGCATCTGCTTCCCCGGCCACCTTTTGTTATCCAGTCCACTCCTGTTTTCTTCCTTCTCCATTGCAATCTCCTCAGGGATCCTCACTCTTTATTTTGCACATATTTTCTGAAGTTCCCTTCCCTATCCACCAGGAAAATTCATGTTCATCCCTCAAGGTCAAACCCCACCTTCACTGGAAGTTTCCCTGATCACTGTCTTCACAGGTTCACCTGTTCTTCTTCCAGACTCCCATAGCACTTAGAACCTCTCTTTCTTACTTAACCTGACTGTAGTGATGATAGCCATTTATTCTTATATCTATTTCCCACCCCATAGGGTGAAAACTGACCATAGTGCCTGGTATATAGTAAGTCTCTAATAAACATTTGCTTAGTATTTTAATTAATAAGTAAGCAGACACAAGAATATTTTTTAAAGAACATTTTATTACTTTTTAAGAAAATTTTGTTGTTTATTTATTTTTGAGAGAAAGAGAGACATACACAGAGTGTGAGCGAGAGAAGGGCAGAGAGAAAGACACAGAATCTCAAGCAGGCTCCAAGGCTCTGAGCCATTAGCACAGAGCCTGAGGTGGGACTCAAACTAGGACCATGAGATCATGACCTGAGCTGAGCTGACTGAGCCACCCGGGCTCCCCCAGGCACAAGAATTTTAAGGTCAGTTTTCCCTTTTTCTGTAATGGAACAACCAGATCTTTCCTTACCTATCCCATGTTCAACCCATTAATCTTTTCCTGTTTTTCTTAGGAACGTCTCTAGTTTCTCCACATACTTATTAGAAGGATGAAACCAAAACGAAATGCCATGTAATATTTGGTGGATTCTGGTGCTCAAACTTCTTTCTTTTGGTTGAATCTATAATGAGTTTGATTTCAAATCTCCTCTCAAATTTTGGTATTTCTCTCCATAAATGTTTTCTTAAAAATAAAAAGAGAAAGTTAAAGTTAGAACTTTAATGGGTGTATAAAATCATGGTATTAGGGATAATTCTAATTTTGTTCAAAAAAATTAATCCTCCGAACAGTAACACTGCTGAGAGTTCTCAAAGATGTAAACCAATCTGGCCCATATATTACTTTATAAATCTCCTTATTAGAAGAATGTCTTAGGCACTAGAGAGAATATATTTTTTTAGATCTTAAGGATCTTAGGTTTCTTAAAGAGTTTTGGTAACTTTGGTGTTAATTATATAACTTATACTTGAACATAAAAGATTAGTGACTTAAAGATATTTGTAGAGTTTCTCTAAAGATTAATAAAAATGATGAATAAAAAGAATATAAACCTTCCATGTTGGACTATTATATTTTTATTCTTATTTATTTATTTATTTATTTAATATTTTTATTTATTTCTAGGAGAGAGAGAGAGAGACGGCGTGAGCAGGGGAGGGTCAGAGAAAGAGGGAGATACAGATTCTGAAACAGGCTCCAGGCTCTGAGCTGGCAGTCAGCACAGAGCCCGATGCGGGGCTCGAACCCACGAACCGCGAGATCATGACCTAAGCGAAAGTCGGACGCTTAACCGACTAAGCCACCCAGGAGCCCTGGATTATTATATTTTTAAATATTTATTTTCGAGAGAGTGAGAGAAAGAGACAGTGTGAGAGGGGGAGGGGCAGAAAGAAGGGGGAGACACCGAATCAGAAGCAGGCTTCAGGTCCAAGCTGTCAGCACAGAGCCCAGCATGAGGCTTGAACCCATGAACCATGAGCTCAGGACCTGCGTTGAAGTTGGATGCTTAACTGACTGAGCCACCCAGGTGCCCTTAAGCCTTCCATGTTGAGTTATTATGGGAAATGAATAAGAAAAGAAAATTTCTTCAGGCATACGTAGAACAGTAAAATTCAGAATCACAGACACAGCTATGCATCCAAACATAACATCACTGTATCTGTCGAAACAATTATTAACAATAGTTCTTCTGTGTGCCCCATGGCCAGAAGAATCCCAGAACAGGACATTAATAGGTCTGTCAATTATCATCACTCCCTGGAAAAAGTCCATCTTGAGAAAATATGCCAGGGACATAGCAGCTCTGATGACAACGCACAGGCAAGCGTTTAAGTCGACACTGGCCTGACAACCAGGACTGCTGGGCTGCAAGTGAGGAAAAGCCAAATCACTTGGCTTATGAAAAAAAGAAAATTAATTGACTCATAAAAAGTCTAGGCATTGACTGCAGGCATGGCTGGGTCCAGTACAATATCACCTTGGTCTCTTTCCATCTCTCGCATCCACTTTCCTTTTTATTGCCTTCACTCTGAGGCAAGTTCTCTCCCTGGGAGGTCCCCAGCAACTCTAGGCATATATCTTCCAGATTTCCATCCAGCCCACGCACTAGCGTTTGTTCTAATTGGACCAAATTTGGTCACATGTCCATCTATGAACATTCATTGCAGCCAAAGGGTGTTAGTCCCAGAAGAAAGAAGAATGAACCCTACACAGCCAGAACGAGTAGTTTTCTACAATAGTAATGCATAACCAATTTTATACTGCTTTTGAGCTCTAGAAATGCCTAGGTTCCTACTTCCTAGAAAAAACTGGACATCTTGGATTCTTGGAACCATCTGCTCATATGATCATGGTTACCTCAAATTCAAATGTTCTTTTTGTAATAGAGCACATTCGTTTGTGAAAAGATTCCTATCTACTCTCCACGCTGTCTGTATATTTTAGCTGAAGTCTCAAAGCCCAGAATAACAAGAGACAATTCCACACAAACACACACCCCGCGCCATTCTTAGGAGAGTGCCTGAAACACTGAGGCCAAACCTCATAAAAGAAAACAAATCAGTTCAGTATCTATGAACTCCTCACCTCCATATAAAAATATGACATGGCCAAATTATTAAAGATCATTGAAGAAAAGTCAAGGATAGCAGGAATTCAAGAGTGGAGAGTGCTTTGGCTCTTTTTCCTCCTCTTCTCACACAGACAGAAAATTGTGCTACTTCCCTACCTCCCCCATAAAGATGGAAAGTGTCTGCAGAAGGGGAGACGGGCACCTTGCTTCCCAGCGGAAATGTAACTTACCAGACGACCCAGACAACGAGGTGAGAAAAATAAAGCAGAGTAAGTGATGGGTGTGGGTGTGTGTAATTTGAGAGGGACCGGTCAGGGAAGATCTCACCGATCAGAGGACTTTTGGTCAGAGGCCTAGAAGCGGGGGAGCAATCCAGGCAGATAGCTGGGGCAGGAGTGTTTTAAGCAGAGAGACTAGAAAGCCCAAAGGCCCTTAGCAAGAACATGTTTACAGTATTTTCTGGGGTGGAGAGGAGCCAGCGGGACTAGAGAGAAGTGAGCAAGAGGGAATGTGGCGGGAATAAAGGGCGGAAATTAGAATGGGGTTGCGTTTACTACAGTGGGTGGGGCGTAATGGGAGAGGGAGGGAACACAGCCTGCTTACCCCGGGGGTGGGGGTAGGGGTGGGGGTGGGGGGTGGGGGTGGGGTAAGGGAGGGGCTGAGCTTGGGAGCAGGCCTGGGCTGGGGGCTGGAGGAGGCAAAGGAAACTTTGAATTATATATGAGAGAAGATATAATTGGGTTAGAGAATTAGATGTTAGGTTTGGATTTAGACTGAACTGTACTTGTCTTTTAATACTACTTTCAGGTATTAAAGTGGCTGGCAGGCCAGGATATCTGTGTGAGGGGTTATCTGCAGGGCAGGGATGAGAAAATGCATGTTTGAAGGTTAGAGAAAAATAAAGCCATTCCCTCTGTGTGCCCCACAGAGTTTACCTCATTCAATAAGCTGATTACTTTCTAAAAGAATCAAAACCTTTTGCAATCCATCGGTGAATTTGCTGTGTACAGCATAACATTTTACACATTTTTGGTGTAAACTCAATAAACATTTGCTAAGTATCAAGTAGTATAACATGCCATTGCGGGGGAAATGAGTGGCATTAGATAATGCTCCGATTGGGGGAAACTGAGGTAGGGCCTAATTTTCTAAATTGTATAATCCAAAACTTGAGATTATCTGGCGGGTTTACATGTGGCCTCCTGACCTAATCAGAGTCACCTATGAAGGACTCACTGTCAACCTGTTAGATAGGATCAATACCCGAGCAGCCTATGACCTAGAAATGATATTTGTTGCTTGCTAGTATTAATGTGTAGTGTGGGGTCCAGGAAATGCGAACAGCTGCAGTATTGTAAGATGAAATAAATTGAATAGAAATAGAGTAACACGCAGAAGGGACACTTTTTTTTTTAAATGACGGAAATCACTAAATTGGCTATTTCCACTTCCATTTTTGGCTTACACAAGATGAAAGTTTGTTACCCTTTCACAGAGAAGAATTCTAGAATTTGGCAGTCCAGAGCAGAAATGGCAGCTCAGAGGTCATCAGAAGCTAGACTCCTCCTATGGCACTGCTCTGGTCAACCCTGGGCCTGTCATCTCATGATCCACAGTAGCTACTTGATTTCAACCCGTCACATCTGCATCCCAGCCAGGGAGAGAAGGAAGGAAGAAGGGTACTCCTCTTCCCTTTGAAGGACTCTTCTGTGAAGCCCTCACACAATTCAGTGTACCAAAACTAGCTGCAAGGGAGGTTAGGAACTGTGACCTTTAGTGTTGTGTTTCTAAGGAGGAAAGGGAGAGTGGATGGAAGACACAGGCAACTGGCCATTTCTGCCTCATCCTGTTTCTCTTAAAGACCTGTGGGTGAAGTTAGATTGATGCTTTTTATCAAGAGGAGTTACTTCCTTTCCTACGTCTGCATGTCAGGTTAGTGTGATCACAGCTCTATTTACTCTCTATATTGTTTCTGATTATTCTTAATAGCTAATTCTGCTAGTTCCAAAGACAAAAGTTCAGTTACATAACCCGTCAACATCCTTCCTGTCCACCCCTCCGCCGATGAATTAGCTGTGCCTGCTGATTCATTTGTCTCCTATGGAAATTATTAATAAATTGGTTCAGTAAACATGTAATGAAAGGCAGAGTGTGGTGGTGGAACAGGGGTGGGCTTCAGACCAGACTCTCCTTGATTGAACTTCTGCTCCCAACACTGAAGTAACATGACTTTGGGCAAACTTACAGCATCTCTAAATCCCCATTTCCTTCTCCATAAGATAAGTATGACAATTAATACTCCTTGGTGCTGCCGTGAGGAGTGAATTAAGTATAACATGAAAAGTGACCATATGCCCCTATAACACTTAAAATTGTTATTCTGTAATTCGTTCATTGTTCCCAGAGCACCTGCAATGTGCTAGGCACCATACTTGACATTGTGGTTGTTAATATGTGAAGAAGACATGCAAGAAGCTTGTGATGGAATGGAGGAGCTTAAGAAACCCAGAAATGGGCTCTGAAGCATAGGAAAGGGCTTACATTTGTGTAACATTAGAATGATACCTCTCTTGACTTATATCAAAGGTATAGATACATTGTCTTCCAGAAAATGGAATGATTCAATCTGTTAAGAATCCGTGTGCTTGATTTGCTGTTTGGTAACTAACACTGACATGTGAGTTACCCCGTGTAGGTAAATAGGGTCACATGAAAGGCTTGCAATGGCCCCACTGGTAGATTTGTCTGAAAAGTGACAGAGAAGTACCTACATGGGATTTTCTCGACTACTTGTGAACATCACATGTCACTTTAGGTTAGAACTTGAAAGTTAAAACAACTTGATCATCACACTACACAAATTCAAAAAAAAAAAAAGTCACTTTCTCTACATCTGCATGTCTTCAAAGCTCAAGGCGATAGTAATGATGGACTATCCAGTCCCCCTTCCTTTGTAGAGATCTGTTAAACATCTACCTCTACATGCCACAGGGTGGGCACTGGGCATGCAAATATGAAGAGGATGGGATCTGTCCTCCATGGAGTATAGTATTACAGAAGGGACACAGACAAGTGAAATTTTCATACTATGTGATTAATGCTATGATGAAGAGAGCTATCCCAGAGTGCTATGTAAGTTCATAGGAGGGAACAGTCCACTAAGCCTCAGCTGGTGAGGGAATGCTGCCTGGGGGAGGTGAGTTCTACACTGAGGCCTAGATGATGAGTAGAAATTAAACAAATGAAGGATGCCTCAGTCAGTGCAAACAGCAGATCCAAAGGGCATGGTATATTAAGGAAGGGAGGGATTCAGTGTGGCTGAAGAGGACCGTGAGAGACAAGATTTGCTAGGTACAGATCTTGCATCACAGCATAGATACACACAGTGAAGAACCTTCACCCCTATTGTGATGATTCGGTTCATAGGCTTCTCTAGCAAATGCAGAGGGAAAACAACAAAAAACACAGGATTCATTTTGTCCTGGTAGAAAATAATTTTATGTAAAAATCTGAGAAATAGCTACATAATGTAACTTTTCCACTTAGAAGAAACACAGCAAGCAGTATACTGTTTGTACACTGTTTGTATATATTCTAAACAGTTTTTCAACTCATTACAAGTGCTCAACCTTTTAGTAACTTGGGTTTAATTCTTTATACCACTTTAAAAATAACACAGTAAAGAAATGATCAGGATTCTGCAGTATCTTTGAAGACTTTTAAAATTCATATTTAATTTAGTTCTCTGATGTAGACCCTCAAGGAAGTCCGGGTTAATTATAAGGTATGTCTACATTACTACCCCTTCGGGTGAGAGCTCATTACATTTCATAAACTTAATGGGACAAATAAGAATTGATGCAACACTAAGAGATTACGCAGAAATTTCTATAGAGTGACACTGTGGCCAATTAATGAAGCTAATTTCTCAGTAGGCAATCTGGTACCTTTAAAAAATGCATATAATTAAAGGATTTTTCTCTTTCATTTATAGTTAATATGCAAATCTGATACCCATAAATTCATTCCAGATAGAGTAAAAGCAATAAAATTTTTATGATTTGGCAGACTTTAAATCATTTAAGATACTATAATAAGTTATTGAAGAAAGACGTTTAAAAATTGATGGAATCCCCTTAATAGCAAAGAAAATGTTAGTACATTGCAGAGAGAAAATTCCCCTCAAACTTCCTATTCAACTGACGCACAAAAAGGAATTTCTAAAAGTTCACCCAATACATATTTTTAGAAGACAAGTCATTCACAGAAATACAAGGGTAGGCACTATGATCAGACAAAAAATGAACTATGGTCCTTGCCCCTATAGGGCTAAGCATATAGTAGAACAGATCACCCTCTGTATGGATTTTCAGGATCTCACCACTAATGGAATAGAACATTCCTTGAATCCGGACCATGAGAAAACCAGGGAAAGAAAGGGTTGGATTGACAATCCTGTAATTCCCTTCAGCATATTTGAGGCCTTTTTGAGAAAGAGAAGGGATATTAGCTAAGGAGATCCAATGTCCTAGTTCTAAGTCGTTTGAAGTACATTTACTCCCTCTCCCACGTGATATGCCTCAATAACCACTCCCTTTCCTATTTTCCTACTCCTCTATCACACCAGTGACCTCCACTACTTACCTTCATTATTTCAAAATATCATCCTGACAGAAAGAGACATGAAAGGTACGTGTGACTTTGATATTCATTCTTCCAACACTTCTGTCTGAGGGCAGAGGAACACCCTACTTAAAAGCCTCAGTTGCTGTTATGTATTCAAAGATTCAAACAATTCACCTCCGTAGGTCTGCAAGTATAAAAGTATCCTGTGGTGGTGAATGTTACAAAAGATGTGCCTGGGCTCAGGAAAATGGAAGAGAAGATAAGTATGCTGGAGCTACTGGGGGGAGGCATTTAAATACATACATACATATTTACTTACCACCCACCATGTGCCAAGTATATAATTCTGTGAAGGAAGTATTATTGTTCCCATTCTGAGGATTAGAAAACACACTCACCAAGAAGGCAAGAGATTTTCCTTAAATAGTTAAGGAACGGAGCCCAGATTTGGGCCTAGACCTTCCAGTTCGGCACTTTTTCCATGATTGATACTAGCCGACTTCTTGGAAGTGGCAAGGTGGTAATTGGGTCTTGAAAGAGAGAGCAAGGTATTGAGAAAAGTGTGGAAGGAACAGAACTAAGTCTTGGGCTTGGTCACCCATAAGGATACTGGTGGAACACACTGCCACCACAGATTGTCTTCTACACTTTTCTCTCTAGTAAGACATTAGAGAAGAGGTGATTGGGAAAGAAAATACCTTACTTGGCCATTCTGTTCCTGAGGGCACCAATTTTGGTAGCCCTGGAGGGATCACTCTTAGGGGTGGAAACGCTCAGATAATAATTTTAAGACTTTCTGTCTTTACTGAAGAAAGCCCAATGCACTAGACTCTTCTGAAATTTCATCACGTTCTCATTGTCTTTCATTCTGGTCTCTTCCAGACGGTAGAAAACATTATAGAAGAAAGAGAATTGATGTTATAACCTCACTGCTCTGTCTTTTCTGTTTCTGTCTTTAAAGAAGTCTCGACTTCATCTGTTAAGTGATCAGTTTACACTAGCAACAGTTGGCTGCTAGTACAATTGAACTATAATGTGTAACTTTCATCTATCAGGTATCAAGTTTTGCATGTGAACACAACAAAAGATCTCTCCTGGATTGAACTGTATAGACTGTGCTATACGTTACCACACTTTTGTTTATACATTTGATTTTAATGTTTACTTCAGAAACTCAGCTTAGTATAAAGGCTGCTGATTCCATGCCTTGCTTATTTTCAACAATCAAGTCATTTTTTTTTTTAACGGTGTTTTGGATGAAGGCTTAGGTTACATATTAGAATTCAAGAGCTGACTCTATAGTTGTTGGTTGCATAGTCCAAAAAGGTAGCAGGTTTGAAGGTCATATAATGTCACTGGAAGAATGTCTGAATGACATGAGAAGTTTTAATGCCTAAGAGATTGTTGAAAGACAAAGAAACTATTCGTGGGTTCTAGTTACTGGAAAAGGAGGCTAGAGTTGTTCTCAGAATTTTAGCAGTGATGACTTTAGAAAACTAGCAAAAGGTCACAGTAAAACAGTTGGCTTGGATAATGTAATAGCCAACGAGGCTAATACAGCACCGAAATATTCTGATTTTATAATTTGTGGATTAAAAAAATATCTGAACAGTTTGCCTGTTCTGATGTAAGCTCTATGGAAGTCCTACCAGGAAAGCAGAAGATTCTCTCCAAAAGGGAATACTTAAGATGATTTTTTTAAGAAAGGCATCGAGGTCTCAGTTTGTTATACACTGCAATACATAACAATATCCAATGGCCTATTTTAATGGAAGTTTTAGGATTTTTCTCTGTGACACTACCATTTTCTTGTTTGTGCTCTCAAGACACCAGTAACGTACCGCAAAAATATTTTCAATTGCCAAAATAGAAAAAGAACTGAGAGAACAGCAAGCATGGACTACAGGGGAGGAGACCAATATATGAAACAGACAAGTCTGTCAGTCACTCAGAATACGGCAGAAATTAGTGGACTGGAGGAGGCACTGTATCGCTTTGCCAAACCATAAATTGGCAATGTTTTTTTCATCAGGCAAAGGACACCCAAAATATGCAGATAGTTGGTTAAAAATAATATAATGTGGTATAGAAGTGTTAAAATGTACACAAGTGTCCGGTTTAAAGTCAATGTTAGAGGGGCGCCTGGGTGGCTCAGTTGGCTGGGTGTCCGACTTCAGCTCAGGTCATGATCTCACGGTTCATGGGTTTGATCCCCGCGTCGGGCTCTGTGCTGACAGCTGGCTCGGAGCCTGGAGCCTGCTTTGGATTCTGTGTCTCCCTCTCTCTCTGACCCTCCCCTGCTCATGTGTGTCTCTTCCTCTCAGAAATAAATAAAACAAGATAAAATAAAATAAAATAAAGGTTAGAGTAAGACATAAATTGTGTGAATTGCTAAGTAGTAATATTTAATTAACTTATCACCATGAGCGTGGCTGATAAACAAGAGAGGTGACTAATATCAGGAACAAAAGGGCACATGTTCACATGCCTAGTAAAGGCTTCTGTATCTGCAGTGTTTTTCAAACTTGAACATAGGTCCAAGCTGCTGGGAGGCTTGTCAAAATGTAGATTGCCAGGTCCCTTTCCCAGAGGTTCTGACCCAGTGGTTCTAGAAGAGGGTTTCTTAATTTTGACACTACTGGTATTTTAAGTCAGATGACTTTCTTGTGTGGGAACTTCCCTGTGTCTCGTAGGTAGCTGAGCTGCCTTTCAGGTCCACTAGATACCCACAGCATCGCTTCTCTGGGCCTTTTTCCAGATGTTGTTAAATGTCCCCTAGGTGCAAAAATTACTCTCCTCCTTGGATGAGGTGTCTAGGGTGAAGCCTAGGGACTGCATTTCTAGTAAGAACATCCAGGTGGTTTTGACGAATATGGTCAGTGGACCAAAACCTGAGTAACATTGAACTAATGTGTTATATTATGTCCCCTCCAAAATTCATACATTGAAGTCCTAACCCTCGATACCTCAAAAGGTGACCCTATCTGGAAACAGTCATTACAGATTTAGTTAAGGTCATACTGGGTTAGGCTGGGCCCCTAATCCAATAGGACTGGTGTCTGTATAAAAAGGGAAAATTTGGACCCAAGAGATAGGCACCCAGGGACAATGCCATGGAAGCCAAAGAACTAC
This sequence comes from Proteles cristata cristata, assembly GCA_017311185.1. Lineage (NCBI taxonomy): Eukaryota > Metazoa > Chordata > Mammalia > Carnivora > Hyaenidae > Proteles > Proteles cristata. The sequence continues at coordinate 104,306 of JAESUZ010002942.1, read as the reverse complement.
CAGAAGCCAGGAGAAAGGGCTGGAACAGATTCTTCCGTAGCTCCCACAGGGGGAGCATGGCTCTGCAGACACTTGATATCATACTTCTAGCCTCCAGAACTGTGAGAAAATAAATTTCTGTTGTTTAAGCCACTCTGTGTGTGGAACTTTGTTACAACAGCCCTAGCAAACTAACACATAAAGAATAAACCACAAGTCAGAGTTTAGCACTGGGACATGTGAAGCTGGATCAGAGAGAAAAATGGAAAGATTATAGATTGGCACCAATTTCTAATTTATCTTTCTCAGCGCCTGACATAAAATAAGAGTTGAGAGTTTACATTTTTATTTTTTAAACACTTTTTTAATGTTCACTTATTTTTGAGAGACAGAGACAGAGCGTATGTAGGGGAGGGGCAGACAGAGAGGGAGACACATAATTTGAAGCAGACTCCAGGCTCTGACCTGTCAGCACAGAGCCCGCCATGGGCTCCAACCCACGAACCGCGAAGATAGTGACCTGAGCCGAAGTCGGACGCTTAACTTACTGAGTCACCCAGGCGCCCGATAGTTTATATTTTTATTTAACACTCTCCAAATCTATCTTGTCTACATTAAATATTAGGAGCAAAACCTTCTAATCTGCTACTTTAGAGGGTTGAAATTGCTAGCGTTCTATTTTCAAGTTTTCATCTGGACTATATAGTAATTGGATAGGCTTGAGTCTGGAGTTGCCTAGAAGACAAATGGAATTAATTAATTATGCCATTATCCATAGAAAATGTAATATGTAAATGTGAAATTCCATGCAAGGCAAGAATGCATTGACTGATCACACTGTAGCTTTAAGAAAAGTGTTGACTGTTTCAGGTCACAAAGGGACTATTTAGTGTAGAGCAAGAGGGACCATGTGTCCAGCAGGCCACGCAGTCATGTGCCTAGCCCAAGTAGGCAATTCATGCTCTCACTGAAAGAATGAAACCCTCGGTATTAAAAGAGCTTAAGAGTCATGTACTCTAATAGTTTCGTTTGCAATAAAAGTGAACACTACTGTCGGTTATTAATGATCAGAAGACAAAAACAAGGGCCCAGTGGCAAATGGCAGTCTTTTTCCCCTGAAGACAGAAGAGTCATATTAATAGAAATCTTGGTTCCTGTTTCCTCCGACAGTTTAATGGAGGGAAAAAACGGAAACTCTTCTCCTTGCCTCAAGATTTTAGAATGAAATGTTTCCAAGCTTCTGTTGCAGATCAAGAGCCCCAACATTTCTTTTTCCTGCTCCCGTAACCACAAATAGTTGATGATAAAGAATGGTAGGCTCCTAGAAATGTCTGGAAACGAAGCTGAGCAGTCATTTACAAACAAGGTTAGATCGAGACCGCTTAAGTGCCTTCCCCAAATCAGGATAAACTAACGGGGACATCAGCCTGGAAGCCTCTGCCGAACTCTAAACAACTTTATCTCAGCAAATCCCCTCACCTTTAATCTAGGAAACTTTCCAGCATGCCCTTCAGAGTCACATGAAGTTGCTGTCAGAGCCCAGTATACCTCATGTGTCCCCGGAACGGGTTTGCCTCTTGGGGACAAGGTGGCGGGGTGGATAGCTAGCTTTGGCATGAGTTCTAAAAGGCCCCAGAAGGTTAGGATGGGGACCGCCGATTCTCTTCTTCCAAAAGAGGGCGAGACCAGCAAAGAACGGCCTGTTCTCCTTAGGGATAGCCGCCCTCAGACAAAGCAGAAACCCGGAGGTTTTTATAGCAACGCTAATAGAATAGAAGGCCTTCTCTGACCTCTCAATGGTTTGTTGGGTTTTTTTTTTCTATTACTGAGTCTTCTCACCGCTTCTTCCCCCAGCGTGCCTGTCTTCTCACAGTCTCCACGCCCCCTCCTCACTCACCCCACCCTCCAACAAAGGTAGGAACCCACGGCCCATCACACTCAGTTCCACAGCGGCCAGCGCCAGTCTCGGGCGGTTGCCTGGATGTAAATTCGACGTCGAGAAATCTCATCTCCCACGTCTGAGCTCCGGCTATTGTGCCTCTAGGGGGAGGCAGAACAGGTGAGGGCGGCTGGAGGAAACCAGTTCCGGCGCAGTCCGCAAGGGCGCAGTGAGGGTGCGAGGCAACGGAAGGAGACGACCGCGCGCTAAGGTAAAAGGAGGCGCGCCCCAAGCACCCCCACCCCCACTCCCACCCCCCGTCTCCCTGGGATCACCTTGCCTTGACCTACTTGAGCCCAGCAGGGAAGAGCGAACCCAAAGAGGTGAAGGAGACGGACGGGGCGGGGCGAGCGGGGGGCGGGGCCGCGAGCAGGAGCTTCCTGGTGCTCGCTTGTGATTCGTCGACGGTTCGAGCCGGAAGCAGCCTGGAGGCACTGGCGGCGGCGCACGTGGTGACGTGCGAGGGGGGTGCGGCGCGAGCGGGCGGCGGCGGCAGTGTCTCCGGGACGCGCGTGGAGGTCGGTCGCTCGGAGCTGCTCGGCACAGTTTCTCCGCCTGCTGCTTTGGCGCGGCAGTGCCAGCGAGCGAGTCCCCGCGAAGCCTCGGTGGCGCTGCCCCGTCCTCGCAGCCTCCACTGACTGGCCGCTCGTCGTCCCGCTCGACCGCTCCCCCCCCCTCCGCGGCCTCGAGGCGCTTTCCGTTGCGCCGATTCCCGCCCGCTTCCTCCTGCTCCCCATCGAAGCACCAGACATGAGTTTTTCCATCTCTTCAGAGATGAACCAGGTAATACGCGCAGGTCCTAGGCAGCGGAGGAGGACGAGGGCGCGACCGGAGACCTTTGCTGAGCGATGGCGCGGGCGGCTGGGGGAGACGGTGCGAGACGCGGAGCGGCGCCTTGGTCCCGGGGGAGGACGCTCCAAGCCGCTGCCGCCGCTTTCTGGGGGCGAGGAGCGGGCGCCGCGCGAGGCCCGCGCTCCTGGCGCTGCCATGGTTGCCGGGTCGCGTTGGCGGCCGAGGCGGGTGCCGAGGAAATAGGACGGGAGTTCTTGCTCGAGGGAACCTCGTGGGCCTGGGTCAGGGCGCCACGGGGCAGGAATGACTACCGGAAGGAGGACGCGGGAATCTCTATTCCCGGTGTCCGGATTCGACTCCTAGCGTCTGGGTCTAACCTAGGTCTACACTGTCTTCCCCGAGAGATCTCCCAGGACCCGGCGCATGTGGGCGGGGAGCCGGCCCCAGGCGGCATGGGGGCCTGGGGCCTCGGGTCGGGTGGCACCGCGTCCGGGATCGCCGTGGGCCGCGGGGTCCTTTGTTCCCGCTCCACGTTGCCCGCTTTTCTTGCCAAGCGCGGGGAGAAGAGGGCGGGAGGAGGGAGGGAGCGGCTGCCCTGACGTGTCGGCGCTGAATGACTGCTTGGCCGGCCAATCCCAGCCGGGGGTGTGCGGGCGCTGGGCGCCTTGCCTTCCAGCCTTGGGAGTGGGCGCCCGCCAGGCCGCGCGGGGAAGGCCTGGGGCTACCGGACACTCCAGTCGCTCTGGGGCGATCGCCACTTCCATTTTTACCAAAGCATTTGGCGGAGAGGTTTGCTCCTTTTCCGTCTTTGCACGGGTCTTGCAGAAGAGTGTTTGATTGTAAGTTCTTAATGGTAGGAAAGTATCGGGCAGTATCAGATTGAGAACGGTAAGTAGACTTAACCACAAATATTTTAGAAATAGATTTGCTTTTTCCCCGGTTCATAATAGCTCTATTGTTGAAACAGCTGACGTTTCCAAACCCATAGCAAGTAGAAATCAGATGCCTAAAGTCATTGTTTCCTAATGTCTGATGCCAGCGATGGGGGATTAGAATGCCATGGTATCAAGCGGTTCTTTGAGGACTTTGTGTGTGGTGATCTTCTGTCTAGTAAGAAGTAACAGCTCTGGAAGCCTAGTACTATTAACAGTTGAACAAGTACAGCATGGACTAGACTATCAGAAGCCATAGTTTTTAATAATTCTAGAACAAGCAGTTATTTAAGGATAGCAAAATACTGGTGAATAGCTTTAGGCATCATCCTGCTGAAACTCTGTCTTAAAGATGATGAGGGGAGCAGTTGTATTTGTGTATCTGGAGATGAGGCAAACACTGACTATTTAGAATTGGATTAACAATAGTATCGTTTAATGCCATCTGCCAGGCTACTTATCAAATGGCTATAATTGGTAGTTGGTGAGTAAAACCAGACTAGAACCATTGACTTAAAAGAGTACCAGAATGATTTTCCTCTGTGTTTTTCCAATATATGAAATCTCTGTAGTTGATAGTAATTTTTAAATTCAGCTTAATTTGTAGTTCTGTTTTTCTAACTTTACCCCCCAAAACAGGATCCCAGGTTTTGGTTTTAGTTTTAAATTGCGTTTTTTTTTTCTTTCTTTATATATATATATATTTTTAAATGTTTTATTTATTTCTAGGAGAGAGAGAGACAGCGCGAGCAGGGGAGGGTCAGAGAACGAGGGAGACACGGAATCCGAAACAGGCTCCAGGCTCTGAGCTGGCAGTCAGCACAGAGCCCGACGCGGGGCATGAACCCACGAACCGTGAGATCATGACCTAAGCGAAAGTCGGACGCTTAACCGACTAAGCCACCCAGGCGCGCCCGTTTTTTGTTTTTTAAAGTAGGCCTCATGCCCAGCATGGAGCCCAACACTGGGCTTGAACTCACGACCTTGAGATCAAGACCTGAGCTGAGATCAAGAGTTGGAGACTGAGCTACCCAGGCACTCCTAAATTAGTGTCTTTTTGGCCACTTTGGAGTGGGGTTTTGTTTTTCTTGCTTGAGATACAGTTTAGGTGGCAGTTGATGTCATTTTACAAATGTGGTTTTTAATGTTAAAATGGTCTTTTATTGGAGAAGTGCCTTAATCACTAAGATGAATTACTAAGATGAAGCTCCCCTGAAAGTCATTTCATTGACTTTTCAATAAGATGGTCTTATAGTCAAATCTCCATGAAGGAATTCTTAGAGGCTGAAGATCCTCCTACCTTCTTGTGCTAGAGTGTGAATGGAGAAATTGTGAACAAGGAAGTGAACTCTGGGTTTTTGTTAGCAGAGAAAATACATGGCTCATCTTCACTTGTAAGCTTGAGTCACCACCTTGTAAATGATTTCTAAACCTTATTGGTATTTTCCCACCTATCAGATCAGTATTCTTACACTTTTGGTATCAATCTGGATACCCAACAGGTAACTTAGCATAAAAAGCAAATTCTTCTTATTCTTCCTTCCTAATTTTGAGCACGTGACAAACTAAAGATAACTGTTAGGTTGTTTTGAATTCTAATTTTGGTACTAATTTTGATAAGGATCCCACAGATACCCAAGCTAAAATATCCTTACTGCCTTAGTTATTAGTAAACAGGGGTATATAATATCTTAATATAATATCATATATTACCTTTTACTCCAGACCATCCCCCACATTTCTGCTAAAATGTTCTTGCTATAATCCTTTTCTATCCTCCAGCATTGTTTAAACCTTAGCATTGATCTTTCTTACTTCCTCTCCCCCTCTACCGTATGCATCCTGATGGCTCCAGTTTCTGGAATATGTAGGCTGTCATACCCCTTTCCTCTTTTGTTTGAGCTGTTTTCACTGCTTGATTTATCTGTCTTATCTGTCTTTTTGGTTGGTCTATGAAGTATTCAGGGCTGAGGAATGGAATTAACTTCATTGGTATTATGAGCATCCGATTCCAAATTGTGCCTGCCATATGTTTGGTGCCATAAATGTTTGTGGATGTGTGAGAATTACAGAACGGTGAGGATGGAGCAAGTGAGTGAGTTTGGTGAGTTTTGATATAGATGATGGTGACAGTCATTTCAGAGGTGACCCTGGGAATTTGTAACTTATGGTTTTACAAAGATTTACTTTGTATTATTATAAAGTCCTTTAAAAATAGAGTTTATTTTGTGAGTGGGCTGCCTTCAAAAGATTACCTTGAAACTTTAATATTTGTAATTTGTCTTGAGCTTTTAAGGATGCTTTGAAAGTTTGGTGATAACATTTTATCTTACACTTACTGGAGGCCCGAAAAGAATTTGGAGGGGAGGCCATATTGTGCCCACCTTTTTTACAACTCTTGGATAAGACCTGTTGAATTGTATTTCAGTTAAGCTGATCTTTTGGGGGTCTGTGGTAATATAACATGTGGGCTTCTGGTGGTTGCTAAAGTCGTTTAATTACTCATTTATGAGTCTTCTGCTTCCCTTTTCTTAGACTGGCCATACGAAGGAACTGAGATGTATTTACCAGAATATATTGTATCTGACCCAGTTTTAACTTTAAAATGGATTAGTTCAATGTATATTTTAAATACCAAAGAAAACGTTTCTTAATTTTAATTCCAGTATATGGGGCGCCTGGGTGGCTTAGTCGGTTAAGCGTCCGACTTTCACTTGGGTCATGATCTCGCGGTTCGTGGGTTCGAGCCCTGCGTCGGGCTCTGTGCTGACTGCCAGCTCAGAGCCTGGAGCCTGTTTCAGTCTGTATCTCCCTCTTTCTCTGACCCTCCCCTGCTCACGCTGTCTCTCTCTCTCCTAGAAATAAATAAAAATTAAAAAAAAAAAATAATTTTAATTCCAGTATAGTTAACACAGTGTTACATTAGTTTCAGGTGTGCAGTAACGTGATTCAGGCAGTTCCATATGTTGCTCATTGCTCATTAAGATAAGTGTACTCTTAAACCCCTTCACCTTTTTCACTCATCCCTGTACCCACCTGCTCTCCGGGAACCGTCTGTTGTTTGTTCTTTATAGTTAAGAGTCTATTTTTTGGTTTGTCTCTCTTTTTCTTTCGTTCATTTGTTCTTTAAATTCCACGTATGAGTGAAATCATGTATTTGTTTTTCTCTGGTGTATTTTGGTTAGCGTTACACTCTCTGAATCTATTTATGTTGCAAATGGCAAGATTTCATTCTTTTTTATGGCTAAGTAATACCCCATTGTGTGTGTGTGTGTGTGTGTGTGTACACACACATATGTGTGCCTGACATCTTTATCCATTCATCTATTGATGGACACTTAGGCTGCTTTCATAGTTTGGCTATTGTAAATAATGCTGCAATAAACATAGGGGTTCATATTCCTTTGAATTAGTATTTTTCTACCCTTTAAACACCAAAGAAGATTTTAAGTTTTTTTTTTAATGTTTTATTTATTTTTAGGAGAGAGAGAGACAGCATGAGCAGGGGAGGTCAGAGGGAGTCACAGACTGAAACAGGCTCAGGCTCTGGAGGCTGGCAGTCAGCACAGAGCCCAGCGGGGCTCGAACCCACGAACTGTGAGATCATGACCCAAGTGAAAGTCGGACGCTTAACTGACTAAGCCACCCAGGCGCCCCAGAAGATTTTAAGTTTTATTCTTTCATATAACTCTAGGGTGGTGGGGCCTTTGGTTAGGGCTTTCAAAGAAAAAAAATGTGCCCACATTTTTTTTCCACCAGCTACTGAGCTTGAGTTTCGTAGAGCAAACTGAGATCTTCTGTAAATTTTTAAAGTATTCTTAAACTCACTTTGCCAAATGCTTACTGTAGTGGAAGTGAAATGTGAGCAACTCCAAGACATGGTTTTTAGGCAGGAGTTCATAGGACCTCCTCCAGCTTAGGAGTGGATGAAAGTAGTATTGTGGATGAGACCCACAGTATGTGAGGACAGTAACTGAGTAAGTTTGTTGCATTAACTTAAATGTCAAGTGATCTTGGGTTAGCTCTTAAAATGGGATAGGGTTGTATTAATCATTAAAGAGATGAAGATCATACTGATATTGATATACTCGAAAGTCCTCAAGTACTAAAGGTAGTAGAACTCTGTTGCAAAACTAATAGTATTGTACAAATTTGTATGCTAAGAGTTGCTATAGAAGTTTTCCAGTGTTTTCTTCCAATGGACTGAAGTGATTTTAACCATATCTTCCCCCCCCCCCCCAAATAGATACCATTTTTATTCTTGGTTAGATTAAGACTAGGTTACAGATAAACACTGAATAACGAATAAAACTGGCCAGTGTTTACCATGTTTCTAAATCTCTGTATCATCATGTTTATGGTTTTTCAAAAGCACATTTTAAATATATTGCCCTAATTTGCATGGAGGGTCCCCTGTCCTACCCACCCCATTCACCCTTCTTTTTTAAGAGCAGCTTATGGAACTGAAGTGAGGAGTTACAACCTATGTCTGTGGATTGGCCACCCCAGTGTATACCATATATATAAAAATTTTCTTAATTTGAGCTGGGTCTTGGCTGAAAATGTTTGAAGTTTTCCTTAGGATAGTGTTTTTTCTGTGTATGTGGAATTGTGTGGTAATTGGAAATCATTTGTTAGAACTGATTTCTTAAAAGCTGAATAAACTAACCTAGGTGCAACTGTAGAGCAGAGGAAATCAATATTACATAATGGTATGATACAGTTTCATTGCAGGGGTAAGTATTGACAACAATCCCAACCTGAGTCAGAATTACTCAGGTTTCCTTGAAATAGAACCTAAGTTATGGAGAAACCAGTTAGGACATGTGGGATCCAGATCCATTACAGACTGTGCATGTGTTGAACTTAACAGTTTGTTCAATTAGAGTTGGACCAGTCTCCAGTGGATTCTGGGCTAAGTGATTATTCATTCACCCGAATATAATTGTTAGATTTAGAATTCTGCATGTGATTGATGTATACGGAAGATCCAGGTAATTTTAAGATGTCCACTTTAAAAAGTATGCATATGTTTCAAATAGTTTATTTGGTTCTGGTTTCCTGAATTAGACAGTGGTGTCATAGCAGTTCAGGTGGTTAAAAAATAAAAAGTACCATCTGATTTGACACTTGTAGTTGATGACATGTAAATGAGGTAGGAGGGCCGAATGTGATTACTTTGCAGATTTGGTTTGGAGCAGAACTATTCCATTGGTAGTTTATTACTGTAAATGAGAAAAAGGACCATGCAAAGAACAGATATCAATATTTTCCCTTTTATTTATTTAGTTCATTTCAACAAAGTGCTCATCTTTATATTTAAGTTTCTAGGCTAGTTATTTTGGTAGTGAGGAGATGGATACAAAGAGGCTCTGCCTTCTAGGACCTTAAATCAAGGAAGATAAGGAGGCCCACAGAAGCCAAAGCCAGAACAGATTAGCGGGATGACACATACCTTTCAGAGAGGGCTCAATATATGGGAGACAGGAAGAAACTTCTCTCAACTGGGGGTATTGGGAGGGGCTCTATGGAGGTAAGATTTCATCTGGCAGAGGTTGGATTAAGAGTATTCCAAGAAGAGAGAACACTTTGAGCAAAGGTACAGGGAATGGGAAGAGCAGACCACATTTTGGGGAATAGTAGATCTGGTTTGACTATAACATTGTATTATACGTGTGTGGGAATGATGCCCAAAGGTTGCTTGCAGGCTGGTTAAAAAATGGACAGGAACCTAATAGAATCTTACAGTAAAGAATATTAGATTTAACCAATATTTATTATATTTGTTCTCTAATCTTGTGCTTACATATTTCACTTAAATGATAAAATGTTATTAGCTCCTGTCTTCCATGAACGAGTGTTTTGTTTTTGATCACCGGAATAGTTGCTGGTTAAGTGAAAAAATGTTTATGTATAGATGCGTTTGTATTGGTTATTTTCTGTGTTTGAGCCGTCTACATCAGCATTCCTTTGAGATAAGGACTTTGTATGATATAATCCACTTAGATCAATGACAGTCTTTGATCATTCTGAGTATCTAAAATTTGTCATTATTACAGATTATGATGCATGATTATCACAGAAGAAATTCATGTCTATAGCTTTTAAGGACTTGATTACATCATTTCAAGCCTGATAGTTTTGGAATCACCATTAGAGCTTAAGACACCTCTGCCTTCACTTCAACCACCCGTCTTCATACCTTGAGGAAGTACTGAGTTTTAACACTCCTTTGTCCTTGGATTATTTAAGACATCTCAGAAAAACATTTCTCACCAGTTCAGTAGGTAAGTGAATATTCATGCCCAATGAAACATTAAGACACATTGTTTTTCAGAAGACTATGCCAGTACACTAACAGGCTTTCATAATTTTTCTAAAGGGGAAGTCAGTAATCATTTTTAAAAAAAATACTTTTTCTGTTTTTCTTTCGGTAAACTATTTTGAATTTAAATAAATCAGGGCAAACTGAAATCTATTACTGCTTTTTAGTGATGGATTTGTATAGCCATTAGTTCACAAGGTGAAGTGGACATTTTTTAAAAGAACATTAAGTGTCTAGCATGTAATCTTAGGAGATAAGTGATTTGGAATATCTAAAACTTGCAAAGGGGAAAGATTTAAGTTTGCCTTATTTATCAGTTTCTCTCATTTGGGAGTAAAAGAATGACAGCAACCCAAATCAAGGAAACCTCTAAGTGATGGTCACTTAACATCCTAAGCTTCTTGAGTTGCTAATTGTATGGGTTTGGTCAGGGCTGCGTTTACATTTCTTCCCCTCCCAGTGAATGTGCAGGGAAACCTGGGCAAATTGTTGAGATACTAAAAGACTTAGGACCAAAATAGAGCTGTACAAAGACTAGGATATCTAGTGCCAGTGTTGTTTCAGCAGTGTTTTTGTGTAATAAAATTTTTGTGATGTTGACAGGATAGAATTTGAAAAGAAAAATACTGTATTACTCTTTAAGGTATAATTATAAAGACCACTGTTTACTAGTAAAACAGTTTGGCTTTCTTTGTGCCCTTTAGCCAGATTTATAAGGAAAAATGATACCCAACGGATATTTAATGTTTGAAGACGAAAATTTTATTGAGTCTTCTGTTGCCAAATTAAATGCCCTGAGGAAAAGTGGCCAGTTCTGTGATGTTCGACTTCAGGTATTTAAACTTACTTGGAAAGCTACAAAATTAATATTTTATTACTAAAAGCAGTTTTTGGATATGCTTATTTTCTTTTTCATGATAGGCATTTGATGAAAGAACTTCAAAAAACAATGATTTAGCTATAAATATTAGATAAAGGACCTGATGTGGTAATTAACTAGAGAAACAAATCATCCATAGTACTTCTAATTGTAATTCCTCACAATTTCAGGTCTGTGGCCATGAGATGTTAGCACACAGAGCAGTTCTCGCTTGCTGCAGTCCCTATTTATTTGAGATCTTTAATAGTGATAGTGATCCTCATGGAATTTCCCATGTTAAATTTGATGATCTCAATCCAGAAGCTGTTGAAGTCTTACTGAATTATGCCTACACTGCTCAGTAAGTACTTTATAAATTGTATAATTAGGGGATGTCATCAGGAAATTCCAACCCTCTAAATGTATTTGGATTAAGTAGTATCTGTGTTTTAAGACCTTGGTATCCAAGTGATAAAGAACTTTTCTTTAATAGGTTGAAAGCCGATAAGGAATTAGTGAAAGATGTTTATTCTGCAGCAAAAAAGCTGAAGATGGACCGAGTAAAGCAGGTAGTGTTACCAGAAGTAACATTTAAGGAGGACTGTTAATAACAAGTCTGCTTTTACATAGTTAAGATACATAATTTGTCATAAGACATTTGTTAGTCTCAAGAACTTGAAAATGGCCCCTCTTAGAACTGAATGTTATTTTAGCCAGTTACTCTAGTAAAGTAGCAAGGTCATAACGTCCTCTCAGATAATTTGGGCTAAACTCTTGCTCTTCCAGTAATCTTCACTGGCTGGGTAGCTGTGTCAGTCACTCGTAGCAGGATTTAAAATACTCTTGGGGTGACTGGGTGGCTCAGTCCGTTAAGCATCAGACTCTTGATTTCAGCTCAGGTCATGATCTCGCAGTTGGATCAAGCCCCGTGTCAACGCTCCATTCTCGGTCATGCTCTGCACTGGGCTTGAAGCCTGCTTGGGATTCTCCTTTTCTCTTTCTCTCTCTCAAAATAAATAAATAAATAAATAAATAAACATTTAAAATCTTCTTGTTTTTCTCAAGAGTTAATCATGGAACTTAATATTCTCAGTTCACTGTTCTACACTTGGGAGTTCCTCTGTAAAAGTACTCCTAGAATGTAACACTGTTGAAAACTGCCTAATAATTCATAGAATAAAAAGCATTTAATTCTCTAATTGGGGGTCAGTAAACTGCAAGCCTCAAGCCGGTTGTTTGTTAGAAAGTTTTATTGGAACACAGCTTTTATTTACATATGGTCTCTGGCTGCTTCCACCTGCAGTTGACAGAATTTAGTAGTTGTGACAAAAACATTAATGACCCAAAAGCCTAAACCCTTTAAGAGGAAGTTTTCTGGCCCTTCCTGTAATGTCCCTCCTTTGCTTAAAAATCCTTCTGTGGTTTATAGCACATACCCCTCAAGTTAGCATTGCAAGTTTTCCCTAATGTAGTTGCTTTGCTTCCAAAATTATTTCCCTACTTCTCTTTTGCTCCAGCCAAACTAAATTATTCCCAACTGCTTCCCTACTTATGTCTTCAGTCAACATCATCTCTTGTGTAGATCCCAGTTCAGATACCGCCTTCATGTTGAAGCCTTATCTAATTATTCTAGTTAGAAATGCTTACCTACACATTGCATATGCGTTATCACAGCATTTCAGTTTGTTGCATCTTTCCATAAACAACTTAGACATTTGTATGACATTCTTTGTTTATTGTTTGTATACATAGGTTCTTCTCTCTTTTAAAGTTGTTCTATTAAGGCAGTGGTGTTTGCTTCATCTTTGTATCTTCAAAGAATGCTTACACATTGAGTATTAAATATTCATTAAATAAAATATATGTAAGTGTGGTCACTTGTGTATTTCTTTTCCCAGGTTTGTGGTGATTATTTACTATCTAGAATGGATGTAACAAGCTGCATCTCTTACCGAAATTTTGCAAGTTGTATGGGAGACAACCGTTTGTTGAATAAAGTTGATGCTTACATTCAGGAGCATTTGTTACAAATTTCAGAAGAGGAAGAGTTTCTTAAACTTCCACGGCTAAAGGTAAGGAGTAAAATTTATAAAGATCTAACTACTTATTTTCAGTTGCTGAATCTTTGTCCATGTTTCAAGCATGTAAGTAATGGTTGTGAAAAAGTACATTGAAATGATACTGTCATTTTTTAGCAGTGTAACAGTTTGCTGCATCTCAGTTTGTTTTCTTTATCTTTTGGCTACTGATTTTCTTACAAATGAGAATAAGTGTATGGGATGAGATTGGGCATCTGTGACCGTTTTACTAGGAAATTGAACATTAAGCTGAGAATTAAGAGGCTCAACACTGATCTATGTGTCCTTGTTTTTTCCCGACTCTAGTTGGAGGTAATGCTTGAAGATAATGTTTGCTTGCCCAGCAATGGCAAATTGTATACAAAGGTAATCAACTGGGTGCAGCGTAGCATCTGGGAGAATGGAGACAGTCTGGAAGAGCTGATGGAAGAGGTTAGTTTTAAAGTAAATGGGATTCAACAATTCTTAATTATTTTGCTATAACATGAAGGATTCCCTTTCACTTTTATTTTATAACCATGACCCTAAAGAATTTAAATTTTGCTATAGGTACCCCTAAGCTGAGAAACAGGGGGGGTGTCCAGGTGAGCTGAATGAACTGTTCAGTTTGGTCTTCTGCTTTTCTTTTTTTATTTCTTTGCTTATTATGTGCTGTTAACTTCCTTTAAAGTAGCATGTAATTTGCTTTAGAAATGGGAGGTGGTACTGAAATTTTCTGTAGATTCTTAATTTTTCTTCACAGGTTTTTGCTTAAATTTGATAAGTAGGTAAAAGCTTCTAATGGTTGTTCCTCCCCATTGATTTATCTCCCCATAGGTTTATTAACAAAACTAGGATACCCAAGACTGAAGAAACAAGAAGAAACCTCAAGTGTATTGACACGTAAAGAAGCAGCAGTCCTGCCCCAGTTCTCCTAAGAAAAATCCGCTGTGGGCAGAGAACGATGATGATTTAATGGTGTTTACTCCTTTACAGGATTCTTTAAAGCTTTGTGTTTTTCAATTCGGTTGTTCATACATATAGTCATTCACTTAACTTGGGCTACTTTTGAAAATTAACACAAGAAAAATTTGATGGAGAAATGGTGGGAATTAAACATATGCAGATGGAGCAGTGACCTTGAATTTGTCATTTCACTAAAGGCTTTCCGGGTCTGTTAGGCCTTGAAACGTACTGTTAGCATTATGTTCTAAGAACGCTAACAGGTGATTTTTACATTTTATATCATTTCCCACTTGAAAATCAGGTGCATTGACCATATGTTTGCATCTGCTGAGGGAGGTGTCTCTACAGCTTGTTTAGAGATTTTTTTTTTTTTTTTTGCTTTTTATCTGTTTTTCGTGACATTGCATACAGGACAGAAATATGTTAATGCATATCAGAGCACTTCATAGTCCATATTTTATTGTAAATATGTATATGCTTTAAGAGCCTATATATTGTATTAGTGCCTTTTTTTAAATGCTATATAATAGAAGCTATGGAAAAATGAAGATTTCTTTCAAGCCAATCAAGCCAAGGACTCTTCGGCCAGTGTTAGAAGATTCTGTATTTTATTTTTGTTTTTAAAATTTTTACAACCATGACATATATTTTCTTTACTTCGGGATCCTGCCAGAGCAAGATGTCAAGAAGTTCAAGAAGCACACTGGAGGTTACCTGGAGGCTTCTGTGTCATCTGCATACTAGTGGAGTAGCCATGGAGACGGTAGCCACATGGGTGTTCTGTTGCTGTTTTGCAGGTTCAAACCTTGTACTACTCAGCTGATCACAAGCTGCTTGATGGGAACCTACTAGATGGACAGGCTGAGGTGTTTGGCAGTGATGATGACCACATTCAGTTTGTGCAGGTACACATTGCACATCTGAGGTAACCTCAGGTTAAAATGTGATTAGAGCATTTTCTAGTATACTGAAATTTTCCTTTAAGAAAGGAAAGTGGAAGAATTTCATTGGTATAACCGAACAGAAACATTTTCAGGACAAAACAAGCATATCTTTCTTAGAGTTACTACTGTTTTGCCACATAAAAAGAAATTCAGCAAATTAGGAAACCACATTTAGATTTTTTTTCCTCAATGAAATAGGATTTATAGGTAGTAAGAAAAATGGCCAGTAAGATGAAGCAATATAGAAATTGATTTTTTTTTGTTAGATTACAAAAAATAGTTGTTTGCAACAGGGAATGGGTGTTGTTAGACCCAGTTGTTAAAAAAAAAAAAAATTCAAGGCATAAAACTTTTTTAGTTTCTGGACAAAAATTTAGAGAAAAGGACACAAATCATAAGTGTCAAATAGTGAACCCACTAGTTCACTGCTTGGGTCAAGAAGAGATTTCTGTGGCCTTGGAAGCCTTCCCTTGCCTCTTCCCAGTCACCTCCTCACACAGCCTTAAAGGAAACCATTATTCTAACTTCTGAAACAATAGAGGAGTTTGCTTTTGTAATATATGTAAATGGTCATACAGTATGCATTCTTTTTGCTTGGCCTTTAGCTTCAACATTGTATTTGTGAGGGATAAACTAAAGTAGGCCAGTTAATGTAGTTTTAAGGGGGTGTTTTCTCTTTAACAGAAGATAAATGTAGACGCAGAAGTGACCTGAATGGTGATGTTATCAGGTATTTTGTGGCAATAGTGGCCAAGTATC
Organism: Proteles cristata cristata; assembly: GCA_017311185.1. NCBI lineage: Eukaryota > Metazoa > Chordata > Mammalia > Carnivora > Hyaenidae > Proteles > Proteles cristata. Next base: position 88,754 of record JAESUZ010002942.1, on the reverse strand, counting down.
TATATTTTTCACAGAAAGTGTTTGTGTTTAAATTAGTTGGGAACTTTGTTCGTAGTTTGCATTTTGAACATTTAGGATATTTTCCCTTGTACTCTAAAGATCCTTTTTTTTTTTTTTAAGTTACTTTTTCAAGTGGCAGGCCATGATGTTAGGACACAAAAATATGTAAGAGACAGTTTCTGGTTGCTGGGCCGTCTTACAGTAGTAGACTAAAACAGTACAGTCTTAGAAGAGGGATGTACAGAAGGTATAAAGGTGAGGGGATAGAGGAGCCAAGAGGAAAGAAACTGGGGAAATTCTACAGAGGAGGCAACATTTGAGCAGTCTTTGGATTTAGAGGAGTTTGCAAAGCAGCAGATGGAGGAGTTTGTCAGATGGCAAAAACTACCTGTGCAAGGATGACAGCTTTAGAATGGCAAGTCACAAGATTGGGAAAGTAGGTAAATGCCACCTGATTAGGGCTTACACTGTATCCTGCAGGTGGTGGGGAACTTTCCAAGTTGAGTGACACAAACATCTGTTTTCTTTTTTTTTTAATGTTTTATTTTGAGAGCGAGTGGGGGAAGAGCAGAGAGGGAGGGAGAAAGAATCTCGAGTAGGCTCTGCGCTGTGAGCACAGAGCCCCACACAGGGCTCTCAACGACTGCGTGATGAAGACCTAAGCCCAAATCAAGAGTTGGATGCTTAACTTGACTGAGCCACCCAGGGGCCCCTGAACATAGATATATTTCACAACTTTAATAATAACAGTGAAAAACTGGGCAGTTGTCCACCAATAGGGCATTTGTTAAATTACTATATTTCTGTGCAGCAGAGGTCTAATCATTTTAGACCCGTGGTTAACTACCAGGTGGTCTCTGGGTCATGGGACTTCAGCTGATCTGTGGTTTCGTTTTTCTTAGTTTACTAAATGGTTGCATTAAACCCTTATATTTTTATGGCCAAGTACAGAGGGTAGATTAAAGCTTGTGAGACCAATGTATAGATTACTACAAGCAGTAGTTTAATTAAAAAAAAAAAAAAAATGAGGGCTTGGTCCAGGAGCATGAAGGAGGAAAAGTGGACTCTAAGCATTTATAGTTTCGAAGGTTGTGTGAGTCCTTAGTGATTGTTTAGAATAAGAAAATCAAAGAAAATGAGGATCTTGAGAAAGCAGGATTCTGATGTGACTCTTTAGAAGGTGCTTCCTTGGATAAAGATCATGAAGTAAAATAGGATAAGGGGACACATTAGGCTTGAAGAATAGGAAAAGAGGTTGAGAAGCCATTAAGAACGAGGAAATTCGAATCAAATTGTGTTAGAAAGCTAGCTAACATAAGCAGAGAAAGTTTGAAGGAGGACTGAATTGTTAATTGTGTCAAATCATTCTTTTGGAGGTCATGTAAAAGATGGTTATGAATATCTCTTCTGCTCTGGCTTTGGAAGGCCACTTGGTAACCTTAAGTGGGTATAAGTTCCAAAGAGAGTAAGGTTAAAAATATCTTAGCTTGAGAAGTAGTAGTGGTTGAAAAAGAAACAGCCACCAGAGATTACCCCCTGGGGAACCTGAGGCAAGGAAAGTGGGGCCAGTGGGTTGCTGTGTGGGAGGAGTTGATACAGGAAAGTCTGAAGATATGGGAGAGGAAGGGATTGTATTTGAAAGATTTGTATGTTTCAGAAGGAAAAAAAGGAGTTCATCAGCACCTCTGTATGACTTGTTATAAAACACTAGTAGTCTTCGTTGTTACTCTGCTTTCCTCTTTCACATTGATTTTTCTCAGTTATAAGTCCATATGTTAGAACAGTTTTCTTACTGCAGTAAAAACACTGAATGTAAGCATCATCAATTTATGATACTTTGGGTCCCTTCTTCCTACAGGTTGGGATGGGGTTTTATATACCTTGGAATTTCTAGTAGCAGAGGAAACAAGTTTGTCATAGTAGAAAAAGAGTGGCTTTATACTCAGAAGTCCTGATCTTTATTTTAGGTGTATTACCTTAGGTAATGCATATCTTCTCTGAGTATTGTTATCTATAAAATGGATTGGCAGTATTGCCCTTACTCCATTAAAAGAGATGATGTGGATAAAGTGCCTAATTATACCTAGGCTTATGATAAATGTCAAAGTAGAATTTAATGGTTACCATTAATATGGTACATTCTCTGCCTTTTTTCAAAATAGCCAACATAACATATGCTATAACCATGCTTGTTGACTGGCCCAGACCAAACTTGTGGTAGTTTTTTACAGCTTTAAGTAGCTACCAAAATCTTTTCCTCTTAAAAGTTGTTACATGGCTCTTTGCTTCCATAAGAAACAGATTTCTGCTATAAATCTTAGCTACCCATGTGGCTCTGGCCCTGGACCAAAATAAGTGGATTAGCACACTTGGTGTCAGGTACTGAAGGGGGTGGTACCTGTTCATCTGGTAGTGCTTCTTAGGGTATCTTGACTCTTCTAATTCCATATGATCATATACTTTAAAAGTGTCAAGGGCTAGTAACATAATTGGAAGAAAATCATCAAAAGGAACTCATACATAAGAAGAACACCATGTAATTCTTTTACAATCATTTGCAAATTTGTAGCTTTGACCATTTCTCCCTTAGTGTTCCTATACTACTTTTGTGACTGTTTGGTTCTTTTAGTATTACTGTTTTACTTCTGATTACTATTTTTTGTTTTTGTCTTTTGATACAGTTTGTCTAGAAAAGAACTCTATAATACCTATACGGTGGTCCAGAAGAAATAAACTTTTAAGTGCTTCTTGTAACTGCCACTTTTGTCCTGAGAAATAGTTCTCAGAGGGACTGGATTGGACATCTGTGTGCTCACTTTTTGCTGGCATTGTATGAAGGATATCAGTATATATGACTTAATTAGGTTTGACAGTTTCTGGGAGACAGTGGGCTAAATGTAGTCTTTCAGATAATTCATGCCATTTTAAATTAATCTCTTGGAAGATGGTTCTATACTTAATATAAAGAGTATGTGAGCTGTGAGGTTATGTAGATTAAGGGCTTTTTAAAATTGTTTCTCCAACCCCCCGCTCCCACGTTGAGGTATTCTGATACTTGATCTGCAACTTGCTTCGGCTGAGCTTTTCCTGACCTGGCTCCTTGTGTAGGTGGAGTTGTTTAATTCTCAGTGGAGATGGAAGGATGCAAGTGTTGGCTTGTGTTAAATTTAGGTGTGCTTTAAATATTCTACATAGGTGAAGGATTTTAGGTGTTTTTTCAGTGTTGCGGAATAGCTCAGGAACAAAGGTACACCAGGCATGGTCTTTGGCTAGGTTTCTGTAGCTCCCTTTTGATTTTGCAGAAAAAGCCACCACGTGAGAATGGCCATAAGCCGATAAGTAGCAGCACCGGATGTCTCTCTTCTCCAAATGCTACAGTACAAAGCCCTAAGCATGAGTGGAAAATCGTTGCTTCGGAAAAGACTTCAAGTAAGTGTACTCATCAGATTGACTTTATTTTTAAAGAAGAGTTGAGCAGAACCATTTAATAGCTTTGAAGCTGACTATTCATGGGAAAAACTCAGAAGCCATTAAATTTGGAAAACAGTAGCAGATCGTTCCAGTCTGGGATCTGGAATCCAAGTCAGGATCACACAGCAACTAAAAGTAGTAATAATTGCATCTTAAACATAGAACTCTTATGCTTACAGATAACACTTACTTGTGCCTGGCTGTGCTGGATGGTATATTCTGTGTCATTTTCCTTCATGGGCGAAACAGCCCACAGAGCTCGCCAACGAGTACTCCAAAACTAATTAAAAGTTTAAGCTTTGAGATGCAACCAGATGAGCTGATTGAGAAGCCCATGTCTCCCATGCAGTATGCACGGTCTGGTCTGGGAACAGCAGAGATGAATGGCAAGCTCATTGCAGCAGGTAAGAACAGAAGGATGAGTGTTTTCTTATTGGAAACTTGGAACTGGCTAAGCCTCTGCATGGACATTTGTGCTTGCTTTGTGACGTGTGAACTCTGGAAGAGACGGTTTAATATGCCTTATTCCTTGGCATTCTACTTTACCACATTCTAAAAAGACAACGGAAATGTAAATACTATTGTATTGCCTAACCTTTAAGTAAGTGTCTATTTCTAATTCTTAAAAAACTGTAAAGTAGCTAAATTGTTTTGTCCTAATAAGCAATTTACTCATAGTGATAATATTTGGCTATTACATGCCCTGAGTTAAAACATCAGTTAATGGGGCCTTAATAAGTTTGTGGATAAAAATACTTCTTCTCATTGTGCACATCACCTAAATCATTCTGGACGAGAAACCCTCTTCTGATTTGATATCTTAAACATGAATCTTGATGGATTTTTTTTTTACCAGGTGGCTATAACAGAGAGGAATGTCTTCGAACAGTTGAATGCTATGATCCACGTACAGATCACTGGTCCTTTCTTGCTCCCATGAGAACACCAAGAGCTCGATTTCAAATGGCTGTACTCATGGTAAGTGGTTTATTGCAGGAAGAAGCAATCCATGTTTAGCTGTTTCTCATAACTTGAGAGTGGCAGAAATTCTGATCTCGTAATTTTGACACAGGGCCAGCTCTATGTGGTGGGTGGATCAAATGGCCATTCAGATGACCTGAGTTGTGGAGAGATGTATGATCCAACCATAGATGATTGGACTCCTGTTCCAGAATTGAGAACTAACCGTTGTAATGCAGGTAAAATTACTTTTCTTCTGAGATCATCAGTATTTAAATATGGCAATTAAATTATCAATATATAACTTTATTTTATACTCACATAGGAGTATGCGCTCTGAATGGGAAATTATACATCGTTGGTGGCTCTGATCCATATGGTCAAAAAGGACTGAAAAACTGTGATGTATTTGATCCTGTAACAAAGTCATGGACAAGCTGTGCTCCTCTTAACATTCGTGAGTAGATTTGGGTTTTTTTGTCAAGTGTTTTTTTTAAAGATCTCTGAGTCAGTAGTATGTATAGTATATGCACTTAAAGTTTTGGGAGATAAAGTCATAATTTTGGTTTGACTTGATGTTATAGGTAGACACCAGTCTGCAGTCTGTGAGCTTGGTGGTTATTTGTACATAATTGGAGGTGCAGAGTCTTGGAATTGTCTGAACACAGTAGAACGTTACAATCCTGAAAATAACACCTGGACTTTAATTGCACCCATGAACGTGGCTAGGCGAGGAGCTGGCGTAGCTGTTCTTGATGGTGAGTGTTGAGATTTCGAAAAGTAAAGAATAGGGAGTGGCAAGAGTGTGTTCTAATATTCCAAGAGAATGTCCATGATAACTATGCACTTGTATAATTAGAATTCAGAAGCAGCCATCGTTTCTGAGGCAGTGGGAATTGGTAGTTTGTCTCTTAGAAGTCATTTCTAATTCTAATGAGAGACTCGGTACTTGAAATAATAATACATTAACACACTACTCTTTTGATGGGTTCACTGAATGAAGTTCTCTAAGTCCGTTCCTTAACCCATATGCAAAATGTATCATCTTAGAGTTCCAGTTTGTTCCTTCAGAGTAAGAATTTAATGAATTTTATTTGTAAAGCAAAATAAGTGCAAGTCATCTAGGTTCTGGTCTCTTCTGTCTACTCCATACCTAATTGGAAGCAAAATTTAAGACCATTTAAACAGATCTTTAGATGGATGCAGCTTTCTTTTCACATCCATTGTACCGATTTACATGTTTAATTATATAGTCATAATAATGAGTTTAAATAGCATGGTCTTGGGAACAAAGTGGAATCGTAGTTGAGCTTGTGGCTCATCTGCTGAAAGCATAAATGTGTAGGCATGCCAGCAAGTAACCTGCAGCCTGCTCTGAGCCTTGCGAATTCTTCTATAAATATGTGGTTGTAGATATAGGAACAATCGAATGAGAAGATAATGAAGTTTTTAAAGCTACACAGTGCTTAATGCTAACATTTTGTGTGTCTGAAAATAATGAAATGCTCTGCATATATATTTGAAAACAGTAATAACTCTTGGTCTGTTTCTAAGAAGTTTTTGTACCAAAAGAATTTTATAGAATTAGAAAGCTCATGAGAATGTTCAGTATCTGAAAACTGCTTTTCTATAACTTTTTATCTGAATCTTAGTTCCTAGGCACTGGACTAGTACAAAATCTCCAGTGCACAGAACCACTCTGGCTTGCCAGTTACTTGCTGCTGCTTTAGGCGAGTTGTCCAGCTTCCTTGTGCCTCATTTCTTCTGTTAAATGGCAGCAGTAGTAGTTCACACAAAGAATTGTGAGAATTGTGCTTCAGTTAGAGGCTGCCCCTCTCCTTGTAAATTGCTGCAGTTCCGTGTATGAATGGGTTTATTTGTCACTTTAGGAAGGCATTTAACAAGTATTTTTTGATAGAATGAGCAGGCATTTCTACTAGAACCACTAATTTTAGCAAAAAATAGAGATTTAGGAGTTTTTTTCCTTATCCTCTCTCTCTAGATTTACCTTGGCTTATTCTCTTTTAGGAAAATTGTTTGTAGGTGGTGGCTTTGATGGTTCTCATGCCATCAGCTGTGTGGAGATGTATGACCCAGCTAGAAATGAGTGGAAGATGATGGGAAACATGACTTCACCACGGAGCAACGCGGGGATTACAACTGTAGGGAGCACCATTTATGCGGTGGGAGGCTTTGATGGCAATGAGTTTCTGAATACGGTGGAAGTCTATAACTTTGAGTCAAATGAGTGGAGCCCCTATACAAAGATTTTCCAGCTTTAACAAATTTAAGACCCTTTCAAACTAACAGGCTTAGTGATGTAATTGTGTTTAGTAGAGGTACACTTGTGAATAAGGAGGGTGGGTGGGTATAGATGTTGCTAACAGCAACACAAAGCTTTTGCATATTGCATATTATTAAACATGCTGTACATACTTTTGTGTTTATTGGGAAAGGAATGCAAAGATGAAGGTCTGTTTTGTGTATTTTTAGGAGTGCTTTGGTTATTTTACTTTTTGGAAGTTGATATTGTAAAAGAATAAACCAAGACTTGATCGGGCATGTCATTTCAAGAAGTCCCTCTCCTCCACATTTGTTTTGCCAATTTGCACATTAAATGACACTTCCTTCAAACATGTATTATGGGGCAAGAGGGGTAAGGCTTAAGATTGAGGCAGTTGGGTTTTTTAAGGGCCCTTTTTCAATAACTGGAACACTATACAAAAGAGACTTATTTAACTAGATGACAATGACTATTTTTGTTTTTATTAAAAGAAAGCTGACATGCCTACCAAGATTTAATCTTTTATGATTGCCTTTTTATAACTTTTTATATTCTCAGCACAGTGCTTTACCTATTGAAGATATGGCAGATTCAGATTATTGAAGCAGACTGGCAGTCTTAAAGGATTCAGAGTGAGGGGTTTCTGTTGTACACTCAGAATGCAAACTTCAAAGCTTTTGCCTCAGTTACTTTTTTTGTTTTTGAGAATGCAGTACTGATGTTTATTTGAATGGAGTTGCTGAACAGTAACATAGCTGTGATTTTTATTTGAAACACTGATTTCACATATTTCGACAACTTGAGGGTATATTTTATATAGCAGGACACTTAATATATAAGAACGGTGAAGTACTTTATTTTCTAAATAATTCCTGTCTGTATTTATCATTAACAAAACAATCCTAGATAGTAGCCCTCGGTTGTCAAAAAAATTAAACTGTATTGGGTTTAAGAATTCAGCCTTTATCAGAACTATGTTTTTGTTCAGTTTTCTATTCACATGGATAAATACTGGTTGGGGTGACTTTCATCGAATGTGTAGTGCTATACACATAACTGATGGTGCCAAAATTAGCACATCCTAATGCTTGCGGCCGATACAAACGTATTAAAGGTACTTTGCAGGAAATCCTTGCACCATGGAATTAATATCCAGATGTTGTTTGTGTACTCATTCATTACTAGAAGTCTTGGGGACTATTTTTTTTTCCAGTAATGATGAGTTTAAAGTATTTATGGGAAAACAGTTACGTTATGTGTCTGAAATAAGAACTGATGGTAAGATTTTTTTTCTCAAAGAAGATGAAGAAGCCCACAGGAATCTAATGAGCCAACTAGGACAAGATCATCAGTGGCTGACTTGGGTTAGGAAGAAAATTGCCCACTGGTACTCTGACACCTTGTTTTTCTCATTTATTCCACAAAGAACCATAATGAAAGTTAACTTGGTCGCATTGTATATTTATTGCTGACTATATTGCTGGTTTGGTTAGAGACTAAAACTACGTTGGCAGATTTGAATTTGCCTCATAGGGTGATTATTTTTTTTAAGTGGACCTGTATATATTCTATTTAGCTCAACAAATAAAATTTTAGTTGAGGATTCAGCAGTAAAATCCTTGAAATTACTTCTCAGTTCCTAAGTAACCTAATTCCTAAGTAGCATTAAGCAAATATTAGGTGTCAATATTTTGGGTTACAGTTTTCCAGTATTATATTGATGCCAAACAGGTAGTTTGGTGGTAAAAAGTATGTTTTTAAACTATGTTTTGAATAAAAGCTCCCAAAAAGGGAAAAAAAACCTGCTCAATTATCAGTTTACATTTACCTACATTTAAAAGGTACCTGTTTTCTTGAGGGAAGAAGAAAACATGGATAGCCTCAACATAATTAAAGTTTTTACCACCAGTGTGGGTTTTGAAGTAATTTAGAAATAACAGTGTTAATAGTTACCCTTGAGGTCAATTGTAATAATGCATAAAACATACTAGGTTCCTAAAACAGTAGCAAAACTAACATACCTGCTTGAATTCACAACAGTTGGTTATACTCAGGCATGACTTTTATTGTGACTTTCATTGTGACTTTCAAGGTAGGGTTTTGATTTTTGGCTTCTAGTTTGTCATGTATACCTCCCCGTTCAACATGTTTTAGAATTCCTTACAGTTTAGGGAGGAAATCAATCTGGGAATGGGATACATTTCTAGAATCCTTGCCTAGCATTCTAGGTGTGCACCCTGTTGATGTCTCCAGATCTTAGAAGTCATAAACTTGAAAAGTAGGTAACAGAGTCCCTGGAGGGTATTTCTGCAACTCCAGAGTTGCCTTTGGAAGAGTAGGAGATGACAGAAGATTTTGTCTCTATACTAGTAGTCATTTATTTGTATCCTACTTGGGTCCAAAAAAGGATTTGAAAAGTCTGAGTGAGGCATAAGAAACACAGTAAATGAACTGGATGAAAATTTTTAAAAAGGAGATGCCAGTGTATGAATCTTTATATTTAATAAGGCCATACCACAAATTTGGCCCTGCAAACAGGAGACTAACATGTTAAATAAGTTAAACTGTCCATGAGAAAGGAAGATGGCAACAACATGGATGGATCTTCAGCCCATTATGCTGAGTAACATGAGTCAAAGACAAGTACTGTAGGGGCGCCTGGGTGGCTTAGTCGGTTAAGCGTCCGACTTTCGCTTGGGTCATGATCTCGCGGTTCGTGGGTTCATGCCCCGCGTCGGGCTCTGTGCTGACTGCCAGCTCAGAGCCTGGAGCCTGTTTCAGTCTGTGACTCCCTCTCTCTCTGACCCTCCCCTGCTCACGCTGTCTCTCTCCTAAAAATAAATAAAACATTAAAAAAATTAAAAAGACAAGTACTGTATGAATACCACTTATATGTGGGAATCTATAAAAGTTAAAGATGTAAAATGGTGATTACCAGGGTAAGGGAGGTAGAAGAGTGGTGATATTTAAGGGTACAAATTTTGTGTGCCTGGGTGGCTCAGTCAGTTAAGCGTCTGACTTAGGCTCAGGTCATGATCTTGCAGTTCGTGGGTTAGAGCCCCGCGTCAGGCTCTGCTGACAGCTAGCTCAGAGCCTGTTTCGGATTCTGTGTCTCCCTCTTTCTGGCCCTTCCCTGCTCACATACTCTCTCAGAAATAAAAACATTAAATAAATAAAAAGGGTACAAATTTGTAAGGAGTACTAAACCTGAGACCTAATGCATGGTATAAATATTATAGATAATGTTATGCTATAATTATGTAATGTGATAAATATTAGTTCATCGCAGTCATGTTGCAGTATATAAAGGTATCAAAGCAAGCTGTACACCTTAAACTTACACAATGTGACATGTCAGATTTATTAATTTTTTAAAAATCAAGGGAAAATAGTTGAATTCTCTGTAGGTTAAAAAAACTACTATGAAGAACTAGTTTCTTTCATAATAAAACCAGAAGGTTCTCAGTTGTAAAATGATGCTGAGCAACAAGTACCAGCAGTAATAGCCACAAAATATTTAAACTTCACTATTAACAGCTCCATGCCTCACTGGAGGGTTGGATAGGAGAGGGAAGTAAAAGCTCAGTGTGTACAGGGTTGATATGTGGAAATCTAAGGACCTATGTCTGGATACATGGCTATACATTTGCTCACAGTGAGCACAGGGAGTAATTTTAGCCTGGAGAAGAGGGACACAGCACCAAACTAGGATGAATGAAAAATGAGGGAGTGACCCAGAGATGAACCGACAGAGCAAGTTCACAGTGAGTGACGGTATTAAAAAGTTGAAAGGCCATCTACCACATGTAACCCTTCCAATATAATTAGGGCCAGCTATGCATTAAGGTTACTCCCAAATCAATATCCACCTCCTGCATTGAGCAGGTGTTTTATCTCGATTTTACGTAAAATTGGTACTAAGTCTTTAAAGGTACAGGCTTGAAAGAATATGCGTGATAAGTGACTGGTATCCAGAACTCCAAAACTTAAAAAAGAAAAAAGTTTTTGCAAAAGATTTGAAGGCACTTTTCCAAAGAAAAGTGGATTCCAAAAAATATGAAAAGATGCTATCATAAATCACTAGGAAAATGTGAAAAGCAAAATGACACACCTAGTAAAAAAATGGCAAGTTAGGATGCAGAGCAACTGAGAAACTGCTGGAGGAATTAACAAAATGTTAAGGTCACTTTGGAAAAGTTTGACAGTTTCTGACAAAAATATCCTGCGACACAGTAATCAATCACTTTTCCTAGGAATTGATCCAAGTGAAATGAAAACATTCACAAACCTGTGTGTGAATACAGGCACTTTATTCAGTCACCAAAAATAAGTCAACATGGCCTTCCAACTGGTGAATGGGTAAATTGGTGCATCCGTACAATGGAATACTACCTAGGAATAAAAAACATGAAGTGCTGATTAAAGACAACATGGATGGATTTCTGAAGCATTATGCTAAGTGAAAAGCCAGCCTCAAGGCTTCATTTAAATAACATTCTGGAAAAGAAACCTGGGATAGCAGACACATGAATGGCTTCCTGGGGTGCAGATGGGAGTTGACTACAAAAGGACGTGAGAACTGTTGATTATGTGATTGTTTTGGGAAAAAAAAACTGTACACTTTAAAAAAGTTGGGTTTTCCCAGCTTAACCAAAAGGGTGCCACGTCTTTTAAAAGAAAAGGCTTTCAAAAGGAGACTAAGATACTTGAATTTTACCTCCTTAGAAATCCCAGCAGGGAACCATTGATTCCTACTGGTCAGGCAAGGATTATACAGGGACCTAAGGTAGTTTAGCCCATGACCGTCAGTCTACAGTTGAGTTGCAAAAGCTAAGGAAAGACAGAACTCCTAAAGAAATAGGGTGTTAACATCAGTTTGTACTTGGGACATTGAGCCAAACGACTAGCTGGGGTCTGGGTGTCTACCGCCTCACTGTCCAGTTTCATAGCTGGTAACTGGTTATTTTCACTGGAGTGGAAAAAGTATGCTTGAAAAGGGCTCCAGGTGCGCCTGGGTGCCTTAGTTAAGCAACCAACTCTTGATTTAGGCTGAGGTCATGATCTCATGGTTCATGAGGTTGAACCCTGTGTCAGGCTGTGGGCTGACTGACTGCTCAGAGCCTGCTTGGGATTCTCTCTCTGCCCCTCCTAGACTCACATGCTGGTGTGCGTGCTCTCAAATTAAATAGTGAAGGGGCGGGAGGGCTGTCAAAAGGAGTATGGACAGTGTGACCTAGACTGTGACCAAAACCCCATCTAAATAAACCTGGACCAACCCTGAAAAGGTGGTAAGACTTCTCCCTTAAGGTGATGGCCAAGAGAAAGGAAATGAGCTTCAGGTTTATGTCCCCTGTCTTTCAGATGACAAAGTCCACAACAGGGAAGTGAAATTCATTGTTAAATTCTAGTCTGTGCAGTTCTAATTGCCCATTACAGGTCTAAACATTCCCAATGAGGCACCCAATGAAAAAAAATTTAATGTTTATTTTTGAAAGACGGTGGGGGAGGGGTAGAGTCGGAGACACAGAATTTGAAGCAGGCTCCAAGCTCTGAGTGGTCAGCACAGAGCCCCATGGGGGTCTCGAACCCACGCACTGCAAGATGACCTGAGTCGAAGCTGGATGCTGAACTGAGCCACCCAGGAGCCCTCAGACCCGAATTAATTCTTAAAGCCAGCATGCCTTTGGCCTAGAAGGCTGGAATTGCTGGGGTGGCTACACCCAAAGGATCCTCCCTAGTCCTCTCAGGAGGGAGGCGGATTCTGTTTCGTAAAAGTAAGTTGGAAAAGTCTACTAATGTAAGATGGTGCCAGTAATTTTGCTGCAGAAATACCCGTGGATGGCCCTCATGAAGTTATCACCAACTCCTCACTAAGGCCAAGGGCATTCTGTAGAGAGCCCTTCCCCTGGTGTCACTTTGCTCATTTATAATTCCTACTGATGTTCTTATGATGGGTTCTGCCCCAAATATGATAGCCATACATAGTGAAGAATGGAGAGTTTAGAGCTGTAAGTTCCTCTCATAAGGATCTAATAATTCTTCCGTCAAAACAAATGTGTGTTCTGCAAGGTGGAGCTTAATGATCCATATGTCGAGTTATTTCAATCCAGAGTGAGGGATCCAGAAAAAGAGTGGGGGGGCGGGGGGGGACAAAAGAATCCCTCAACTCCTGCATTACACTATTAGAAAGTATAAAATTAAGATTAGAAGAGAAAGCAACAAAGAAAAAAAAACCTAACATTTTAAAGAAACAGGTTAAACATGTTTAAAAGAAAGTTTCTAAATTAGAAAGAAGAAAACACATCTCAATAAAATAAAGGTAATTGACTAATATACAAAGTAGAAGATGCATAGACTACGATGAAGTCTACATGCTTAAGAGTAAAATGTGTAAGGGCACCTGGGTAGCTCAGTCACGTACACCTCTTGGTTTCAGGTCAGGTCATGATCTCACTGTTCATGAATTCAAGCCCTGCGTTGGGCTCTGTGCTGGCAGCAGAGTCTACTTGGATTCTTTCTCTCTCCCTTCTCTCTGCCCCTCCCTTGCTCATGCTCTCTCTCAAACCAAAAAAAATTTTTTTTTTTAATAGAGGGAAGAGGAGAGGGAGTTCATAAAGCAGAACCAAATACTCTGGTTTCTCTTCAGATCGTATAAATCTTTTGCTTTTTATTTTTTTATTTTATTTTTTTTAATGTTTTATTTATTTCTAGGATAGAGAGACAGCGTGAGCAGGGAAGGGTCAGAGAGAGAGGGAGTCACAGACTGAAACAGGCTCCAGGCTCTAAGCTGGCAGCACAGAGCCCGACGCGGGGCCCGAACCCACGAACCGCGAGATCATGACCTAAGCGAAAGTCGGACGCTTAACTGACTAAGCCACCCAGGCGCCCCATTCTTTTGCCTTTTAAAAGCAGAACCAAAACCCAATAACAAACCAGAAGGATTTGAAGGATAAAAATCTGAAAAAAATTTGGAGGGTTGGGGAGGGCGATGCTTTTCTGGTTCCTCCAGTAAGAAAAGGAAAGAGGGAGAGAGCAGAGATCCTCTGGAAGCTTCTCCTTCCATGGGGCTCGTATCCCTGATGGCACATGAGCCCTAGGTAGAGGTGTGGCTTCCCATGCAAACATAAGTCAGTGGGGCTCTGCATAGATTGACACTGAGAATCTGGAGTAGATTCTCTTACATTGGAGAGGTTCACTTTTATCATCATACCTTGTACATGGTTCAGAAACAATCTGAAAGTAAAATGAAAATCAAAACCTTATTAGTAAAAATAAAATTTATTGCTTTTCTGTAAAAAATAAATTAACATTTATCATAGAATACCAAATTAGATTAATCTAATGTATTAACAAATCATAATATGCTCTACTAAACACGGATTTCCAATGTATTGTATAACTAAATAAATCAAACGCTTGGTTTAGCTAGGGGCAAACATTAGTCACTGCCACCTAATCCCACAAATCCGTGCCTCTTCACATTTAAGGGTAAACTCTGTTATAGGGGTCTCCCCTGCTTTTTCCATTAGAAATGCACTGAAAAGTGACAAGCCCAGGGAAGAAGAAAAGAAACTATATAGTAAGTAAGGAGCTGAAGTCAAAATTCTACTTTCATTACCCTGGGGGGAGTGGAAGGGATGTGTGTTATGCTCACCAGGTCTACAAAGACGACAGTGTGATCATAAAACAGCCCAGGGTAAGATCTCATTTGCGGAGCACGGTGAGCGTGGCCACGTCCTAATGCTTTCTTGGGGTTTGGAAGTGTTTCTGGTCATGTACTCATGTTTAGGGTTGAGAGAGATGCTAATGTTGTGGCCCCAGGCCTTCCACAGATGCCAAAATGGCTTCCTGCCCTAAGAGATTAAAAAGATAGCCCTCCCTTCTTTAGACAGATAGGCTCAGCGTCAGGAGTAGAGAGGTAGGGAGGTATTGTCAACTGCACTGAGTACATAGTTTATCCCACAATGGATGATTAGGCTTTTTAGAACCTCAATGAGATTATCAACAATAAGCAATCACCTTCTTGCACCTAAGAGACATTTTTTAAAGACTCTTGGGTTTGACTCAAAACGTTGAAAGCCACTCTCCTGCTCCTGAGGACAAGTGCAATTCCTTTTAAGTTATAAATCAGGATTTAGGTCCTAGAGTTGAGCATGTCCTCACACCATCCCCTGTTTTTGGCCTCCATATAGACGGATGCATTGCACTGCTGCATGGAATTTTCCATCTCGACCAGTTGGCGGCATCCAATGGTTAACTTCTCCCTAGAGGATAAAGAAATGTTAAATCACTGGAAGACAGCTGGTCAGATAAATGAAAAAATCTTGACGCAACAGGATAACTTGGATTTGAAATACATTCTCTGACAGCTGAGTGATAAAATACCAAGAGAGTTATAGTTTCTTAGCACAGATCAAACAACGTGAGAAGATAAGCACGTAGTAGCACAGATTCTCAGACAGCCAACATGGGGAACTTGGTGCAATTCCTAGAAGTCAGGAATACGGGTTCCTCTGGCTGACCTGCTGCCACCAAGCACAGCTGGATGCTTACTCCCCGCAGCAGGTGGACTGAAGTTACAGTGCTCTAATCCGAAGGGTGAGCAGTGCTAAAGCCTAGATCACATATCTTTGTCTTCCGTGGTTTGAGTACTAAAGAACAGGTAGTAGCCTGGAGAGGATTCTAGGTGGATGCATCTCCTGACAGAAGCAGCTAATGGAGAGGAAATGGGAAATTGACAGAGCTTCAACTCTTTTATTTATATACTTTTTCAGAGCTTCAACTCTTAAAAAGAACTGCTAAATTAACAAATGAATCTTAACTAATTACTCTAAAGCAGGGGTGGGGACGCTGGGAGTAATGACTCAAAATTTTACTTTTACTTGAGACTAAGCCTAGCCTGTCTCTCACTAGCTGACTACAAATCAGAGCACCAATCCATTATGTCTGGTGTCAAGAGTCCAAATCTCGGGGAGATGGTCTCTAGAAGCGCACGAAGAATACCCAGCATCTAGTAAAGCATCTGGCACAATTAGGTGTTTGAGAAATGACCGGTTTTTAAGTGGAAACTACACTGTTTTTACTCCCTTGGCTTCCAAGATCATCTCTGGGCCGTCTCCGTGGTGCTGGGGACGACCACTAGCCACCGCTCTGCAGTCCTCCCCACCCCCCACGCATCCCTTGATGGAAGATACAAAGGAAAAAGGTGTCAATCGGAACTCAGGGATTGGGGTGAGAGGTAGTGACAGCACAAGTAAACAACCGGATTCTGAGCAGCCTCACTTCCTCAAGATGTGCGGTTTGACACCGACTGAAACCTGACTTGTGGTTTTGTGTTACTCTGGGCCTGCTTCCTAGATTTACAGTGCTCAAAACCCGTGTTCCGTTGTTGCTGTCAATTCTTCACAACCGCTCAGAGGAAGATGATTTCTGGAAGAGCCTAAGAGACCCCAAAATAGGAGAGATGTAAATGTTTTCTCATAAACTTAAAAATGAAACAAAAAGGGCAGGCCCCATTCCTGTTCTCGGTGATTTATTCCACACGTGGGTGGGGAGGGGGGGAGCGGTGAACCAAAACACGACTTTGAATCTCTTTCTGTGTTTTGTTTTCTTTCTTCTTTCCCCTCCTCTCACAGTTAAGAGGTGAGCTCTGTCTCCTCTTTTGACCCTAACGGCATCTGGTTTCTTCGTCTTTGTGGGTCAGCATTCTCACTGGTTCATCATCTACAGATTCTCTTCGCGGCGGCGAGCTGTTATTGCTGACTGAGGAAAGTACCACGTGTTTTTCCTATGTTATGACAGGAATTCTTAAGTTCCTTTCCCCAGGGCTTATATGGAGAAGGGCAGAATACTAGATGCGGGGTATTGACCACCTTACCACCTTTGTGTGCCATCCTGCAGGATTTCTGTGTGTCCTATCGTGTTGACTTTCACCAAGTTTTGAGAACACTCACAATCGCGAGAGGTAGCCCCTTTCATATTTGCTCTTAATTTCTAGAAAGTTCTTCCTTTTTTTAAACAATTTTTTTTAACATTTATTTTTGAGAGAGAGAGAGCGAGCGTGAGCTTAAGAGGAGCACAGAGTGAGGGAGACACAGAATCCAAAGCAGACTCCAGGCTCTGAGCTATCAACACAGAGCCTGACATGGGGGTCAAACTCATGAACCACAAGATCATGACCTGAGTTGAGCTGAAGTTGGCCACTTAACCGACCGAGCCACCCAGGCACCCCTAGAAAGTTCTTCCTTGACACTAGGCCTAAAGAATCCTCCATTTTCTGACCTGAGTAGCCTAAGGAAAAAAAGTCATCATCTAATAGTACAAATATTTTATGTCTCTTATAGTGATCCTATTTCTCTCTTGCAAACTAAACAATCCAACTCCTAATTGGTTCTGACCAATTAGAGATCAAGACAGGAGGATGCTTCTAGTTTCTATATTGCTCATGAGATTTCTGCAAAATTGCCATTTCTCTAAACTGTCCTATGATGGGTATCAAATTTGCTTTGACCAAATCTCAGGTCAAAATAAACTGGAAATTTGGTCAAATCAACTTAAAAATAATTTCAGTGGTGATCTGATTCATTTCCATGGTTAATTTTGTCAAAACAGCATGGCACTAGCAAACTTCAGTGATCTAATTACAATATTAGATGCAGTTTTACCAAAATTCTTTCTAGATACAAGAAGAAAGTCTATAATGGATTTATTTTACAGGTCTATGAACTCTTCTATTTATTTGTTGTATGTATCTCAAATGAAAGAAAGATGGAATATAATGTAATGCTAATATAAAAACAGTACAGGAACCCCTGAGTGGCTCAGTCAGTTGAGCATCCAAGTCTTGAATTTGGCTCCTGTGATGATCCCAGAATGGTGGGATCGAGCCCCGCACCGGGCTCTGTGTTAAGCATGGAGCCTGCTTAAGATTCTTTCTTGCTCACGCTCTCTCTACCTTTGGCCCTTTATCCTGCTTTTGAGCATGCTCTAAAAAATAATAATATAAATAAAAATAAATATAAACAGTATTAATGAAATACT
The DNA here is from genome assembly GCA_017311185.1 of Proteles cristata cristata. Classification (NCBI taxonomy): domain Eukaryota; kingdom Metazoa; phylum Chordata; class Mammalia; order Carnivora; family Hyaenidae; genus Proteles; species Proteles cristata. The sequence continues at coordinate 70,999 of JAESUZ010002942.1, read as the reverse complement.
AAAAGCTTTCCCCTAAAATCAGGAACAAGACAAGGATGCCCACGTTCACCGCTTCTATTCAATACTGGGCTGGAAATTCTAGAAACACAATTAGGCACAAAAAACAAGTGACAGGCATACAAATTGTAAACACAGAAGTGAAATTATCTCTACAAATCATAAAGAATCCACAAACTGTTAGAACTAATAAATTCAGTAAAGCTGCAAAATAAAAGATCAACACACAAAAAAATCAGTCGTGTTTCTAAACACAAGAAATGAAAAATTAAAAGAGGAAATGGGGGCATCTGAGTGGCTCAGTCAGTTAAGTGTCAAACTCTTGATTTTGGGTCAGGTCATGATCTCAGAGTTGTGACATCGAGCCCCATGTCGGGCTCTGTGCTGACACTGCAGAACCTGCTTGGGATTCTCTCTCTGTGTCCCACTCTCCACCTCCCTCCCCTGCTTGCCTGCACTCTCTCAAAATAAAATAAATAAAATTTAAAAAGGAAAGGAAATTAAGAAAACAATTCCATTTACAATAGCATGAGAAAGATTAAAATACTCAGAAATAAGTTTGACTGAAGAGGCACAAACTTGTATATTTTAAAAAACACAATACACTGCCAAAAGAAATTAAAGACCTAAATTAGTGGCATCCCATGTTTATGGATTGGAGGACAATGATAATAACTCCCCAAAGCAACCTACATAGCCAATGTGATCCCTATCAAAGTCCCAATAATCTTTTTTTTTGCAATATTCTAACATTGCAATACTAATATTCACATAGAACTGCAAGGGACCCCGCAAAGTCAAATCCTCAAAAAGAAAACGTTTAAAGGACTCACACTTCCCAATTTTGAAAACTCAGTACACAGCAGCTTTAATCAAAACAGTGATACTGGCATAAGGACAGACATACAGACCAATGGAACAGAACTTAAAGTCCAGAAATAAATCTCACCTACATGGTCGACTGATTTTCAACAAGGGTGCCAAGACCATTCAATGGGAAAAATAGTCTCTTCAACATTTGGTGCTAGCACAACTTGGTACCCAGATGCAAATGAAGTCAGGCCCCTCCTTACATCATACACAAAAATTAACTCAAAAATGCATCAATGGCCTAACTGTAAGAGCTAATAAAACTATAAAATTCTAAGAAAACAACATTGGGGTAAATCCTCATGACCTTAACTTTGGCAATGGATTCTTAGGTATGATGCCAAAAGCCTAAGCAACACAAGAAAAAAACACATAAACTAGACTTCATCAAATTAAAAACGTGTGTGTCAGGGGCGCCTGGGTGGCTTAGTTGGTTGAGCGTCCGACTTTCGCTTAGGTCATGATCTCGCGGTTCGTGGGTTCGAGCCCCGTGTCGGGCTCTGTGCTGACTGCCAGCTCAGAGCCTGAAGCCTGTTTCAGCCTGTGACTCCCTCTCTCTCTGACCCTCCCCTGCTCCCGCTCTCTCTCTCTCTCTCCTAGAAATAAAACATTAAAAGAAATAAAATAAAATAAAATAAAAACGTGTGTGTCAAAGGACACTACCAAAAAAGTGAAAAGATAGTGCACAGAATGAGAGAAAATATTTGCAAATTATACATCTGGAAGGGTCTAATACCCAGAGCATGTAACACATCTAGCTGCCAGGTGCCAACATGGTTAAGGAGAAGCCAAACCTGAAAGTAAAATCAATGTTACTCATTTACTGCAACACTGCAAATAAGACACAAAATTAAAGGTGCCAGTGCTCTAGTGCCCTATTTTTCCTCATAAAATGGCACGGGGTGAGGGCCAGCTGATATGCAGGGTGGACAGGGGACATCATTTCACCACTAAGGATCTTACCTAAACTAAGGCTCTTGCCTGTTCATGGACCCAGGGGGCTAAGGAGCAGGGGTGGGTGGAGGCGGTGGTGGAGGTCTTAGTTCATTCAGGCTGCTGTAACAAAACACCACAGATGGGTGGCTTATAGACAATAGAAATTTATTTCTCATAGCTCTAGAGGCTGGAAGTCCAAGATCAAGGCACAGGCATGGTCACATTCCGGTGAGAGCCCTCTTTTATGAAAGCATTAATCCCATTCATGAGGGCTCTAACCTCATGACCTAATCACCTCCCACAGGCCCCACCTTCTAAGAAAATTACAGTGGGCAATAGGATTTCAACATATGAATTTTAGGGAGCAGGGGACACAAACATTGAGAACATAGCGAAGGAAAAGAGCGAGGAGTAGGGAGGCATTGAATCCGAGTGGGGAAAATAGTTCAGCCAAGGCTTCCAAAAGGCGCAGCAGAAGTGCCTGAGAGGTGCCTCAGCCAATGGTCCCCAGTAAGGAGGCCTCCAGATAGAAACTGCCCAGGCTAGGGATGCAGACATGTGTGCAAGCCCAGGGGCAGGTGGCCGGAGCATTGCCTGCAGCTGCTTCTAGAAGAGTGTGATGCACGGGCTGTGTACCAAGTCTGGCGTGGGAAGGCAGCTACCCACAACGGAGCCCCCCGAAGTCTTAAAACTGCCTTTGGGCAGGCCCGAAAGGTCACATAGAGGATTCTGGCCTGGACCCAGATGCCCCATAAAGACTTTTTACAACTCAACAACAGAAAGAAACCAGCCCAGTGAAAAATGGGCACAGGACCATTTCTCTAAAAAAGACAAACAGCCAATAAGCACATGGAAAGATGCTCAACATCATTAGTAATTCAGGAAATACAAATAAAAACCACAATGAGCTCACACTCACACTCATTAGGACAGCTTTCATTAAAAAAAAAAAAAAGGAAAATAAATTATGTCAAAATTTGGAAAAACTGGAACCTTCATCTATTGCTGGTGGGAAGGTAAAAACAGGGCTGCTGCTGTGGGGGGAAAAAAAAAAGTAGTTCCTCAAAAAGTTAAACACAGCATTCCACTCTTAGGTACATATCCCCCCCAAATCTGAAAGAACTGGTAGAATTCAAACGACTACTTGTACACAAACAGCAACACTATTCACCATGGCCAGAAAGTGAAAACATCGCAAATGTCCGTAAACAGGTGGACGAACAAAATACGGTCTATAGAATCACGTGGCCATTTAAAAGGGAGGGAAGTACTGATACATGCTACATGCAGATGGACCTCAAAAATATGACGCCAAGTAAAAAGAAACCAGATACAAAAGATTGTATGTTGTAGGATTCTATTTATAAGAAACATTCAGAATAGAGAAATCCATAGAGACAGAAAGCAGATTAGAGGTTGCCAGGGTCTGGGGGAGGGGAGCACACACTGACTGCCTCACGCTTACTGAATTTCCCTCTGGGGTGATGGGAAGGTCTTGGAACCAGAGTCATAATTGCACAACACAGTGAGCGCACTAAATGCCCCTGAAGTGTACACTTTAAAATGGCTGTTGGGGCACCTGGGTGTCCCAGTTGGTTAAGTGTCTAACTTTGGCTCAGGTCATGATCTCATGGTTCGTGAGTTTGAGCCCCTCGTCAGGTTCTGTGCTGACAGCTAGCTAGAAATAAATAAAACATTTAAAATAATTAAAAAATAAAATTAAGTAAAATGGCTGTTAATTGTTATGTGGATTTTATCTCAATTAGAAAAAAAGTGTATACGTTTATTTTTATAGCATCTCCTATCACAAATAATGAGTCAAATTTACTACAAGTATTAATCAACAGACACAAAAAATAGGGTCCTTTTCTACTTAGAGAGGAAGCATCAAAGGTCTAAATGTGGTTTTGAGATTATTTTTCTCTAAGCCTTTTTTCTGTCTAAGGCTTCTTGGACAGACCAGGTCATTAATTTAATGCAGGGATTCTCGGGGCACCTGGTTGGCTTAGTTGGTTAAGCGTCCGACTTTCGCTTAGGTCATGATCTCGCGGTTCGTGGGTTCGAGCCCCGCGTCGGGCTCTGTGCTGACTGCCAGCTCAGAGCCTGGAGCCTGTTTCAGTCTGTGACTCCCTCTCTCTCTGACCCTCCCCTGCTCACGCTGTCTTCCTCTCTCCTAGAAATAAATAAAACATTAAAAAAAATTAAAAAAAAATTTAATGCAGGGATTCTCAATCTTTAATGTTTCCTGGAGGGATGGGTAACAGATTGCTGGGCTGAAGATTCAGAAACTTCAGCGCAGAGCCTTACAGTCTGCATTTCCCGCACGTTCCCAGGCCAGGCCGATCCCCACATCCAGGAACCCTGCTTACGTGAACCACAACTCTAATGTGATCTGGAAGATACTACCATGGAGTTGATTCCTGGCATCAGAAAACAGTAGTTCTCAAAAGCACCCGCCACAAGTTAAAAATAGCTTCAGACCCAGATGCTGAGTTAGGGGGCATATTGTTCAGATATGCCAGTTACTTTATGAGGCTGATGTCACAAACTAATTTGCATTTCGTACAGAAAAATGACCGTAGAGGCCTGCCTTGCAAACATGCTGGAACATACTGTCCGAGAGCTTTCAAGTAAAGTGAACCACATGCTGTTCCTAACTTATTTCTCATACATATCAAAGATATCGCCCCGGATATCTGTTTGGACATCTACTTGATAACCTCATTAATTTACCATCCTGGATTTTCTGAGTAAGCTCCTCATGTGCTCAGCGTAAGCAGTGCTCAGACCTCACTCGCAAGCCCTAAAGCTCTGCTGAAGGCTCTACAAAGTATAGAAGATAAAACACAAACTTATTTATAGATATAAACACCAAACACCAAGGTTCTGTCTGCTGTGTCATGGAACTCAACTTGTGATCAAAGCTACTTTGAATCTGAAACCTTAACTCCTAGGAAATAGTTTTCTGTTTTTGAAAAGAAATTTAATTACTTCCCTATTGCAATAAATGTGGTAAGGGGCACATCAGCAGCCCCTTCCTTCGCAACGAATACTTTAGAAGTCTGCTTCCTTTCATCTGGTGCATTTGGCAGAACCAAATGTGTCTAGTAGGAACCACGGAAACCAAAAGAACGTCTCTCTTTTGGCAGCTTATTTGAAAACTGTGACCTGCGGAGCACATGTGAGGCTAGTCTGAGAGATACTATTCACTGTAGATGTAGCAAATAATTTCAAAACAAACCACAGAGTAACAAATCTAAAAGCTACTAACCAAAAGCCTTCTAAGCAACAACTACCAGTTTTCAATGCATTCAAAATATTGGATATATTCCATTTCTCTTCAAAATCATCCTTTTGGGTGATTAATTAATTTGGGTGTATTAATTAATACAGCTCAAGTCCCTGGCTTAGTAAGTGGCAAGAAGACTTAGAAGAAAAAACCAGGTACAACTACTTTAACTGCACATTCAACTTTGACCTCAGTATCAACCCCATAAAAAAGAACTCCCAACTATTCCAATGGTAACGTGAAGTCAAAACAATTTTAGACACCTGACTGGAACTATCCTGCAAGGGCCTCTGCCTTACAAATTATCCACAGTGAGCTTTTCTATACCTTCAAAACTATGGCCAAGGTTGACAGGTAGTATATTTAAGTTTTGATTTCAATTCTAGTTAACACAGTGTTATATTAGTTTCAGGTGTGCAATATAGTAAGTCAAAACTTCCATTCATCACCTAGGGCTCATCATGACAACTGTACTCCTTAATCTCCATCATCTATTTCACTCATTCCCCCACCCCTCCCTTCAGGTCACCATCAGTTTGTTCTCTATAGTTAACTCTGTTTCTGGCTTTGTCTCTCATTTTTTTTCGCTTTGCTCATTTGTTTCTTAAATTCCACATAGGAGTGAAATCATACTGTATCTGTCTTTCTCTGACTTATTTTGCTCAGCATTATACTCTCTGGCTGCATCCATGTCATGGCAAATGGCAAGACTTTTTTTATGGCTGAATAATATTCCATTGTACACACACACACACACACACACACATATATTATATCTTCTTTATCCATTCATCAATCAGTGGACATTTAGGCCGTTTCCATATTTTGGCTATTGTAAATAATGCTGCCATAAACATAGGGGTAGTGCGTGTATCCCTCTGAATTAGTGTTCTTATATTCTTTGGGTAAATACCCAATTGTGCAATACTGGCTTGTATGGCAGTTCTATTCATAACTTTTTCAGGAACTTCCATACGGTGTTCCAGAGTGGCTGCACCAGTTTGGATTCCCACCAAAGGTGTACAAGTGTTCCTTTTTTCTTCACATCCTTGACAATACCTGTGGTTTACTGTATTTTTTATTTTAGCCATTCTGACAGGTGTGGGGTGATACTTCATTGTAGTTTTGTCATGCATTTCCCTGAGTGATGTTGAGCATCTTTTCATGTGTCTGTTGGTCATCTGGATGTCTTCTTTGGAGAAATGTCTGTTCATGTCTTCTGCCCATTTTTAAATTGAATTGTTTTTTGGGGTATTGAGTTTTATAAGTTCTTTATATATTTTGGATACTAACCCTTTATCAGATATGTCATTTGTAAATATCTTCTCCCAAGTAAGTTGTCTTTTAGTTTTGTTGATTGTTTCCTTTGCTGTCAGAAGCTTTTAATTTTGATGTAGTCCCAATAGTTTATTTTTGCTATAAACAAAATTATTTTTAAAAGAATAACTATGATACTATTAAGTACATAAGCAGGTTAAATTGGTCAGCATATATTTATTGATACAGACAGCCAAAAGATGAGAATTATAAGCACACATCTCGAAGGAGAGGATGGAAGGGAGGATACACATATAAGGATGAGTAAAGGTCTGTTTTGTCAACTAAATGGTAGGCATGAGTATTTGTTATACTAGTTCTTCTTCGAAACATGGTCTGGGGAAAATCATGGCCTGTGAGGTCAAAGAGGTCAGAGCTATTTTCATAATAAGACTAAGGCACAATTTGCCTTTTGCATTCTCATTCTTGCAAGAATGTGCAACCATTTTCTGATGGCATATGACATGGCATTATCAAAGCAGACTCCATTCAAAAGCAGCTTTGAGGACCTATCTGTCTTGACTTAAACCAGACGTGAAGAGATTTGCAGAAGTGTAGAACCTCCCTCTTTTTGTTTGGGGAAAAATATTTTCATAATTATATGCTCCTTGTCTTAATGTGTAATTGCCTAGTTATTATTATTTTGAGACGATTAAATATTTAAATTTTTTTCAACTGTAATTTATAATACAGCAAATATAGGTAGAGATGACCTACATAAAAAAAATCTTTGGGGTCTTCAACAGTTTTGTAAAATATAAAGGAGTCTTGAGGCCAAAATATTTGAGAGCCACATTAAACCTTATACCTACCTTTATACCTGCATACACGCCAAACTCTTGTGTATGTATGGACCATTACGCATTAATAAAGGTAAGATACAATCAGTGTAGTGAAGACCTACAAAGAGCGCCCTCTGCCGGCCTGTCAAGTGGTGCCATATAGGGCAGGAGCCTAGGACAAGAGCAGATCTGTAATACGGGAGGGACTTACCGATACTCGGTCTGTGAGACGCAATCATAAAGCTCCTGGGCAGTGAACTGGACATTTTTATTTACCTGAAAAGAACCAAGGTGTAGTTATTTCAGATACATATGGAGCAACTAAGCAGAAAGAGCACAGTTAGAGTGACCCATATTCTGAGGGAGAATGTCAAGTTTCCAGAGTTTCCAAGTCACTGGAACAATCAGAGCAGGAACAGTCAGAAGTCTGGTGATCGCAATCCTAGGCTAACACCCAACTATGTGTAAAAATACTAGTCCTATTGTCACAACTTAATCTGTTCACAGAACCAGAAGTGATCTGTGGTTCTGGAGTTGGTGGGAGTTACGTAGATAATCTTGTAGATCAAGTGGAAAGAAAAAAATGTGTTCTTCATGAAACACTAAATTCTACTACTACTGGCTCTTATCAGTAGATTCAGGCTTCAAGGCGCCTGGGTGGCTCAGTTGGTTAAGTGTCCAACTTCAGCTCAGGTCATGATCTCACAGTTCATGAGTTCAAGCCCCATATCAGGCTCTATGCTGACAGCTCAGAGCCTGGAGCCTGCCTCGGATTCTGTGTCTCCCTCTCTCTGCCCCTCCCCCACTTGTGCTCTTTCTCTCTTTCTCAAAAGTATACAAACATTAAAAAAAATAGATTCAGGCTTCAACTAGCCTAGCATTTTAGAAGATTTCTAATGCATACATTCAGTATTTCTTTTCTTAAAATAGCAAAAAAATTTAAAGAAGCTAAAATAATTACATTTAAAGGACTAGAATAGATTTGGGGTCATACAGGTAGATGATTTTATTTACTTATTTTAAGGTTTATTTATTTTTGAGAGAGAGAGAGAAAGAGAAAGTGGGAGAGGTGCAGAGAGAGAGGGCGACAGAGGATCTGAAGCAGGCTCCATGGTGTCAGCAGAAAGCCCCATGCAGGGCTCAAACTCATGATCACAACCTGAGCCGAAGTCAGATGCTTAACTGACTGAGCCACCCAGACACCCCTATTTATTTACTTTTCAAGTAATCTCTGAACCCAATGTGGGGCTTGAACCTACAACCCCAACATCAAGAGTCTCATGCTCTACTGACTGAGCCAGCCGGCTGCCCCAGGTAGACTATTTTAAAAGCAGAAGCAGCCACACCTTGTTTATATCCTGAACATTAGAAATAATTCAAGCTGAAAGAAAAAATTCACTATTCAATTCTAATAACACATGAGTATTATAGCTGACCTTACTGAAGAGCCTTCTCTTTTATTTAAATACTAAGTTTATAAACTGTTAGAAAGGGCTACTTGAGAAAAAGTTTGATTTACAGACATTTTCTAAAGAAATGTCTTTTTCAAATTATCAAGGTCTCAATATTTAAACTAATATTTTTTAAGTTCATAAATATCATAATTCAGATATAATTTACAATATTATAAATACAAAAAAATATTATAAATACAAAAATCCTTGATCATATAAAAATAAGTCATGACACACACTTGGAGGACACAGTGATTGAATTCTGTATTTTTTGAGGCTTACTATTGATTTAGGCTATATTTTACTTATGTCCAGGGAAGAATCTGGAAATTAATAAATTCTTTTTTTTTTTATATTGATTTTTGAGAGAGAAACAGAGTGAGACAGAGTGCAAGCAGGAAAGGGGCAGAGAGAAAGGGAGACACAGAATCTGAAGCAGGCTCCAGGCTCTGAGCTGTCAGTACAGAGCCCAATGTGGGGCTTGAACCCACGAACTGTGAGATCATGACCTGAGCCGAAGTTGGACATTTAACTGACTGAGCCACCCAGGTGCCCAAGAGAGATTGTTTTTCTCAGATAACTCAACAAATAGCACAGTGCTGAAATTTTCAGAAATTCTGAATCAGTGATGGAAAACACAACTTTTTCTATAAAACAGGTAACACCACTGAACACTTACTCTGTGTCTGGTCCTGTTTGAGGCACTTCATATATGTTAAATTATTTAGTCTTTAAAGAATATCTATAATTTATCTATTGATGTTATTCCCATTTTACAGATGAAGAAACTGAGGCAAAGAATCAAATAGCTTTTTTAAGAGCACACAATTAATAAGGGGTAGAACCAACATTTGAACACAGGTAGTTTGATCCCAGTTGGTGTTCTTAATAGTTACATCCAAAAAGTTAAATAAAGAGCAAACCAGGAGTAAAAGTGAATATGTCTTAAAAAGTTTGACTACATAAGAAATATGAGACCTGAATATATGTCACATTCCTTCATTTAGAACATTAAAAAAAATTAAACACACACACACACACACACACACACACACACACACACACACACACACACACAGGAACATACAGGAACATGCACAAAGAAAGTGAAGATCTACAGAATACTTTCCCTGGATCAGCACTGATGGGTTATGTGATAAACAGCCTTCAAGTTATAATACATCGGAGCCACAGCTCTAAGCTCTACCATCAGGGCCTATTCTGCTGCTACAGAGGAAATGAAATGATAGCTTTCCTCTTCGCTGATCACCGGCTCTCAAATAGAGGTGGTTCTTTCTCCCAAGGGGCCATCTGTGTATGTGAGCTGAGCGGGGTGTAGTCACAATGACTCAGATATTGGAATTTAGCATCTGAGGACCAGAGATACTAAACACCCGCAGTGTTGCACACAATGAAGAAATGACCTGTCTGAAACGTCAGCAGCACCCCTAATGACAAACAATTCTGTGTTGGGAGAAAGGGTAGGATTATAGAACTCTCTGTTTTTTACCTCAAGAATGAAAGAAAAAGTTTAATAGGTTTTTTAACAAACCTCTGCGGCATTTAAGAATTTAAAGCAGATGTCAGTTAAATAGAATTCCGTTGCATTTTAGAACTCTACCATGTTTATTTATAGTAAAACTTGTTTATGGTGGAAATATGATAAACATGTTAAAATATTTCTCATACCTCATACTTGATTAGGAAGTTATAGAGGGTCTCAACATCTTGATAATTACTGTTAGGGGCCAAAATCCTAAAAAATAAAATAAAAACAAAGGAATGGGAATGGATTAAAAAAAATAATAACACCTTGAACTTTTCCTCAAAATATATCCCTACTGTGAGATAATTTACTGTATGATAAAGTTATTCAAATGTTTACAAATTCTGGTTTTTATTTATCCATTAAAAATTATAAAACCATCAGTTTAATTCAACACAGATCACTTTATTAAAATACTTTTTTATATTTTATGCTTATTTATTTTGTGCTTATTTCTTTTATGCTTATTTATATTGATACTTACATCACCATTTAGTCAATAACCATAAGCATTCTTACATGAAATTTACCTTTTGAGTTACAATCACACATATTTCTCAAAAGGTAGATAGAAATGGGAGGTGCCTTTACACTCCATACTTTCTAAGCAGCAGGTAATACTTGAAGAGTTCCCACAGAAATGCTCAACCAGTCCAAGTGGACAACTGATTAAATTATCAGGCAACATAAAAGAAAGCCTAATAAGAGATTTCTGACTAAGTTCAAATAATACTATTTGACTATCAGCCTAGCGTTCTATGAAAAAGCATGAGTAATCAGTATGTCCACTGCTGAGAATAACACTGATTCATAGAATAACAATGGAGAGGAACATAAATTACATAAAAATATAAATATGTAGGTAACAGAAACATAAAAACAACAAGTGGGAACAAGGGAAACATAAAAATAAAGGAAACGGAAAAACATATTTCTCCATCTAGCATTAAAGTACTTTTTTTTTATACTAAGGATTTTTGAACCCTTTTAGGGTGAAGCCTTTTTCTTCTAGAAGATAAAGGAAAAAAAAGGAAAGCAGTCCTTTTGTTATGGTATAGTGATGATAAGCCTTGCCTGCCTGCCTGCGTTTTCTAGATGTGTGACTTTGGGTGAGTAGTGACTTCTTTTCCTTCTCTGTTAATGTGGATGGTAGCAGTTCTCACTCCATAGTATTAGCAGATAAAGAGGTTCCTTAAGAAAAGTCTTTATAACAGTGTCTGACAGCCAGCCAGCACTATATATATATATAATCAATTATAATAGTAACATAACAACTATGACCATCTAATAGTTTCAGGCCACAGAATAACAGCAAAGTGCTCTAATAATGAGAAATCAAGCTATCTCAATTGATTCTTAAAATCCAAGTGCCTTTTACTTACAATGTCTCTAGGTCCTCACATGCTTGATACCTTCAGCCTTCAGAGTTAACTGATCTCAATAACCTTAATTAAATCTTTAAACTATTTGGTTTTTATTAGACTTGTGGGAAAGCTTTTATAAATCATTTTGTCAAGATACAGTCAAATTTTTAAAGGGGCTATACTCCTTTGGAGGAGATACATACAAAACATAAAAAGCTGCACAAGAATACTAGTTTCATGGAAAAAGCCTTTTTTTCTTCCCCCAACAAGTAATTTTAAAGTACAAATAATCTCTGGAGCGCCTGGGTGGCTCAGTTGGTTGAGTGTCCTACTCTGGATTTCAGCTCAGGTCATGATCTCATGGTACATGAGTTCAAGCCCCACGCCTGCTGTTAGCACAGAGACTGCTTGGGACGCTCTCTCCCTCTGTCTCTGCTCCTCCCCCACTTGCGCTTGCACGCGCGCACGCTCTCTCTCCTCCTCTCTCAAAATGAATAAACTTTAAAATACAAATAATCTAATCAAAAAGATGGTTGGGGGAGAGAAGGATAGGTATGTAAGGGAGAATCCATAAATAATTCCTTTTAAATAATGAAAACAAAGCAATCTAGACAAATTAATCTTTCAGAAAGGCAATGGAAGAAAATAACATGTCCTACTTTTGTAACCAAATGTAAACAAACTATCAGTAATGTGGATATTCATTTTATAGCTCTGGATTATTTCCTTAAAAGAGGGTAAGAAAATTAGATGTAACAAGATGCTTTACATTAAAAGCCTTAAAAATTCCAAGCCAGTATCACAAAAGAAAGTACTTTACCAGAGAATAAAATGAACATTTCTCTGTCCCGAAATCCTTCACAGAAAAATTGGTTTTAGGTAAATTAGTCATTTATCTATGGCAACAAATCATATCCAAAGTAAGAAATAAAGAAAATAATTACATCATCCTACTTTTCTGATTAGCAACAAAGTGAAACAATATTAAACTCCCAACTTGTTTTCTTTCTTTTTAATTTTTTTTAAATGTTTTATTTATTTCTGAGAGAGAAAGAGAGAGAGAGGCATATTCACATACAGTGCAATAGTGGTTTCAGAAGTAGAGGTCAGTGATTCATCACTTATATACAACACCAAGTGCTCATCACAAGTACCCTCCTTAATACCCATCACCCATCTAGCCCATCTCCCCACCCACCTCCCCTCCATCAAGCCTCAGTTCTCTATTGTTAAGAGTCTCTTGTGGTTTGTTTCCCTCTCTCCTCTTTCCACCCCCACCCCACCCCAGCCTTTCCCCATATTCATCTGTTTTATTTCTTTTTTCTTTTTTAAAAATGTTTTATTTATTTCTGAGAGAGAGAGAGAGAGAGAGAGAGACAGTGTGAGCAGGGGAGGGTCAGAGAGAGAGGGAGACACAGGATCCGAAGCAGGCTCCAGGCTCTGAGCTGGCAGTCAGCACAGAGCCCGATGCGGGGCTCGAACCCACGAACCATGAGATCATGACCCAAGCAGAAGTGGGATGCTTAACCGACAGGGCCACCCAGGCACCCCCCAACTTGTTTTCTTTTTAACAGTTTTACTAAGGTACAGTTTACATACCATACATTCATTCATTTAACAACTCAATGATTTTTATTAAGTTTACAGAGCTGTACAATGATCCCCATGATCTAATTTTAGAAAGTCTTCTTCACTGCAAACAGTTCCCTACTGCCCATGTGTGGTCACTTTCTGTTCTTGCCTCCAATCCCAGCCCCAGGCAGCCACTAAGCTACCTTCTGTCCCTATAGTGTTGCCCTTTCAGATTACATTGTTTTCTGAGTTTGTAAGTTCTTTCCCATCTCATGGTCACAAAGCACAGCTATAACTATAAATGATATCATACTATAATTCAGAGTCCAGTGGGGGAGTCAAAATCTAGTGGATAACAGCTAAAGTCCACAATGTATTTGTTAAGTATAAAAAAGCAAAATGCATACCAAAGATGCCCAAAAGTAGAACAAGAGACCCTTTATTCTCTCATTCAACAAATATTTGGGACCTACTACGAGCCAAGCTCTGCTCCAGGCCCTTGGATACATCAGTGAACAAAAAGACAAAGACGCATGGTAGACCAATGCATCATAACTCTAAAGGGTTTGTGAAAGAAAAAAATCCTGACCGAGCACTAGAAGATAACGAAGAAAAATATCTCATTGTTATGCATTTGACAATCTCTTCCCACTTGTCAATTACTACATGTAAACAAACAAGTTTAGAAGTTATTCTAACGATGAAACACAGGAATTTTAAGTTTCTAAGGAAGAAGTCATTTGCTCCAAATACAAAGATTTGATTATCTCTAAATATCACAAAATTATATTCTAATGAAGAAAGGCATATTGGTATGTCAGTATCATTCACAGATATATTACTTTTATAATCAGACTAAAACTATACATACTATAGTTTTTAACCAGGCTATACATTACAAAATTCATTATAAAATGTACTATTCTTTGTCCCTTTAATGTAAAATTTGTGGTTTTGAGGTAAACTGAATCCTAATCGGACAATCTTTATTAAAATACATTCAATTTATGGGGTGCTTGGGTGGCTCAGTCAGTTCAGTGTCTGACTTCAGCTCAAGTCATGATCTCTCGATCCGTGGGTTCAGGCCCCGCATCAGGCTCTGCGCTGACAGCTCAGAGCCTGGAGCCTGGTTTGGATTCTGTGTTACCTCTCTCTGTCCCTCCCCCACTCATGCTCGGTCTCTCTGTCTCAAAAATAAATAAACATTAAAAATATATTGAATTTAGTGTTGAATTTAGACTTCATTATGTCCTATGAACTCTGAGTTTATGAGAACGGAATTTGGCCTGGTACTAAAATAATTGCCAACTTTCACTAACAAGAAGTACAGTTTGTTGAAAATATATAAAAAAATAAATGGGAGAAAAATGCTTTATGGACTTCTATGCCTTAGTAATTCCCCACACAGAAATTCTTGAGCGGTCAGCCTTCTCTATAGCTTTCTCATTTTGTATTCTTATACAAATGTGAAAACAAAAGACACTTATAATGAAAGTCCAGAATTATCCTCCAGTGGCAACTTTTAAAAATAACAGAATGAAGAAATTTCCCTTGAAGGAAATGAAATACTTTTTCAGAAAATGGCCATTTTTAATTTATAAAAATGTCCACCTTTGTCTTTTCAAGAGAAATTCACAATGATCAATAAGTATTTATCAAATGCATACTATTTTCTCAAAAGGGTATTTTACTAAAATGATACTAGCTATGGAATAGAAGAGAAAATTAAAAGACATGGTTGCCTACCTTCAAGTTGTTTGTAACCTGGAAATTTCACTTTGGAATTCTGGAATCAGGATTAGGGAACAGACCTCTGCAATAGGATGCAGTCCTCAGCTCACAGATTATTTATAAACCATATCTGATCTGAATCCACTTTGGTTTCTTTTAGAATAGCATCAATAACATATAGTGTCTTCCTGAACACTTACTCAGACACTGCCGCTGCCTTACATATTACATACATTATCTCTAATTCTTTTAACACCACACTCTCAGTTATATGACCTTGATCAAATTATCTCCCTTTCTGCACCTCCACTCCTCACCTGTGAATGGGGAGAAAGTAGTAAATATTACCAGTTTTCAGATATAGAGACCAACGGTGAGATTGTAAAAATCTGCTCAAGATTATAGAGTGGTGGTAGGTATCTCTATCGGTTTGACTCTGAAGCCTGTGCTTTTTCCACTAATAAAAAGGATAACCACCACTATCTTCTTGCCTTTAAATGATTTTATAAAGTCAATGAAATAATCTTTTAAAATAGCTAAAGAGGGACACCTTGGTGAATCAGTAGGTTAAGCGTCTGATGCTTGATCTCAGCTCCAGACTTGATCTCAGGGTTGTGAATTCAAGCCCTGTGTTGGGCTCTGTGTTGGGCGTGAAGTCTATTTAAAAAATAGTAGTAATTGGGGCGCCTGGGTGGCTTAGTCGGTTAAGCGTCCGACTTTCGCTTAGGTCATGATCTCACAGTTCGTGGGTTCGAACTCTCACAGTTCGGGCTCTGTGCTGACTGCCAGCCTGTTTCAGTCTGTGACTCCCTCTCTCTCTGACCCTCCCCTGCTCACGCTGTCTCTCTCTCTCTCCTAAAAAAAAATAAAAATAAAAAAAAAAAATAGTAGTAATAAAATAGCTAAAGAATTTTAAATGTAAGCAAAGAAATGCTTTAATTTGCTGTTTACCAAATGTTTCTGGTAAACTGTCCTGTGTATGTTCAAACACTTGATCTTTGTAGCTGTTACAGCTTTCTCAAAGCCACAAAGGAAATTAGTGCCAGAACCAACACTTAACAGAAGCCCTGACACGTAACCACAGAAGAACTTTGAGTTTTCTTTTTAATCTATGAGCAATTAGCATTAAGTAGGCAACATGTTAATCTGAATTACACAAATTTCATTTCCATTTTGTCCAATATCAATATATCTC
This sequence comes from Proteles cristata cristata, assembly GCA_017311185.1. Lineage (NCBI taxonomy): Eukaryota > Metazoa > Chordata > Mammalia > Carnivora > Hyaenidae > Proteles > Proteles cristata. Next base: position 54,946 of record JAESUZ010002942.1, on the reverse strand, counting down.
TTTAAGAAAAAAAAAAAAAAGACTATCCAATCAAAATTTTTAAAAAGAAGTTAAGGAGTGCCTCAGTCAGTTGGGCATCCGACTTGGGCTCAGGTCATGATCTCACTGTTCATGAGCTCGGGCCTGAAGCCTGCTTTGGAATCTGTGTCTTCCCCTCTCTTTGCCCCTCCCCACTTGTGCTCTGTTTCTCTCTCTCTAAAAAACTAAACATTAAAAAAAAAAAAAAAGAAGTGGGGCGCCTGGGTGGCTCAGTTGGTTAAGCATCCGACTTCGACTCAGGTCATCATCTCATGGTTCATGGGTTTGAGCCCCGCATCGGGCTCTGTGCTGACAGCCAGCTCAGAGCCTAAAGCCTGTTTCATATTCTGTATCCCTCTCTCTCTCTGACCCTCCCCTGCTCACGCTGTCTCTTTCTCTCTCTCTCTCTCTCTCTCAGAAATAAGTAAAAACATTAAAAAAAAAACTTTTTAAAAAAGACAGAAGTTAATAGAATAATGTGACTGAAATTAAAAATCAAACAATTGCATTAAAATGGACTAATTTTTAAGTTACAATTTTGAAAATTGAAACAAAACTCTTCTCCTAATTAGGAAAAATAGAGCAACAGACTCAGGAGCGGGAAAAGAAGTCTAGAATATTCAAGTTTTATATCTAATTCTAGACATACAAAAGAAGAGAGAGCATGTTCTTGGATATTTATAAATCATAACTTACATCCCACAGAACTGAATAAATTATGTTCCCTGCTGGCAAGACAAAGTTTTACATTAACACAGTATTTTAAATAGTTTTGAGAGTGAAAACATTAATATGTTTATTTAAAAGTAATTATATGGTTTATTTCATTTAGCATAATGTCCTCAAGGTTCATCCACATTGTAGCAATACCAAATTTCCTCCCATTTTAAGGCTGGAATAATATTCCATTGTATGTATTACACCATAATGCATATCCATTCATCTGCTGATGGGCACTTAGGTTGCTTCCATCTTTTATCTAGTGTGAATAATGCTGCCATGAACATGGGTGTGCAAATACATCTGAGACCCTGTTTTCAATCCTTTCGTGTATATAATTAGAGTAGTGGCTGTCAGAGGCTGAGGGAGGGGGAAATGAAGCTTTCAGAGGCTGGGGGAAGGGAACAGTTTTAGTTGTGGACATGGGATGAAAGTTATAGAGGTGAAAAGTTAGAGAGATGGATGGTGGTGTGATGGCTACGCATTACGAATCTATTTAATACCACATTAATACGTTTTTAAGTACGCTTAAAAATGGTAAAGATGGTAAATTTTATGGTGTATTTTGGCAAAATAAAAAAAATCAGATAAAAAAAGTAACTATACAGACTGAAAAGGTTTGGTTATGGCATTATTTGAAATACTTGTTTTACATTCTCTAGGCTAAGAACTGATTCGAGGCTTAACTACTCTTATGAGCCACTGTCACGTCATTATTGGGGATAACATAATTTATTCAGCATCTAACCAGTGCCAGGAACTGAACAAATGCTATTTCTAATCTCTGCAATTTAAGAAAGGAACTATTAAAAACTCCATTTTCTAGATTAGGAAACAAATACAAAGAGGTTAACCTATCTTGGTGACAGCAAATTGATGGAACTAAGATTCAACTGCTGGTTCAATTCTGACTCTCAGAGCTCTGTTTTTTAATGTTTATTTATTTTTGAGAGAGAGACAGAGCATGAGCAGAGGAGCGGTACAGAGAGGGAGACAAAGAATCTAAAGCAGGCTCCAGGCTCTGAGCTGTCAGCACAGAACTCGATGTAGGGCTCAAACTCACAGACTGTGAGATCATGACCTTAGCTGAAGTTGGAGGCTTAACCGACTGAGCCACCCAGGCGCCCCTCTTGTCATTTTAATATAGAGACATACCTAGACAATACTACCAAACTGGATTTTGCTGATGATTTAAGTTATATTACTTATAAACTGGGTGAGAATTGACCACATTGACAATGAGGAAACACTCAACCATGAAAAAAGTCTTAGGTCTTAGAGCATACCCCCCTTCTTTGGGTCACTTATTACAAATAAAATTGAAATCATATGTTCTCCATCGTTAATTTGGTGAAATCAGCTATCCAAATAGGAGATATCCACCAGCCCTAAATTTTGAAAAAATACCGTACATAATTAAAACTGGTAAAAAGAAGGGTGCCTGAGTGGCTCAGGAGCTTAAGCGTCCAACTTCAGTTCAGGTCATGATCTCAAGGTTTGTGGGTTCCAGCCCTGCACTGGGCTCTGTGTTGACAGTTCAAAGCCTGTAATCTGCTTTAGATTCTGTGCCTCCCTCTCTCTCTGCCCCTCCCCTGCTCTCACTCTGTCTCTAAAAAAATAAACATTAAAAAAATAATAAACTTGAAAAAATTTTAAAAACTGGTAAAAAGACAAAAATTAAATGATTAAAACAAATTAGACAAATTATTTTATGTTCCTGTTTTCCCTTTGGAGACAAAGAACGCTATGGAGATTATACTAATTAGATACAGGTATTAAATACAGGAACTTTTAAATAATTTAGTCAAAATTAATAATTGAAATCTGATTTACTCAGAATACTGGCAATCTTTTTTCTTTAAAGTTGGTGGTGGGACAAGAGTTTATAGGTAATTTTAATGACTACATTTGTAATTATAAAGGCAATTTTATAGAAGCAAAATATAATTCTGCTAAAGGAACATACTATATGGTTTACTTATATGCTAGACACATATATACATACACTAAAAAAAATGGACAAATACAAAGCTTTCTGTCAATTTTTTAGAAAGGTTAAAATACTATGTATTCATATGCTTTTCACTTATCCTTTTATCTGGATCATTAGCCGGTACCTCCAGTGTATTTTCTACATTGGTATTTAAGCATAATAATATAATGGTTAGGGGCTCTTGGGTGGCTCTGTTGGTTAAGCAGGTTAAGCATCTGACTCTTGATTTCAGCTCAGGCCATGATCCCAGGGTCATGGATTTGAGCCCCAGGTCAGGCTCTGCATTGAGCATGGAGACTGCTTAAGATTCTCTTTCTCTCTCCCTCTTCTTCTCTCCCCCACTCACACTTTCTCTCTCAAATAAATAAATGTATGTATATATGTATGTTATAATCTCAGTCTTTCTGGAATCAGTCTGGAAAGTAAAAGAGCAGGGATTGAAACCCAAGCAAGATGGCTCCAGTGTCCATGTTCCCACCCACTATACTAAATGCCTCTAGATATATACATGTGAGATGAACACTCATCCGAAAATATGGTTTGCAAATATATGGCTGACAGAACCTTAAGGATCATCCAATTCTAATCAAGTTCATCACATCTCCTTAAGAAACAAGAATGCAGTGAAAGCAACATACGTAGCACTGGTATCTGTCTGTCCAGTTGTGTTTCAACATTTTGAGAGAACTATCAGACTGACAGAGTTGATGAAAAGTAATAGTCTACGTAGAACTTGGGAAAAGGGTTTAAAGAAAAAGACCTTGCCTAAGGGCAAGGCTGACCTGACTGAAGGGCAGATTAAGCTCTAGAGTAAAGAGATCGCTTTAGCTTGAGGCCAACAATCGCAGGAGGTCAGCAAGAAAATGTGGTAATAATATAGTTTGCAGTGTAAACTTTCCTCTAGGAGTTTATAAATATTTTGGTTCAGTTACTGATTTCAATGTAAATAAGTAAACAAGCATACTGATACATCAGCTTACTTTGTTCTAAATTTGATTACTGTGAGTCTGAGAAGGTTTCAGTAAACTGATAAAATTCCTAAACTTGCAAATTTGGGGATGGAACTCTCTACATGTTACTAAGGAATCATGACATTAAGATCCAGGTGGTCAGGCAGTTTCTTTCTAATTGTTTCTGCACCTATTGATAATCACATGTTAACTCTTGTGTGGAGTGGGATATATTGAGTTCCTGCCCTTAAAGAGCTTACCATCTCATCTCTCTTTAAAACAGGTAGTATAAACAAGAGAAAATCGATGGGGACTAATGCTGGTTGTTCTCGAACAGGAGAACAAGGTAGCTGGGGTAAAAGGGATGGAAAGAAGAACTTTTACTCACTGTATATCCTTTTTTTTGCCTTTTGAATTCTTTTTAAGCAACGTAAAATTATTATTTATTTTTAAACAATTAAACACAATTATTTACAATTGGGAAAAAAGAATTGGACTAGAAAATAAATCTGAGGAAATTATTCAGAATATGGCACAGAAGGATAAAAGAGATGGAAAAAACAAAAACAAAAAAGGAGTTGAGAGATATGGCTCAGAGGAAGAGAGGCAGGAATAGGAATTCCAAAATAAGAGGAGGAGAAGAATGGGGGAAAGGCAACGATGGAGGAGATAATGAATGAGTATTTCTGGAATCGAAAATGTGAGTCTTTAGACTGACGAAAGCACACCACACCTCAAGAAAGATAAATGAAACAAAACCCATACCTAGATGTCCTGTGATAAAACTGCCAAACATGTAAGTTACAGAGGAAAATCTTGAAAGCATTCACAGGAAAAAGAATCCAGATAACCTACTGAGGAAAAACCATATACTGACAGCTGACTTCCCATTTCCAAGAGGATAGAAGATAATGAAATTTTGTCTTCAAAGTGCGCAGGGGAAATAGTTCGCAGCCTAGAATCCACACTCAGCTCAGGACCAATCAAGAATGGAGGCAAAACACCACCTGGAGTCAGAATGAGAGCACTTACCACTAAAGGCTTTGATAGAAAAAGGAGTCAAACATTTGCTTCATCAGAAAGAAAGCTGAATCCTCAAAGAGTAGGATGAAGGTAGCAGTGGGAAAATGCAAACACCTAATAAATATGACGGGCTAAAAACAAAAACTATTTTATATAAAAACAATTGGGGGGGGTTAAAACAATGTGAACCTATAATGTCAGAAAGTATGGACGAGGAAGCCAAGAGGAGGGAGATGAGAATTTAAGTAGTCTTGATCCTTGTTTTACTCAGGATGTAAATAATCCTGATATTTTAGGCTTTATAAATCACATATGCACTTATTAGTTTAAGGGTAACCACAGAAAATAGAAATAAAATGTGCAACTTTCCAAAGAGAAGTGGGAGAAAACGAGGGTTGGAAAAATTAACAACAGTACACGTGGGTCAATCCCATAAATGGCAAACGAGGTCAAAGGATAAGTACAAAAGGTAAAGTGACAGCACACAAGCCCACAATACAGCACTCTGGGATGTCTTCATTGTGGAACTCCCAGCAAAGATCTTTAAAGGAATTTCAGTAGTTGAACGTGTATTTTTGGGAATATAGTTTTTGTTTAATAAGATGAACACAAACCAAGATTTTAGTTCAGTGATGAGCAAGAAATGTCCCGTCATTTAAAATATCCCTTTGTATTGCATTAGGAAAGGTTGTTGTTTTAGTTCATTCGTTCTGTGGGTAAAGGTCTGTGACCTCAATTAGTTAGCACTTCTGTGCTGCATTTTTAAAGCTTCCGTGGGGACTGTGGAACCTTAGAGGAGCCTGGGTGGCTGAGTCAGGTAAGCATCCAACTCCCGCTCAGGTCATGATCTTACAGTTTCTTGGTTAGAGCCCCACATCGGACTCCTTTCTGACTATATGGAGCCTGTTTGGGATTCTCTCTCTTTCCCTCTCTCTCCCCCACTAAATCCCTCCCTCTCGAAAATAAATAAATAAGCTGAAAATAAAAGAACTGTTTAACCTTAAAAATTTCAACATTTGCAAAGGTACGGTAGTATTTCTGGATCAATAAACCTGTTTGGAGCTTAAAAGATAAAAAAAAAAAAAGGTGGTAGAAATAAGTCCAAATATACCCGTAAACATATTTATGTAAACAGATTTTACTTATTATCAAAAAACCGAGTCTAGCTTTATGCCATGTAGAAAACAAAAGAAATAATGACCCAGAATGTTTCGATATAAAGAGAAAATACTAACAAGAAAAGAAAAAGCTAGTCTGGCAGGATTAACACATGACGAAATAAACTTGAAGGGAAAAATTATTGGCAGTAAAGAAGACCAATTAGCCCGGCAGATATACCATAACCTCACAATATAGAAAGCAAATGTTAACAGCGTTACAATTAAAAAAAGAAAAGCTTACAATCACAATCGGAAATTTCAACAAAAATCACAGAACTGCTCAGACAAAAATCAGCAACCATATACTAATATGAACAACGTACAATGAACACATTTGACCTAACAGACACGTAGAGAATCCTGTACCTTAAAAAAACAGGAATAAAACAGAACGGAGTCAGGTGGCCCAAGTTTAAATGATGAGTTCGGTTTTAGACATTTAGGGAAGCAGTGGAAAGCTCACAACTCAACCAAGAAGAGAGGGAACACTGAAATAAGTTCAGGAAAGGGTTGGGAGTAGATGAGATCACAGAAGGAGAGCATATACAGGAGGGAAGGTGGTAGTGACAGGGTACATCTAGCGGTGAGTGTCTAGACAACAAGGTGCAAAAGCATGGAGCGTATCAAGTTCCTGAAGTAACCAAATTTATCCTAGAAGTTTTATTCCATATTCACCTTTAATAGGTTTGGCAGGAAAGCATGGTTTAAAGAGGAAAACAGTAACAGCATTACTGTGAAACCTTGTGCTGAGACCTCAGAAGGATCTAAGGTGCCTTGGAGAAACTTTCAGACAAAAGGCCCTTTAAGGGCTTAAGAGTGTGCCTCACAAAATCTGCTGAACTGCCTTCCAGTGATCTTCGGGGCATTGCCCTGAAGCAGCTTCACAGGGAACCCAAGGGAGGGTTTAAACGCAAGGGCCTACTTCAAAGAAATTTGCGGTTGTGATTTTTGTCTAATGGAGTGAACCCCATTAAGATTCATGGAAAAGCTTTTTGGGGGACTGTGACGGTAGAAGTACAACTACTTGGACTAAATGGGATAGAGGTAATACAAAGTGAAAAGAGGTTTTGGACTCCCTACCTCTTAGGAACAGGAAGCAGGCTGAGAAGGCTCCTCAGTTGCAGCTTACTTTTCCTCCTGTCACAAAAGCTCAGAGGCTAAAACCAAGAACCCAGAGAGTAAAGAGCAGCTGTAAGTCATTCGCAGGCACCAGGACCGAGGTCTAATGAAGGAAGCGGTAGCCCGTGCGTAGCTGGATTTCTGAATGGCTAGGAATCCTGTGTGCCTCATCCCACCTCCTGTTTCCCATCCCACCCACATTTTGTGTGTGAAGGTAGACAGTAGTTGTCCAATGCCTGACTTGATTATTATATGTTGAGAGATGAGGTGAGCTAACTTGTCTCTTTAGTTCATAGTAAAACCAAAGAGAAATGGTACCCAAGGAGTCACACCCAAGTTTTGCCTCACCACACCTGGGCCTGACTTAAATAAGATCCTGGATTTTAGGCTAATGTCATAATAGGGTAAAACATGTGGTCTTGAGAAGAGGGATGAGGTATTTGGCTAAGGGAAGGCATGTAAACTGCTGTGTTCAGAAGGCAGACTGTGTTACAGTATATTTTCCAAGATGGCCTCACCAGAAGATCTCTCATCTCACATGTTCTTCTTAGAATGTAATATTGACATTCCTCCTCCTATCAACACGTGGGGTGTATGTTCCTTTCCCCTGAACTGAAGGTCTGTGACTACATGGAAAATGACATTATATAATTTCTGAAGCAATGTCTTTAAAAGCAAAAGAGCTTTCACCTGGCATTTTTGGACACTTGGAAACCAGCCTTCAGCCTGTGAGGAAGTTGAGGCTACATGGAGATGCTAATATTGGTGTTCTAGTCAACACCCAGCATCAGCCAGACTTTGAGATGCCACCAGATGCCACCGGACTACAACTGCACAAGAGAGCCCAAGTGAGAACTGCGCAGCTGTGTCCAGTCAACCTCCAGGACGATTAGAGAAAATAAGTGACTACCAGTGTTTCAAGCCAAGAAGTTTTGAGATGATTTGTTGTGTAGCAGAACAGGGCGGGTGAGGTAAGGGAAATCAACCACCAACTTCTAAATAAACTAAAGTATGAGTTTCTTGTGCAGCTAATCTTTGTACGGCACAACTGAACTGCTTTTGTCTCTTTCTTTCTGCTTACTCATATATTTGTTAGCTTTTCAGTGAAGATTCCCTCAATAAAGTCCTACTGTATCTTGGTTGAACTAAGAATCTCTCACATAGAGTGAAGAGTGATCAGTCGCTCTGTTGGTGGTGGACAGATAGGATAGTGGCAGTAGGAACCTATCAAACCTAGAGCCCAGGAAAGACACAGTCCTGAGGCAGAGGGTAGAAATCTGTAAAGAACAGGTGTGTAAACAATGGTGCTTTCCCATGTGTCATTACATCACAGAAGTATCCAAGTTGAAGAACTGGCAATACATTTCTGAACATGAAATTCTATTTAAAATGACTTTCAATACAAAGTTGAAAATGCATGGGTGTGAAAAGTATGTTGGTTCAGGTTATAACACCATTATATCTCCTCAATTTCTCTGGAAATCTATACATTTATGAGAAAAATTATTTTCTGGTTAATGGTACTGAAAATAAGTTGTATTTTCTTTGTTTTAAGGTCAGATGAGTGCTTGTACATTAGGCTCCAAGCGTAAGTGTTAAAGTAAGAATAACAATTACAGCTTAACTGAATGGAACACCCTGCACCGAAGAATGCTCTTTTCCTGCACACAAAATACTTCTTAGGATCACATCCACTTGCCTTATTGTTTACAATTATTTCCAAGCAATCTGTAGGAACTGCTGACTTTTAAAAAACAATCATAGTACTCAGGTATTGTGCTCCTATGGTACAGAGGACACTGGGATCCAAGATCTTTTCTGAATGCGTTAAAAACCCTCTTCCATACCTCCAGATGTTCCCACTTTCTCCCCTTTGCTCTTCTGGTCCCTCCAACAGTATTGAACTTATGTATATTAAATTTTCTGTTTAAAATACCTAGAGTCATTTCTGTTTTCTTTTTTTTTTTAATTTTTTAATAGAGAGAGAGAGAGAGAGAGTCAGAGAGAGAGGGAGATGCAGAATCTGAAGCAGGCTCCAGGCTCTGAGCTGTCAGCACAGAGCCTGATGTGGGGCTCGAACCCACAAACCGTGAGATCATGACCTGAGCTGAAGTCTGATGCTTAACTGACTGAGCCAACCAGGCGCCCCATTCGTTTCTGATTTCTTGACTAAGCAGTGACTGAAACAGTACTTGTTGTCCGGAGAAGACTTATTTGGTATAATAATAGAGAAACCATCACCACTTACTTCCCTTGATTCTTGAATTCTACATTTTCTAAGGGGAAAAGGGCACCACATACAGCATTATTTAGGACAGCACCCGAACTCCAGAGGTTACAGCTGGTATGGTAACTAACGTTTTTACAGGTCGCTCCGGTGTTTTGCAAAGCCAATTCCTTAGCTTAGTGTATAATAAAGACAATGAATTCCATATAGCCATAGCTGCCCTTTTGCTATAAAATTAGTTTCTCAGTTGTATGGCATATCAAGACAGTGGCCAAGATATCCCTTATATCAATAGATGGAGTTGCTGGCAGAATCACTACCGAGAAGGAAGGCAAGTCACCTCCAAAAGAAGTATCCATTCTGCCTCATGATGGAAGGAGTCTGAATCACTGCCACTAAGGGGCTTACTGGTCTCTGAGGGAATAATGCCTCACTGAATGCTTAGCTTTTGCCTCTACTGCTGACAGTTTGGGCTCTCAACAGTGGCAGCAGCCAGAGAAGGCTTCATGAGGTGAAGTCCCACGTTTGAGCTCACGTTATGTAAGATTGTCATTGTCCTTTTGTTTATGAGCTCCCTGACCAAACACTGGGGTGGCTAGGGAGACCCTGCTACAGGACAGCTGATCTGATCCATCTGATTACTGAGTCTCCTCTGGATTGGGTAGCCTTTAGTGAGTATTCACATGGGACACAAATACCCTCATTACAAGGTGCCCATCCACAAACCGCTTCTCCAGATGTCCCTGTCGCCACACTTAGAATCTTGTTTTTTCTAAGCTGTCAAACGAATCAGTAGTTACTGTTTATCAATCAGGCTTAATTCATCTCTCTGTTTCTCCCAACTATGGTGGGAGTTGAGGTCCCTGGAATTAGTCTTAACTCAGAGCAAGTAACTAGCATTCCCCTCAAAAGTCTTAGTCTTTTCATTTTTTCCTACAACAGTCACCCTATTAAACGAATACAAACTGTTTTGAAGAAGGCTGACTGGTATATACTCTTTGCAGTCCTTTATGCTCCACTAGTATACCAAAGTACTCACACTTTTTAATGTATTGTATCAAAAGGGTTTAAAATAAAATCTAAATAGATTACCATATTTAATACAGGAAATATAATTTTGATTTTCATAATCTAGCTTAGCTCAACAATTCAGTTGGGGAAAATACACAGAATGCTGTCAAAAAGTAAACTAGCTTAATGATAGCACAAAGAAAGATGAATTGGAAATTTACAATTTATAGTTTCAGCTACGTTATTATGAAGGGTAAGCATATGCTAACTCTAGAAGTTTTATTTATATCTTATTAATAGGAATTGGCATACGAAAATGTTAGGCAATTCTAGGGGTTTCTGATATACAATAAATATTTATTGACTGTCTTCTATGTAGAAAACACTGTCCTGAGCTGGATTCCACTTTTAATAGCCAGGAGAAATAGCTCTGAGGACAATGATCGTATCACTTCTTAAAAGAGGCAGACAGTTGGCCTACCACTGTGTTAAAAGATCTTCATAGGTCCAACAGGATATTTCTCAAAATAAATGGAATAATCTTAGAATCTCTAACTTCAAACCTTTGTACAACTACTCTGTAAGAAAGAATTAGGACTGATCATCTGGCTTTATCCCCTGTATTTACTATTTAAGTAAAATGATTATAATAGCATTTATTCAGTATATTTAATTACTTTCCCCTCACTTTCATTTATTTTACTGTTTAACCCTACTCATTTAGTCAGTCATTTATCTCATCTGCTCCACTGAAAAACATAGTTTTAGGTGGGTTTAGCATTTCTTAACATAGGACCTAAATAGCAGGAAATTTTAATCAAACATGAGATCAATAAAACATTAGGTAGAAATAAGCAGTGACAAAGGGCAATTTAAAAGAATGTTGATTTTAAATAAAAACAACTCCATAAAGAAATGAAAATATTTGCTATCTTCAAAAGTAATCTTCATATTTGATTGCTTAATTCTGCTACGATCAAGGAGTCTATGATGGCAAATATTTAATTCTGTCACCCAAAACTGGATTTTATTCACTAAAACAAGGGGAAACCAACACTTAGAAATGCTTTTGGATGGGAGAAGTAACTGTGGCATGCCTCCACTGCAATTTAGAATACAAATAAAGGTCCTTGTTTTCTATTTCTGAATTACAAATGCTGGGAAGCATAGATATGAGCTTCAGAGATGTCAAATAAAATCTAGTTACTCTAAAAATTAAGTCATAGGTGATCTGTGGTCTTCAGTAGCATTAAATGGCCTGGTTTAAAAAAAAAAAAATCAGGGGCGCCTGGGTGGCTCAGTCGGTTGAGCGTCTGACTTTGGCTCAGGTCATAATCTCACAGTTCGTGGGTTCGAGCCCCGCGTTGGTTTCTGTGTTGACAGCTAGCTCACAGCCTGGAGCCTGTTGTCAGATTCTGTGTCTCCCTCTCTCTCTCTGACCCTTCCCTGCTCACACACACTCTCTCTCTCTCTCTCTCTCAGAAATAAGTAAAAACATTAACATTTTGTTTTTTAAAAATCAACTCATGCTGGATAATTCAGTCAGATTAGTAGGTGGATGCCACATATTTTGTTAAGCGAATATAAATTTTACTATGTATTACACATAACATTTGACATAAATGTTAAGTTAGAGCAGTGTTTATCAAACTGCAATGTAGATAACATAAAAAAGCTTTTACTTATAACTGTCTATGTTTTATATAATATATTACATATGCCTTATATAAGAAAGGTCTGGTTATATTCCCTGGATCTCAATCCCTCCCATTAGATCCAATCTTTCCTTCTACTAACCCTAATTTATAAAGTTGATTATAGACAGACCATGATTAAGTAATCAAGGATAATGTGGGACCCCACAAGCTATTTGGGAAAATTACTGGGAGCTCCATCATCTGTTTTAGACATAAATACTGTTTTTTAATCTCCTCAATCTCCTTCCTTCAGTCATTCTCCTTCCTCCTTTTCTTATTCTTTCCTTTTTTGGCTTAGACTCCTCTCTTCTGTATCATGTTTAAACTGTCTATGTTACCTGTTCCTCAAATGTCATAATGTAGTACTATTGGTAGCATTCAGCCCTAAAGAAGTTACTCTCCACCAGAAAGACTATAAAGAACTCATTCAATACTTTTCCTCATCATCTATTACGTGTAGTGGTAATGCAGATATATATCTAAATATACAAAAGTAAGACAAAGAAAAGTAAGTAAAGTTTCTGCCCTAAAGGTGTTCACAATATCACAGAGCTGGTTACAGAATAAATTATAGGAAAGTTAAGTACAAAATGATTGCATGGAGGGGCCCCAGGGTGGCTTAGTCAGTTAAGCGTCTGACTCCTCATATCAGCTCAGCTCATGATCCCATGGTCATTAGATCGAGTGCTGTGTCTGGAATCTGCACTAGGGGGTAGAGCCTGCTTAAAGTTCTCTCTCTCCCTCTCCCTCTGTCTTACCTGCTTGCTCACTTGCTCCCTCTCCAAAAAAAAAAAAAAGATGGTATGGAGGGTAAAGCAAATAAGTCCTTTCATTTTTAATTAATAGGTTGTATTATTTTCTCTTACTCAACACAGTAACTGATAGACTTGGTGATGGACAGGACTAGGAGTGTGCAAAGAGTCTGATAAAGAGGTGCAGTGGTATGTGGGAACCCCAATGGGACAGCAGAGGTGAGGTCCAATTATCCAAGGGTAGAAAGGTAGAAATTTCTCAAAGACAATAGGTCAGACCTAAAGAGACATGGGTAAACCTCCCCAGTCTAGATAAGGACAATATTTATCAATGGCTGAACAACTTGCACACTACAGTGAGTTGAGATTCTGGAAGTCACTTTATAATGTCATTATATTCTACCCATGTCTCTAAGAGAAACTTTTGTTTTAACAATTAGCTTAATCTACAAAACAGCCTAAAAGTGTTATCGTTGTGTCAACTGAAGGAGGGCCTTTTCTAAATAACGCTTCTAAAATGCCTCAAGAGGTCAGCTTCCAAAAAACACACTATGAAGTTAATAAAACATTCTTGCAAATGCAAACTCCACATTCTTTGAAGTGGTTAAATCATTAGCAGATCTGAGAAACTGCTGTGATTAAGGGTTCCTGTTCACAGGAAACATATGCCAGTACATGTTTTGCTCTAATGTTAAAATGCCATAAAAGAGTAATAAGAAAATTCATTTTAGAGGCTTAATAATATAAAAATATATGTAAATGACAGACTGAAAAAAAATCCCAAACTTCACGATTATTATTGAGCTTTACAAAAACAACTCTACAAAATATTTCAAACCAAAGCCAGAGGACTGTAACAGAGGTTACTAAAGTTCTGAGGATCATTAGAGCATTTGAAAATGATAAAAATGAATTGTCTTCCTTTACCTAAATCCAAGCACAAGTCTCATTTTCCAAAATCATATTCTAAGAAGAGGCATGAAGCCCATCCAGAACATGACCAAGCCCAGTGCATCAGTAAGCACTCAATTAATCCTCATTAAAAGCAATAAAACCAGGGGCACCTGGGTGGCTCAGTTGGTTGAATGTCCAACTCTTGATTTCAGCTCAGGTCACGATTTCACAGTTGAAAGATTGAGCTTCTAGTTGGGCTCAGCACCAAGCATGAAGCCTACTTAAGATTCTCTTTCCTTCTCTCCCTTTTCCCCACTCGCACGCACTCTCTCTCTCTCTTTAAAAACAACCAAACCAAAAATGTTATCTAAAGAAGAAATACCCTCTTGTATAAGAAAATTCCCCCTCTAAAATGTGTCAATTTACTTATAAGGAAGAGTAACTCCCTCTCCCACCCCTGAATATGACTCAAAAGATGAAAATAAGAAAACATTTTTCAAACACTTTATCTAAAGCTGCCTTAGCTAGAAATCTAGAATTCATTAAATTACCATAGAAATGCACAGTTTTACATGTTCAATCAAGTGTTAAAATGAACATGCACATTTAGGTATGATCTACTTATATTTTTGGATTCAAGACATTACCATCTTTTTTTAAAAATAAGTTCAACCTTATTTTATAGAGATGAAACACATAAATTTGATTATATCTAGGCAGAATGCAACTTCCTACATTCACCCTCCACTTTCTTCTTTGCTTCCAAACCAGGCAGCTCATCATCTACTACAGATACAAAAACATACTTAAATTACTTTCATTGTTGTTTTGAGTGTTAGCTTTCAAGTCAAAGTTACACACATTTGTGGTATGCTTCAGAGCTGGAGAACATGACCTGTTAACTTCGTAGAGATTCCAGTTTAAGCATACAGATATTTTAAATAATTTTTGAAATGCTTATTTTTGAGAGAGACAGACAAAGCATGAGCGGTGGAAGGGCAAGAGAGAGAGAGAGAGGGAGGGAGAGAGGGAGAGAGAGAGAGAGGGAATGGGAGACACAGAATCTGAAGCAGGCTCTAGGCTCTGAGATGTCAGCACAGAGCCCAACACAGGACTCAAACCCATGAACCATGAGATCATGTCCTGAGCCAAAGCTGGATGCTTAACCGACTGAGTCACCCAGGCGCCCCTAAGCACACGTGTATTTAACAATGCTGTCTGATTACTGTACAAGTAGAACTTCTCTAGAATTTGCCACATGACTCTCCAGTTAATTTTCCACTTCAAATGAAACTTCATAATCTTTATATACCGAGCAAAAGGTTTTTGTGATCTTGAGAGTAACCTGGTCATGCTTACTAAAGCATAAAATGAGACTAGATAGTACAGATCTAAAAAAAAAAATTAATACACTTTTGTCTACATGGAAAGAGTACTGACTCTGGTATTCTAATGTTTAAAGATACCATTAACAAATGTGCTCAAATTAGTCCTATCTACACAAAACAGGAAAGATGAGAAAGAAAAAAGTAATTTCCAAAACAACAGCAAATAAATTAAGTTCACTCTCCCACAGCAGAAAAAAGTATATAGAAAGCGTAAGAATCATCAATATTCCCACCTCTTTTTCCATTTTGGCAAACTTAAGTATTCTACTCCCATTGTATAACTATATGGACAACTGCTCCACCAATATTTTCTACCTTAATCAGAATCATGTTTAGAACATCATTAAAATTGAAATACACATTTTTAAACATTTCAAATTTAACATATCAGCATTAAGGAGAAAACAAAAACTAACAGTTGTAATATGTTACAGCCTAACAAGCATTTTTGCATACATCATCTCATTTATTCTGCTATTGAGGGCATCAAGGTTTCCATTTAATAAGGAAAGAAACTGGGTTAGAGAGGGGTAAGTGACAAACCTGAAGTCAACTACAAAGGGATAAATCTGGAACTAGACGCTGAACTCTTAGTTTAATAAAAACATTTTCATTTACTTCTTTAACTGAAGGACCTAGTTAACAAGTCACCTTCTTACTGATTCCCAATGTAACATCATACATGATTGGCTATGATAAAATGGAGTTGAGCTATATTTACTGAGTAGGTATTTCAAAATCAAATGAAACTACTCCATTTTAACAAGCATCAGAAAATACTAATAATATGTAGTCACTACAAAGTTGAGTGTATTTTTCAAGTTTAAAATCTAAAAAATTTAAAAATCTACCCATAGTAGGCCACTCAAAAAAATTTTAACTGAATTCATTTTAACTTAATATGACTGTTTCTTAAAAGGGTTTAAGACTACACCTACACTTGACAAAATAATATAATTTTTTTAAAAAATATTTTTATTTATTTCTAGGAGAGAGAGAGACAGCGTGAGCAGGGGAGGGTCAGAGAGAGAGGGAGACACAGACTCTGAAACAGCTCCAGGCTCTGAGCTGGCAGTCAGCACAGAGCCCGACGCGGAACTCGAACCCACGAACCGCGAGATCATGACCTAAGCGAAAGTCGGACGCTTACCCGACTAAGCCACCCAGGTGCCCCCAAAATAATATAATTGTTAACTTCTATTACATTTTGATTAGATGCCTATTGTCTGAAGGGCTAAAAAAAAAAAAGAAAAAACTTGTGGTTTTAGTAGTTTCCTGTAGACTAATGAATGATGAAATGTGCAAACTTTTTTATTCACAATGCCCTCTACTGGTAGCAAAAGTGGTTCTAATATATTACAAGAAATTTGATCAGTTTCTTTAATGTGGTCCCCCCCACCATGGCTGTATAAATCCCCTGAAAAGCATGTTAAAAATATAACCTCTCTCTCTCTCTACAAAAATATCCACAAATATTGTAATTTCACTACAATCTAGACAGTTTTAACAAGTTCCCCAACAGTGAAATGGAGAATCAGTAGTTTGGTTAGTTATATCAGCACCTGGCTTTCAAAGCACAAGAACTTTGTGAAAAGCTCTGGAAAGGTGTTATTATGCCAGTTTTACAGATAAATACTGAGGCTCAAGATAATTTGTTATCCCAGGTAACATGCTACAAAGTAGCAGGACCACTTATATTTTCTTATTCCTGGAGGTACTGTGACCTTAGAGGAAAGAATAACAAAATTATATTATCCTTAAAATTCAAATATTTATTTCTTCGTGCTATAATTTCCAAACTCTGGCCTGACAGGAGAATCACCTGGGGAGTTTGTAAAACTGCTTATGCCTGGGTCCCAAGCTCAGAGAAGCTATTTAATAGGTTTAGGGTCGGCCTGGCCATTGTTCTTTGTTTAAAGCTGCCAGATGATTATGATCAGCCGCTACACCGCTACACCGCTACACCGGTGGTGCTCTGCCTCTGATGTGCAGAGAATCACCCCGGAGGACACAGACTACTGGGCCCATCCCCATAGTTTGGGACTTGAATAGGGTCTGGCAGGGTTTGAGAATTTGCATTTATAACAAGTTCCAGGCAGTGATGAGGGTGCTGATTCTGCCAGAACACACTGAGAACCGCAGGTTAACAAATTTGGCTAGTGCTTCTCAACCTTGGCTACACATTAGGATCACCTGGAGACATTTTTTTAAATCCTGACAGTCGGGCACACTTTTAGACCAATCACATCAGAATCTCTGTAGAAGGGAACCTGAATGTTTAAGGCTCCTAAAATGAAAAAGGTTTCTGTATAGCAAAGGTTTATAAAACCCACCAAATCGTAAATGGATACAGATTGGTTTTCTAAGAGAGTAGTGCAGTACACAGTATTTCCAAAGCTTTCTGGATTAGAAATACTTCTGTCTGGGCATGTAATTAACAAGTTTAAATGCGTGATATACTAGCCTGTGGGACAAAGCAGACACTGCTCCGAGTGGCTCCGAAGACCTTCCCCTCCAGCCTCATCTACTGCCAAACCCGTCCCTCCTCCACTGCATGTGTACATATGAGAATAGTAATGACTCTACTGTCATTTTTTTTTCTTCTGAGAGACAGAGACAGCACAAGCTGGGAAGGGACAGAGAGAGAGAGAGAGAGAGAGAGAGAGAGAGAGAGAGAGAGGGAGAATCCCAAGCATGTTCCGAGCTGCAGCACAGACCCTGAACTGGGGCTCAAACTCATGAAACTGTGAGATCATGACCTGAGCCAAGACCAAGAGTCAGGCAAATTTAACTGACTGAGCCACCCAGGTGGCCCCCAAAAGCTATTCTCAGAATCGTTTAGCCAACTGTGATCCAAAAAGGGGTACAAATGCTCTATGCATTAGCAATGAGATGAAGTTTCCAAAAACCATTAAGAGAAGAGAGAAAAAAAAAAAAAAACCTCAACAATTCTTGTTTTGAAAAATCCCAAAATTTTAAAATTTGGACATAAGATCAAATCAAATTAGTTTTGATTTTTTGGTTTTGTGTTTTAATTTATAAAGATTAGTCTTCTGCTAGCAAGCTGCATATTGAACTCAGGTCAAGTGCAGGATTAAGTTTAGTATTCTCCTTTACTACCACAAAAGAAAACATTTGACTTCATGCTATGGTCCATTCTACAGCTTTCTGGCACTATGTTTTCTATATGCTTCACAAATATTTAAAATAATCACATATATGTAAGTCTCAAAGCATCTTAAGATTATGTTACTTCTCAAACTTTTTCATTTTGTGTAAACTATTAAAATATTAACATACATTTGTTTTTAAAGAGCAGTGATAATTACCTAAACATATATTTTTCAACAAGTAATTACTGAGGGCCCATTATACACCAGGCACTGTTTTTGGAGCTATGGTTGCACCATAATGAAAATAAAGTTCCTTATGAAGCTTCAAACCTGGTATGTTTTTTCTAGAAAGGAAAAAACAAGAAACATTCTTGTGGTCAAAACTACAAATAGGGGGGCGCCTGGGTGGCTTAGTCGGTTAAGCATCCGGCTTTCGCTTAGGTCATGATCTCGCGGTTCGTGGGTTCGAGCCCCGCGTCGGGCTCTGTGCTGACTGCCAGCTCAGAGCCTGGAGCCTGTTTCAGTCTGTGACTCCCTCTCTCTCTGACCCTCCCCTGCTCGCTGTCTCTCTCTCTCTCTCTCCTAGAAATAAATAAAACATTAAAAAAAAAAACAACTACAAATAGGGATTCTTTGCAAGGGAGAGGGAAAAGTGAAAGCTAAAGTTATTCGTTTATAAAACTTGCACCTCTGAAAAAGCTGATAAACCTAGAAGAAAGGGAAAATAAATGAAACTTCAAAATTAATTGGTGGTTACCTCTGAATTCCTTGAAGAATATCCTTCACAGCTGCTATTAACTTTTGAAGATATACAAATGCTTCTTCAAATGATGCTATTTTTGAAGAAGTCAAAGCTGCATTTGAGCCCAACCTCTGAAATACATCCATGCTAAAATAGAGAAAAAGAAAAGACGCTCATAGGTACACATGCATTATTTATTATAATTTAAGCATTTCCATTTCTTATATAAAATAAGGTATTATTTATAACTCCTCTTTCATAATCCTGATTTATTTAAATCAGAAAAGACAGCGACTTATGAATGTCCAGGCTACCATTCATGCAGAGGATCTAGGTCAATGACTATGTGCATTTAATCTAAAGTAATACTATAAAAGCTGTGGAAATAATATTTCTTATCAAGAGATCATACGACATGAAAGTAATAGTATTTTTTTTAGATGCTTACTTATTTATTTTTGAGAGAGAGACAGAGAGAGACAGAGAGACAACAGAATCTGAAGCAGGCTCCATGCTCCCAGCTGTCAGCGCAGAGCCTGATGGGAGGCTTCAATCTAAGAAGTGGGAGATCATGACCTGAGCCGAAGTCAGATGCTTACCCCTGGAAGTAATACTATTGATTCAATACATTCAAGTCAGTGCATAAGTATTGACAGTGCTCTAGTATATACGGATGAAGAAAAAAAAAAAAAAGACATCAGATTTATGTGTTTGCCGAAACTAAAAGTTACAAATATTCATACACCTTACTCTGGTAATTCCAATTTTAGAAATCTATCGCATATTAATAATTTTGCAATTCGTAAACAATTAGTAACCATGTAAATTGTTCAGCAATATAAAAAGTGTTAAGTAGTGAGTTAGTCCCCTGATGAAATATCAAAGAACTATTAAAGTAATACTTATGCCATCTATAAATTAGAAACATAAAGGTATTCAAAATTTATTTATATAACATAACAACCACCAAATAAAAAGTCAAAACATATGCTGTCCTGGGTTGAACAGCATGTGCCCCAAATTCATGTTCACCCAGAATCTCAGAATGTGACTTTATTTAAGATCTTTGCCAAACTTCTCAATAGAACAGACCCTACAGACACCTGGATTTCAGGCTTTACAGCCTCCAGAACAGTGAGTGAATAAATTTCTATGACTGTAAACCATCTAGCTTGGTTGATATTATCTATCAAATTAGATAGCATCTAATTTGCTATGGCAGCCCCAGGAACCTAATGTACATGCCTGAAACAAAGCTGAGTGTACATAACAGTAACAATGTTAACTACTGAGTTACCTTTAGGTAGTAGCATTCATTTCTCCCCTACTTCGCAGTACTTTCCAAAGCAATTTTAAAAGTAATTGTGGTAAGGGGTGCCTGGGTGGCTCAGTCAGTCAAGCATCTGACTTCAGGCCAGGTCATGATCTCACGGTTCGTAGGTTCGAGCCCTATGTCGGGCTCTTTGCTGACAGCCAGCTCAGAGCCTGGAGCCTATTTTGCATTCTCTGTCTCCCTCTCTTTCTAACCCTCCCCTGTTCATGCTGTCTCTCTCTCAGAAATAAATAAAACATTAAAAAAAAATTTTTTTTTAAATAATAATTGTGGTAAAACAGGGGCATCTAGGCAGCTCAGTTGGTTAAGTGTCTGACTCTTGATTTCGGCTCAGGTCATAATCTCACAGTTTGTGGGATCAAGCCCCATGTCAGGCTTTGTGGTGACAGCATGGTGCCTGCTTGGGATTCTCTCTCCGTCTCTCTCCGCCCCTCCCCTGCTCACACATTCTCTCTCTCAAAATAAAATAAATAATAATTGCGGTGAAATAAACATAAAATTACTATTTTAACCATTCTAAAATGTACAATTGAGTAGTGTTTGGTACATTCACACTGTCTGCAACCATCACCACTATCTAATCAGACTATTTTCATCACTCCAGAAGGAAATCTTGTATTCATTAAGCAATCACTCACCATTCTTCCCTCGCTCCAGTGCCTGGTAACCACTAATCCATTTTCTATCTCTACGGATTTACCTATTGTGGATATTTCAAGTAAACAGAATCATATACCATGTGACCTTTTGAGTCTGGCTTCCTTCACTTAGCATGTTTTCAATATGCATTCACTGTGTAGTGGGTATCAATATATTATTATGGCTAAGAAATTCTATGTTATAGATACAAACATTTTTATGATGGAGCACATTTTGTTTATCCATTCATCTGCTGATGGGCATTGGATTGTTTCCACTTTGGCTATTGTAAATAGTTGTGAACATTCATATGTACGTTTTTGTTTGAACACTTGTATTCAGTTCATTTGGGTATATCTCTATGAATGGAACTGCTGGCTCACATGGTGATTATATATTTAATGCACTGAAGAACCAAAAAATTGTTTTCCACATTCACAGAAAGATATATGAAAGAGGTGGCCCATTTTGACAAATCTGCAAAAGGGAAAACTTAGAAAATCCAAAGAAATGCCATTGTTAATAAGCACAGTTTCACCTTTCTAAAAGAAAAAGTATTTTGAAGCATAAAATACACAGGGCCTACCAGACCTTCAAATGAGCATCTCTACATGAAAGGCTCAAGTGTGAATATACTGGAAAATTATACGGTGACCCTGGTACACAATCAGGCATGAGAAGCAATGAAGTAGGCTTTAATAACTATGCACTGATAAAGCAATATAAGCATTTTTCATGTACTGAAATACTACAAAGTAAAGTCTATTATACAGGAATTACCCAGAACTCGAACACACAACACAAATGTATATATATAATAGGTCAACTCCAAGGTAAAAAAGTACTCTATATATGTGTGTGTGTGTGTGTATGTGTGTGTGTGTGTGTGTGTGTGTGCATATATATATATATATGCACACATATATATTCATATATATGCACACACACAAACACATATATATTTTCTTTTTTTAAGAGAGAGAGTGTGCGAGCAGGGAGCAGGGACAGAGAAAGAGGAAGAAGAGAATTTCAAGCAGGCTCCACACTCAGTGCAGAGCCCGAACATGGGGCTTGATCCCTTGACCCTGGGATCATGACTTGAGCCAGAATCAAGAGTTGGATGCTCAACCAACTGAGCCACCCAGGTGGCTCAGTATTCAAGTATTTTCTAAATGAAGCAATGATGAAAATGTCTTAGAAATGGCTTTAATCTATTTTATTTTGAAAGTTATAATCTCTGCCTAGTATATATGGTAACTTTCAGCTAACCAGAATCTCTGATTAGCCAAAACATTACAAATAACGTTAAGACTGGACACAACAAATACAATGCCTTTGCTTTATAAGAAAATACAAAATTTTAAGTATTGTTTTCTTTTGCTTCCATGTTAGGTATAGGTATTTCTTTAGTATGACACATTATAAATTAGTTTGAAAGAAATTTCAAATGTAGCCAAGGGCTAAAAATGGGCCGTCAATCTACAGGGTTGTAAACAGAGAAGAGATGTTAAAGAAGAGTGCTTCTATTCCTTTGCAGCTAGGACAGATGGTCTTAATCTAAAATAACAGTCACACTGGACCCTTGAACCAAAATCATACCAAACAGCATACAGCATGGCTGGCAAATTATATAATATATATAAAATTATATAAAGATTATGGGTTTGGGAGAAAGTATGGGAGAGAGTGTTGGCCTACTTTAAAGTCAGTTGCTTTAAATTATTTTTTAAGTTACTCCAGCAGCATTAAAGGACTATTTGCAAATCATCTCTATCTTTTCATTTTACCAAGAACAGAGTACTTCATGTATATCAAAGGAATAAAAGCATTTCTCCCTTAAAAAAAAAAAGTTTATTTTATTTTTGAGAGAAAGAGAGAAAGAGCACACATGTGACTGGGGGAGAGGCAGAGTTGGGGGGACAGAGGCTCTGAAGTGGGCTCTGAGCTGACTTAGCAGCAAGCCCTATGTGGAGCTCAAACTCACAAACCATAGATCATGACATGAGCTGAAGCTGGACAGTCAACCAACTGAGCCACCCAGGTGCCCCACATTTCTTCCTTTTCAATAAAATTATTTATTTTCCTTATATGAATTTTCCCTAATCCCAAATAACATTTTCTTAGATTATTTTAAATTTTCCTAAGGCTCTGTATCCTAATTTGTTTAGCCAATCTAGGTAGCCTTCATTGGTTTTGATATACATGTGAAATGCCTCTCATTAAGAGTTTACATCTGAATCACCTGGAGAGATCTTTTTTTTTTAATACACTATATCAGTATCAGCTCAGTCTTATTGAATCAGAATTTCTAGGGATAGAGCCTACGCATATATATTTTTTAAACTCTCCAGGTAAATCTGATTGCATCCCTATTTAAGCATCACTGTTTCTAAGGCACCAATTTGGTAAAAGTCCCTCAATAAGGTAATCTAATATATTCAACTCACAACCCAAACACTAACTGTTCGATGAATGAGAAAAATGATGGAAAACTCTAGAATTCAAAAATTCTTAGAAATTTAGTACCTGTTCTGATATAATGTAGTCCAAACATTCTCTAGGATAGACCAGATTTGTTGATGCCTGTTGGGCTGGGGAAGATGAGAACCTGAGAAAATGGTGACTTCTTGGTTATTAGATTTCATCAGAGAAGTATCTTCTTGCTTCTCACCCACTGTAGTTTCTGAAGGATTTTGCTTAAATTTTGCCTTGACCTGGGGAAGTAAGAATTACATGAATTTCAGCTAGTCCTTCACTAGTAGATGAGAGAAACAGAATGCCAATTGTGCTTACATTGTTCTAGCTTTCCGAGAAGTGCTGACTATTCTTTGTCCTTGACTGTGTACAGAATTTTCCCAGGAAGGCATCAGAGCTAGAAAAAATATTTTCCTTTTCTACTTACATCAAACAATATTTCCAATGTGTTTGTTACAATGACATTTCTTTTTTATTTTATTTTCTTAATGTTTATGATTTTTGAGAGACAGCGTGAGAGCAGGGGAGGGGCAGAAAGAGAGGGAGACACAGAATCTGAAGCAGGCTCCAGGCTCTGAGCTGTCAGCACAGAACCTGATGCAGGGCTCGAACCCACTAACCGTGAGATCATGACCTGAGCCAAAGATGGACGCTTAATCGACTGAACCAACCAGGCACCCCTGTAGTGACATTTCTTAGCTAACATGCTAATATCAGTTTCAGAATATTGTTTGAACACTTTTACACCTATGATATTATACTGGACTGGATTATAAAAATCAGAATGGAATGTAAACCTTATGCCACTAACGGTTTCTAACTTAGGAAGTGACAGATCCAGAACTACACTCTCAGGCAAAATGGGACATAAGAAACCAGAGACATGAAGACTGGTCAGATGGCTACTAAAATAATCCAGAAGAGGAGTCCTGAGAACTTGAATTAGGTAGGAAAAGGCAGGAGTATAAAAAGAAAATTTTATGCAAGAAATATTTTATTTTCATTTTAGAGAGAGAGAGAGCACTAGCAGGGGAGAGGGGCAGAGGGAGAGAGAAAGAACTTAAGCAGGCTCCATGCTCAGTCTGGAGCCAGATGTGAGGTTCGAACCCTGGGATCATGACCTAAGCTGAAATCAAGACTTGGATGCTCGACTGACTGAACGACCAGGAGCCCCATGCAAGAAACATTTTTAAAGACTTGGCCAGACAGAGCCAGAATATATTAAACTAAGCAGAATAAGTCAATCAGAGAAAGACAAATATCTAATTTCACTCATGTGGAATTTAAGAAACAAAACAGATGGTGGGGGGGGGGGCCGCCTGGGTGGCTCAGTCGGTTAAGCGTCTGACTTTGGCTCAGGTCATGATCTCGCGGTTCGTGGGTTCGAGCCCCGCATCGGGCTCTGTGCTGACAGCTCAGAGCCTGGAGCCTGTTTCGGAGTCTGTGACTCCTCTCTCTCTCTGACCCTCCCCTGCTCACACTGTCTCTCTCTCTCTCTCTCTCAGAAATAAATAAAACATTTTTAAAAAAGAAAAAAGAAATAAAACAGATGAATATGGGGAAAGGCTGGGGTGGGGTGGGGGTGCAAAGAGGAGAGAGGGAAACAAATCACAAGAGACTCTTAACAATAGAGAACTGAGGCTTGATGGAGGGGAGGTGGGTGGGGAGATGGGCTAGATGGGTGATGGGTATTAAGGAGGGTACTTGTGATGAGCACTCAGTGTTGTATATAAGTGATGAATCACTGAACTCTACTTCTGAAACCACTATTGCACTGTATGTGAACTAAAATTTAAATAAAAAAAAATACTATGGCCTCCAGGGAAGGAGACTGCTGGCTGTCACACCCTAGGCATGCATTCCACTCTTCTAATCTAGAGGGATTCCTGCATCCCCCCACCCCACCTCTTTAGTTCCTCCACCAAACGCAGTCCCTAGAGAAAGGCTTGGGAGTATGAGAGAAAAGCTCAAAACAAGGCTCTCGGGTATGACAGTCATGGTAATGGCTGTCACCAGTATCAGACGGTAGCTGTTGCTTGGGTACAGGTTAGTCCGAAGGAATGTGGGGCTGGCTCCCACTAAACACCTGTGTCTGCTCTGGTCTCACAGCTTCTAAGATGGCAGTATATTCATGGGTCACCCCTGTGAATCTGGCCACACCTCCGATGTTGGCAGAGATTAATAGAGTATCAAGGCTTGACTTCTGTTCTAGGAATGGATAGCTTGGGGATATTGGCTCCTGTGTAGGTGGAATGGAGATGGCACTTGTGGAAATTTGCAGTGTTTTAAAGAATTATAAGAGCTGACAATCCTCTTGGCATTCTTGTCCTGAACTTCTCAAATCGGGATAAGTAATGATATGCCAAGGTTAAGCAAAGCTATGATTAATATGGACTATCTTCCTGAACAAAAGAAAACAAAACAAAAGACTTGGCCAAAGTCTAGATTCAGGGAATGAGGGAGACCCTAAAATTTTTTGAATCTGGATATGTAGAAGAATAATGGCATAAATAATGGAAATAGAAAGATCCATAATGTAGAAATAGATCAACCCTTCTTGATTATATCTCAAATATATCACAGATACATGTGCAGTAAGTGATGAAAATGCTATTTTGGGGGGCACCTGGATGGTTCAGTTGGTTAAGTGTCCAACTTCAGCTCAGGTCATGATCTCACAGTTCACAGGTTTCAGTCCCGTGTCGGGCGCTGTGCTGACAGCTTAGAGCCTGGCACCTGCTTCGGATTCTGTCTCCCTCTCTCTCTGCCCCTCCCCACTTGCACTTGTTGTGTATGTGTGTGTCTCTCTCTCTCAAAAATAAACATTTAAAAAATGTTTTAAACGCTATTTTAATGTGCCACATTTACTGCAGTTTTAAACAGCATATTAAACTGTGCCTTGCTCACGAGGAACAACATACTGCACATGTCATGTAATGTAAGAGCAGGAAGGCATTTAATATATTTAGCTGTATTTCTGGATTTTATGGCCGACTGCAGTAAAGCCAAGAAGAAGGGCTGGTTACAGAAAAGAGGAGCAACAGACTATAGGTTTCTGTTCAGAATGTTGTCTGTGAAGAATAAAAAGACATTTAGGTAAAGATACCTAGCAGGTAATTGGATATATAAATCTGTAGCTCAAAAGACACAGTTGGGAATTGTTCTCAAGGGAGACAAATCTCTTAAGTAGATGAGATTGTTAGGAGAGAATATAGCAGAGAAGATGGAAAACGGTAAACAAATTGAAGGAGGGAGAGAAGTAGCAAAAAGAAAAAGGGAGATCAATAAGATAGGGGAAGAGTCAGATGTATTCAACAGCAATAAAAGCCAAAAGAGATAAGTTTCACAAAAGAAAGGGTGGACAACATCAAGTGCTGAAGAAAGGTTGAGAAACTAGAAAGAGTGAGAAAGAGCGAGAAAAGGGTGGATTTGATCATTAGGAAGCAAATGATAACCTAATTCACTTAACAGAGTGTGGAGGTAAAATTCTACTTGTGAAGGATTAAGGAAGAAGTGAGTGAAGAAATGGAAACAATGGTTATAGATTGCTCTTTAAGAAGTCTGGTAGCTGATGGAAGGAGGTACTACAGTAAAGAGCATGGCCAATGAAAAGTATTTAAGAATATAGATCTTAAGCATATTTTATTTTTTATGTTAGAGTGCACACACATGTGTGTACACACACACACACGTGCATGCGCACACACACTTATGAGCAGGGCAGGGGCAGAAGGAGAGGGCTAGAGAGAATCCCAAACAGCACTGAGAGTGGAGTCCTACAGGGAGTGCTGGATCATGACTGTGAGATCATGACCTGAGCTGAAATCAAGAGACAGATACCTAACAGAGTGAGTCACCCAGGTGCCCCTGAGCATATTCTAGATATTTATAAATTATGATACTGAGCAGAGTCTAAGAACTATACTACTGACTCAAGGGGCACCTGGGTGGCTTAGTCGGTTAAGCGTCCAACTTTTGCTTAGGTCATGATCTCGCGGTTCGTAGGTTCGAGCCCCGCGTCGGGCTCTGTGCTGACTGCCAGCTCAGAGCCTGGAGCCTGTTTCAGTCTGTGACTCCCTCTCTCTCTGACCCTCCCTTGCTCACACTGTCTCTCTCTCTCTCTCCTAGAAATAAATAAAACATTAAAAAAAAAAAAGAACTATACTACTGATTCAAATAATTTTTTTAAAAAATCACCTTGGGGGAGGGGTGCCTGGGTGGCTCAGTTGGTTAAGCATCCAACTACTCATTTGGCCTCAGGTCATGAGCTCACAGTTTGTGGGTTTGGGCTCCATACTGACAGAGTAGTGCCTGCTTGGGATTCTCTCTCCCTCTCTCTCTCTACCCATCCTGAGCTCACCCAAAGCTTGTGCTCACCCGATGTGGGACTCATACTCACCAATTGTGAGATCATGACCTGAGCAGAAGTCAGATGCTGAATGACTGAGCCACCCAGGCAACCATACATCTATTTTTTTTTTTAATATTTATTTGAGAGAGAGTGGAGGAAGGGGCAGAGAGAGGGAGAGACAGAATCCCAAGCAGGCTCTGGCATTGTCAGCACAGAGCCTGATGCCAGGCTTGATCTCATGAACCTTGAGATCATGACCTGGGCCAAAATCAAGAGTTGGGCGCCTAACTGACTGAGCCACCCAGGAGCCCCTGTATCTATTATTTCAAAGATTTTATTTTTTTAAGTAATCTCTCTACCCACTGTGGGGCTTGAGCTTACAAGCCTGAGATCAAGAGTTGCATGCTCCCCTGACTGAGTCAGCCTGAAGCCCCAGAACTCTGTGTCTATTAGCTCATTGAATCATCACAATTACCCTATCAAACAGATACCATGATTATTCATATAACTGAGACACAGAAAGGGTAAGTAACTCATCCAAGGTCACATAGCTGGTAAGGCTCGTAAACAGATTTGACCTTCAGCAATCTGACTCTGAATGAGGTTATGATCTCTCTCCAACAGTAAAAGAAAAAGTTTTTCTTTCTGTTTTTGCCTATTTACATGAATCATAAACTTAATACATATACATGAATGGAAAGACATTATTTTGTTCTGAGATACATTTTTTTTTTAAATCACCACATGTTGCCTCTTTTCCTCAGTCCTCAAAGAGTCATGTATGCAACTATGTAGATAGATTACTTTACTAAACACCTACGTAGCACTCACTCCGTGCAAGGCATTAGGTGCTTTACAAGTATTTATATTTAATTCTCATGACAGTTCTGAGGCACAGATTATTATTATACTCATTTTACAAAAGAAGAAATTAAGTCTCAGAGAGGTTAAATAACCAGAGGCTAAAAACACAACTAGCCAGGATGGGGATCCTGAGGCATGGAGGTCTAAAGTTTAAGAAGACTGACTTTCAGTATTCTAACAACCTGGTAGAGCAGGCCTTATTTTTATTTATTTATTTTTTTTGGTGTTTGGAAGCTTATAAAAGAATACTGTAGAGGTGCCGGGCTGGCTCACTCAGAAGAGGGTGTGACGCTTTATCTCTAGGTCATGAGTTCGAGCCCCATGTTGGGTGAAGAAATTACTTAAATAAATAAACTTAATAAAAAGAAAAAAATGTATATATCCTTTTCCTGTTCCATCTCATGTATATAAAAATCTGGAAAATGACCATTTTGGTTAACTCTCCATTTTGTTTTCTTACAAGACTTTTCAGAAGCAAACAAATGAATATTCCCCTTTTCCTGATTTTCTACACTTGGTAAATAAAGTTTGGGGGGATTTTTTAATTCTTAAAAATTTTATTATTATTATTATTATTTTACAGTTACTATATTCAGATATCCTATCCCTGGAGGTAATCTATTTGTTGCTCAAGTTACTGCGACAGGACTAAGTATTTAGGTCATATACCAAACAAATCTAATGCATTCTACAAAACAACTCCTACTGAAAGTGTATTCTATTTTCAATATTTAATTTTGTTTTAAACTAATCTCTACCTCCAACGTGGGGAGGTAGATCAAGATCATGACCCCAAGATCAAGAGTTGCATACTCCACTGGTAAGCCCGCCAGGCACCCCTAAAGTAAATTTTAAAAGCCCAAGCAAAATCACAAAGTTCCTGGCTGACTCAGACAATGAACTGTTTCTAACATGAAAATAAAGGAGCAACGCTTCAGAGCTCTAATCGTGGAAACAACACAGGTTGTTTCCAGTAATCACATTAATGCCAGGTGGTAAGGGAAAAGCACTAATGAGGATATAGATTCTTCACTAGTGGCCTTCATGAATCTCTTGCTAATGTAACAACTGCAAAATCAGGACCCAAGAATAAATAATAATTCAATATTTTTAAATACTCTGGGAAACATTTGGTAGGCATGCCATTATCTGATAAACAGCACTAAATTTTAATACCACATTTTCATGGTAATTCCCATCTCTAGGTTTCCAATTGATGAAAGGAACTTAAAACTTGACATTCATTATTATTAGCTCAATCAATCCTATTTTTTTTATTCTCAAAATCTTAATTCAAAGTCTGATAAGCCTGTGAGTTTCCTTAAGGTTCCATCTTGTTCACTATGTTTGTTTCACTAAAGATGGGGTTTAGGGCTCAGTTGTGTGATGGGAAGGGATAATATATTTTTCCCTATACAATTCCAGTACAGAGCGAGCTCAAGCCGCAATCCCCTAAATTCCCAGGTCCATTATTTCCTACTAATAGTTCTCAAAGTCACATTTGCCATGGAAAAATACAATTACCAATGTTTTGGTCATCTTAATCCAAAAGATCATTTCACTCCTTAAATCAATTCCTTCCATAGGAATTATCACATAGTTCTTATTCGCTTATTAAAAAGATGCTTCTTTTACTTCATGAGATACTCTCTTAAGCAAGTCTGTTACTTCCTTACTGATGATGTGTAAAACACATCCATTCCTAAGAATGTTTTATAACTTGTAATAAGAATTGCTTGCTTTCTCCTTAATTCACTTCAGATTTACTTAATGTCCTTTGTGTGTTACAATAGGTTATAATTAAAATACCCTTTATCTCTGTTATCTGCTAATACGTTTTTGGAACGCATGTGATTAGCTCCAAATGGCATTCCAAAGGTAACTTACCTCTGCGAATGTCTGGAGTAGTTTGTTGACTTGAGCAAAGGCCTGTGGAAGAATACCATCATAATTTGACCTTGTACTGAAAGCATGTAACAAACTTTTAGAATCTTGAAGGAGAAACTTCATTGTTGTAAAATCCACTGCCTTGTTAGCTGGTAACAGAAATTAAGAAGGAAAACATATGCAAGAATGAGTATACAATATAAAAATTTCTTTGGAAAGCCAATCCATATAATGTTAATTATGAAACTTAAGTAAGGTATACATTTACACGTACACCGTACTCCTAATTTATTTCTCGGGTGTAAGAAGCACTAGAATTAAACTTAGCTAAAGACAAAGTTCTTGGAGTTGATCCAGGTATTCTGTATTCAGATTCCAGGAGGTTCCCTCACCATGGTAAACTTTAAAGTGAAAGAACATTATACTTTTCAGAAAAGAGAAAGAATTACCAACAAGTTCAACTACAGATTTTCAAAACTAAGGCTGTTTCATGTACAGATTGCTAGGAAGGCATCCGAAGAGTCACATTTTGGGGGTAAGCATGTAAGTTAAATGCAGTCCCTATCATAACCAACTCAGTTAATCAAGCAGCGATTTAACTTCAAATTCCATTACATCAAATGTAATACTAGATTTCTTGAAAATAATGTCTTCTCTCTTTGCACAACACAACGTAAGGAAAAATACAAATAATCTGAGTAACAGCTGTGGACAAGTCAGAATTTTTTTTCCTTATAAATTAGCAAAGAGTTAATCTACAAGAAATAATTTAAACTGTAACAATTTTCTCTCAACTAAAATTACTTACATTAAGTTCTTGGAGGTGGTGACAATAATTTCAAAGATTTTAAAAGTTATGAGCAATGAAGTTAAGCAAATTTCTAAGGTCATTCAAGTCCAAAACAGAAAAAACTCTTTCCATTATTAGAAATGGAAATATAATTAGAAATTATAATTAGAAATTATAGAGTGCTAATATATACTTTTCAAGGGCATTTAAAATAAGCATGCTACAATGTGTTTGTTTTGTTTTCTTTTAATGTTCTCTTTTTCAGAGAAACTTGAGACACCAGCATCTTTTATAATCTGAAACACCAGCATGGGTTTTCACTGGTACTGTTAACTTTAAAAAAGTAAAAAGTTCCTCTGTATCACTTATGCAAGTATTTGCTTAGAGTGGTGCTTGGATGGCTCAGTCAGTTAAGCATCTGACTCTTGATTTTGGCTCAGGTCATGATCTCATGGTTCACAGGATTGAGCCGTGTATGGGACTCCTTGTTAACAGCCTGGAGCCTGCTTGAGATTCTCTTCCTGTCCCTCTCTGCCTCTCCCCCACTCACACACACTCCTGCTCACTATCACTCTAAATAAATAAATAAACACACATTTCAGGGGCGCCTGGGTGGCTCAGTTGGTTAAGCATCTGACTTCAGCTCATGTCATGATCTCACAGTTCATGGGTTTGGGCCCCATGATGGGGTCTGTGCTGACAGCTCAGAACTTGGAGCCTGATTCAGATTCTGTTGTCTCCCTCTCTCTCTGCCCCTCCCCTGCTCACACTCTGTCTATCTCTCAAACATAAAGAAAAATAAAAAAAAAAAACTTTAAACATTCAAATAAAAATTAATTAAAAAACAAAAACAAGTATTTGCTTGGAAATTACTGACATATCAAATAAAAATTTAAAGTAGATTTTTATAATTATATAATATTCAGAAATTCTAATCTAATGTGATGGCTACAGCCAGGCTTCCCCTTTATCAAATAAAACAAACAGAAGTAATTTCCTTACAAAACACTTAGTTATTTTTAAAGTCAATGACTAGTTTAAATTCCTGTGGGAAAAGACAGATAAGAAATGCTACACAAAGGACAGAATGTAGATTTGATAAACCTAGTAAATCTCCTGAGAAGAAACTGGGTACAATTTCTTTTAAGGGTGTTTCTCCAATGCAGTCAATGTTCAGTTAGTCTTATAGCCTTGAATTAATCATTTGATTTCTGTCTCACAAAACGTTTTTGCTAAGATTATGTGCTAAAGAGAAAGAACAATGATAAATTCAGTACCTAGACACAACATAAAAAGAAATCTACATGGTTGAAATACTTTAATGCTTATATAAGGTCAATAATCATTTCACCTAAATATGGATAACAAAATTGGAAAAAGCTACTAGTTATTTTCCACACAATTTTCTATGAATTGATCTAAGGTACATTCTTTGGGATTACTGAAGTTAAACACATGCATAATTTAACCACTGAGTATACTATTAAAAGACAGTAAGCTAAATCATAAACTGTGACTTTTATAGTTCTATTTTATATTCTTCACAAGCCAGCACACGTGGGGCATCAGATTCTTCCGGACCAAAGATCAATAAATTATGCACAATGATTCCAAAAAAGACTTTTTAGCAAAAGGAACAGGCACCGTCTCTCCAGTTTGTATTATCTACTACCTCTAAGCAGTGTGCAAATAGACAAACACTGCCCACCCCTGGAAACATAGAAAAATAGCAACTAAATACGCCATTCTTTAAATCTTATTCAAGATCATACATGACTGATGGAACTAAATTATGCTTCTACCTGGGATATGAAACACGTTTCTATATGTTTTACAGAAACTGCTTTAAAGACATGTCCAAGGAGTCGTTCCCTGTCTCTTCTCTTATGTAACAATAAAGCCTATAAATACCTCCTATAGTTAAAGATAATGCCTAGAAAATCTCTTTATTTTAAAAACTGGTAACTTCTAGGGGTGCTTGACTGGCTCAGTCAGTTAAGCGTCTGGCCCTCAATTTCAGCTCAGGTAGTGATCTCAGTGTTATGATCTCAGGGTTCGTGACTTCAAGCCCCATGTGCTGACAGCATGGAGCCTGCTTGGGATTCTCTCTCTCTCTCCTTCTCCCATGCTATCTGTCTCAGAATAAAGATTTTTAACAACTTGGTAACTTTTAAAAGTCATAAGTCATTGAATCAGTTACTTTATTTTTTTTTCTTTTTTTTTTTAATGTTTTTTTTTAAATTTATTTCTAGGAGAGAGAGAGACAGCGTGAGCAGGGGAGGGTCAGAGAGAGAGGGAGTCACAGACTGAAACAGGCTCCAGGCTCTGAGCTGGCAGTCAGCACAGAGCCCGACGCGGGGCTCGAACCCACGAACCGCGAGATCATGACCAAGCAAAAGTCGGACGCTTAACCGACTAAGCCACCCAGGCGCCCCTGAATCAGTTACTTTAAATCACCTGAAGTAATTTCCAAAGATATAAAACATTTTCAAAAGTTTACATTTCAAGAGAAAGAGAGAGAGACATTGCATACCTCCCACGGAATATATTTGTTTGTTCTGTTTTAGCTTAGCGTTAAATCAAGTTTTACAGTAATGGTTTGCATATTTTTTATGATGAAATGATCTTATTCTTCACTACCTGGCTCTTGTGCCTTTAAACTTAGCTTAGGGGTGCCTCAGTTGGTTAAGTGTCCTACTTCAGCTCAGGACATGATCTCATGGTTCATGGGTTCGAGCCCCATGTCAGGTTCTGTACTGACAGCTATCTGAGAGCCTAGAGACTGTTTCAGATTCTGTGTCTCCCTCTCTCTGACCCTCCCCTGCTCCAGCTGTCTTTCTTTCTCTCTCTCTCTCTCTCTCTCTCTCTCTCTCAGAAATAAAGAAAACATTAAAAAAATTAAACTTAGCTTAAACCCTTGAGTACTCAGGCTGTTATTTAATGGCCCTCTAAACGCAGTTATTTTTCAAAAGCAGACAGGATATTACTAATACAGGAAAATAATAAACTGAACAGATCATGTTAGGAATTCAAAAAACGTCAAGAACTAACTGAACATCCTAATAATTGTTATGCATATTTTGCTTTTTAAAGGTATAGCAAGAAAAATCTAGTAGTTTGACTTTGGAAAAATCACTTACCTCTCAGGGATGGTTTACCTGATTATAAAACATGGGCTCTTGTAACATTTGATCAGTACTCTTCCCATTTTTTTTTTTTCTTAGCAGAGAAACTTTTTTTCAAAGCCTACATGGAATCTCTACATACAAACTAAAGATGGGGTTGAGGGCCAAAGGCCCGCCAACTTTCCAGGCTCCCAATCAACCTTTCTATCTCCAATCTGTGGCAGCTCCGGAGGCATTTCAAGAAAGTTCTGTGCAACATGGTTTAAAAACCACCAACTAAGTGTTTGACTTTAGTCTCTTCTGGTTCTAGAGCTCACTATATACCAAAGACAAACATTTCCTATTTCCTAAACCATATAGTTTAGATAGATACTTTGATATACTATTTCTAAAATTAGTACATGGAATGTGTCAAAGATGCGTGTTAAACACCGAGAGAAATGGGAAAAAAAAAGTCTAAATTCTATTTTCATACCTGAATAAACTAAAAAATGGTTTTAAAAGTTTTCAAACATTATAAAAAAATTAAATATTCGTTATATCCAGGAATATCAACGGTGGTGATACCATTAATGGTCTTAAGCTCTGTGAACTTCATCCATTCATACAGGTTCCACAAGTTTCCTTTAGCAATTAAAGTGTAAATGATTAAAAAAATAACTGACCGATTTCTTATTAATTCATCTTCACATTCCATGGAATATACCTGCTAGTCTGACTTTAACACAACACTGCTGAAGACAAAATAAAAAATTCATACCTTTACAGAGATTTTCATATAGGCTCTCAATGGTGAAAAGCACATTCTTCTCCATAACTAATCCAAATACAGCCAACCAATGTTTCCTAAAGCACTTTAATAAATGAATTAGAGTCCATGGTGGTTTCAAGTACAGCATCTAAAAAGTATTTTAAAAAATTACTACCTACTAATTTATTTATTACTCCTATTATTAAAATGTAACTAGAATTATTTTAAAATATCTATATATATTTCTGGGCAAAGTATAGTTGAGTTTTTTTTTAAAACTAAAAGATGTTTTATTAAAAGCCAATCATGATCTTAAAGTTCTATTTCCATTGCAAATTGTTTCTGTAAAATTCAGATGAGTATTAATTCTTAGAGTTTCAGAAACTGTATGTGCAAAACAAAAGCACTGTTTTAATCAGAAGAAGCATAGTTTTAATCAGGAAAGACAGTCAATTTACTTCCCAACACAGTCAATTCTAGGAGGAAATCAATCTAGTTATTTCACAGAGCTGCAGGAAAATCTATATAGAAAAAAGATGGCAACTACCAATGATACCTGCTATACTCTTGCAAAGATGTGTTTACAAAGGAGATTCATCATTTAGTACTACAAGATGTCAGTACATCCTTTTTTGAATTATTCATATGCAATGACTTTCCTAGACTCTATTATAAAATATCTGATTTAAGTCAACTGTCCTAGAATCTTCTGATCACCTCTCCTAGAATCATTCCTCATCATCTTGGCTCAACACTTGATTATATAATCAAGCAGCAAAAACATCATATTGGCAAGTTATTAGAATCTCACTGAATATCTGGAATAGATACAATCTACAGCTGAGGGGGACTGTTTCTCCTAGCCATAGATGTGAACAGCAAACACACATTAACTAAACTAAAAGGGCCATTATTGCCAAATGCAGTATTTTACTAATTGCAAAACAGATATGAATCTAGTAAATCCAAAATATCTTGTTGATATGATCATACTTATGCTTTGATTCTCACACTTATATGACATAAGCCAAAATACACACTTCTTTTTCTGAATACACATTGCTATGGGGATTCCCTATACTAAACATTTTAACTCAAATAAACCAAATATGTGAGAAGTTTTTCTGAATTCAGTTTAAGCTCCATGGGGGCAATGTGTCTGACACACCATAGATACATAATAAATAGTTGCTCACTGAAAAAACATTAAATGATAAAATATAGTTCCTAATCTATAGGAGCTGTCCACCATTTAGTTTTCAAGGAGTTATTTCAGAGACTATATGAAAAAATATAGTGGGATATAGATCATTACAATGAAGCCTACACATATACAAGTCCTATGAAGATAAGTCCTTTAGCAACAAAAAAGAAACTGTCAACTAAGAGGGTTGAAAATAATCACCTCCATCCAGAGGTTTCCAAAAGCAATTTTCATTTCTGTTTCTAATATTGAAGATAAAGCTGTTCCGAGAGATTTTTCAAGATCAGATATGATGCTTTCAAGTAGGATGGGTAGTTGAGAAAGCGCAGATTCTCCCTCACAGCTCTCTTCTACTGGTGCTGCTTCTTAAAACACAGAGTCATGGGCTTTATTTAACACACTAGCAGTAAATATTTTACTGTTTTAAAATTAGCATTTGACCATAAATAATAAACACTGTATATATATAATTAGAACTTAAATTTCATAGACACCACATAAATTCTTAACTTTTCAAATGGTATTCAGAAACATGTAACTATGATATAATTATTTTAGATATAAACATCACATTAACAAATGCTTTATCTTTTTGACAAAAGGTAACTAAATATTTTTGCTAGAATAACAATTTAAGAAATGTGTGACATTTTAATCACAATTCAATTGTATTTTTTTTAAAAAAGGAAAAATTAAAAGAATGTTTTGCATGTATTTATAATAGAAAATGAAGAATTATGGATCCAAGTGTGTTTTCTTCCAAAAATAGTATATTCTTCCAATTGCTGCTCACATCAGTAAATTGTTTTGAAAAGACCAGTGTCTCTGGTTTAACTACCTTTAAGCCTTTCCCTTTTAAAGTAAGTTGTTATTATTTTCATTGATATCATTTCAGCAACATTATTATTATGATACCTGAAGACAACTGCCATTTCTTTACGGCAAAACTCAAAACATTATGTGGCTTATCTCTACAAATACTAAGGATTTAAAGTGATAGTAATACAAAGGGCAAACTGAAAGCATGTTACCCCTGAAAAAATAGAAACTAAAATATCCTGTTACTCCTTCTAAATGTCATTTTGAATATTATGACCAAAGAAATTTTAGTACCAAAGAGGTCAGTAAGTAGCACGGATATGTGTCAATTTTTATACAATTACACATATAAAGTCCATATTATATTAAAGATTTCAACAATTATTTTCCCTACAGAGGGAGAAGGTAGAATGTATTTTTAAATTATGTCCAATTTAATACAACATTCCATCAAATATCAAGCTATAGAACAGATTATTCTGGTAAAAAAAAAAAAAGATAAAACAATGGTACTGCCTTTAATATTCTTAAGTATTAGTTTAAGATTAAAAATTAAAATATTACTAAAATCTTTCAAGGTTCTCCTATTACCAAGTTTTTGTTGTATTAATAGAAAGTTATAAATAGGAAGCAAATATTAAAAAGAAACTAAAAATTTCTCTCTACCTCAAATGAGTATTTTCTGTAGTTACTACTAATGTAAAAGGTACAGTCTGCAAGGTACAAAATAGTCTATACACAGTGATTATAAACATGTAAAAATGTATGTAAGTGTGTGGATATGTATGGACAAAAATTCAAATTAATTTGTAAAAGTGTATGCAGAAGGCAATAACGTTAACTGTGTTTTCTTCTGGATTACCATTAGAATCTTCATTTATTTCTACCACATACATGCTGGCAAATAATTCAAACAATGTTATTTTAAGTGTACAAGATGGAAATTCACTATTAATTCCAATTGTTATCAATGTCAGTACATAAACGAAGATATATTTCTAATTAGCTGTAGTAAGAATACTACCTGCTTTCAGTTGTTGTTTAGATATACAGGGTTGATGACATACATCTGTGTTCAGAGATAAGTTTAATAAATCCGCACTCAATTCTTCTTTACTGAGTGACTTCACACCACTTATTAGGCCTTTGTTTCTTAAATTTCTATCATCCCTAAGGTTGGGGTTAGGAGGAAAAATATTTTTTTTATAAGATAAATCACATGGTAACTCAAAACACACGGGATCTAATCAAAGAGTGGAGATTTTCAACATGTATATTAACAAAGGATAACAATTTTTTTAAACAATGTTAAGGAGTTAACATACAGTAGAGTATGCTTTTGAGAATAATAATTATTATATATTGAGTATTTCCCTGATACCAGGGACTGTTGTAAGCACTATATACCTCTATAGCTATACGTCTATAGCTAGATATAGATATACATATATATGTTCATAATCCAGTTAATTCTCACAATAAACCTCTTATGTAGGAGAGGTACTATTTGTATCCCCCTTTCATAAATGAGAAACTGAGGTGTAAAGAGGTTAAGTAATTTGCCCAAAATTGTGGGAGCTGGATTTGAACATAAGAATATGGTCATCCAAAAAGAAACAGAGAGAGAGCCATAGTAAGAGAAATAATATCCACATGGCAAGCAATTACAAATTTACTCAGAGTGAACATGAGACAAATGGTGAGAATTTGCTGTTTGCTGAAAGAAGAAGTATGATTAGAGTACAGCGCATGAGTGTTGGGCTCTGGGCTAACAGTGCAGATAGGAGTCACTTGGGGTTCTCGGTCTCCCTCGCTTTCTGCCCCTCCCCCACTTTCTCTCTTAAAAATGAACATTAAGGGGCGTCTGGGTGACTTAGTCTGTTAAGCGTCCGAGTTTCGCTCAGGTCATGATCTCGCGGTTCGTGGGTTCGAGCCCCGCGTCGGGCTCTGTGCTGACTGCCAGCTCAGAGCCTGGAGCCTGTTTCAGTCTGTGACTCCCTCTCTCTCTGACCCTCCCCTGCTCACGCTGTCTCTCTCTCTCTATCCTAGAAATAAATAAAACATTAAAAAAAAAATGAACATTAAAAAAATAAAAATAAATGAAGAAATAAAGAAATTATGAGATAAACAAAACAAAAAAAACAGTGCCAGTAAGCATGCATATGTCAAAGAAATTTGTTTAGGTAGAAGGAATGATATCAGAGCCTTGAAACTATAAAAATAATGAAGAGGCGAAAAATGGAATGCAAGGTTAAAATACTCACTTTTTCTCTAATGATGTAAATGATGGAAGCAAAAATAGTAACAAAACATTATGTGTTTATCATTTCTGTAAAAGTAAATATAACAATGACAGTACAAAAAATGGGAGAAACTGGAAACACTCTGCTATAAGATCCAGACACTGAACATGAAGCAATATAATATTTTCTGAAGGTAGATTTTGATCAAGTAAGATGTAAACTTCAGATGCTAGGGCAAATATTAAAAAGTTTTTTTCAAATAAGTATAAATAAATCACTAATGGAGATAAGATGGCACCATAACAAAAATACACAATTAATTCAAGAAAAGAAAGAAACAGGAAAAAAAAAAAACAGATGAAATAGAAAATAATTAGCAAAAAGGTAGATTTTGATCCGACCAATTAAATGTGAATGGTATAAACTTATCAAGTCACAGACAGAAATTCTCAAAATGGACAAAAAATAAAGTACCAACTAAATACTATACACAAAATACTTTAATAGAAAAACACAGATTAAAAATAAATGGGTGGGAAAAGATATACCATATAAATACGGACCAAAACAAAACTGGGATGGTATAGTAATACTAAACAAAGGAGAGGCTTCAGGAAAAGAGACATTATACAGTGAGAAAGGGTCCTTTCTTCAAGAAGACAATGCTAAATTGTATGCATCTTCCTACAAAGCTTCATAATACATGAAGCAAAATAAATCAAACAGAAAGGAGAATTAAACAAACCCATAATTATAGTTAGAGATTTCAAATACTCCTCTCTCAATAATCACAGAATAATCAGACTATCAGTAAGGTTATAGAAAACCTGAACAATAATACCAACCAACTTGACCTAACTGAATTTATAGAATACTTCACCCACAAGAGGATACAAACTCTTTTAAAGTGCATATAAAACATTCACCAAGGTAGACCATATTTTTGGGAATAAAACCAACAAATTTAAAAGAATAGAAATCATATAAATTAATGTTCTCAAGCCCAAGTGGAATTAAAGTACAAATCAATAACAAGAAGATTAGAAAATGTGCAAATATTTGGCATTAAGCAGCAAACATCTTATTGTCAAAGGTAAGCTATATTGAATTGAATGAAAAAAACAGAACATCAAATTTGTGGGATACAGTTGAAGCAGTGCTTACAGGGAAATTTATAGGCGTCTCAAATAAAGGATCTCTCTCAGCTTCCACGTTAAGAAACTAGAAAAAGGGGAGGCTGGCATTCAGCTTTGGCTCAGGTCATGATCTCATAGTCCATGAGTT
This sequence comes from Proteles cristata cristata, assembly GCA_017311185.1. Classification (NCBI taxonomy): domain Eukaryota; kingdom Metazoa; phylum Chordata; class Mammalia; order Carnivora; family Hyaenidae; genus Proteles; species Proteles cristata. The sequence goes on along the minus strand of JAESUZ010002942.1, from coordinate 14,374 downwards.
CGAGCCTTGCAACTGGCTCTGTGCTGACAGGTCAGAGCCTGGAGACTGATTCATATTCTGTGTCTCCCTCTCTCTCTGCCCCTCCCCTGCTTGCACTCTTTCTCTCTCAAAAATTTAAAAAAAAACAAAAAACAAAATTAAAAAGAAACTAGAAAAAGAGCACAAAGGGGCATAAGAGTACTTTCTGGGGTGACAGAAGTGTTCTATCTATCAAGAAGGATGACAATGGATGTTTATCCATTGTCAACATTGTATAGTTAAGATTTGTGCATTTCAATATCACACATTTTCCCTCAAAACACAAACAACTGTATAAAACTACTCATGGGGGACAGGGAGTGAATGGAGATATAGATAATTGAAGAATGGCAGAGTTTTGATAATTGCAGCTGAATACTTAAGAGTTTATTAACTCTTCACTTTGACTATTCTGAAATTCTCCATAATGAAACTATTTTTTAATTTAATTTAATGAGCAGGGGAGGGTCAGAGAGAGAGGGAGATACAGACTCTGAAACAGGCTCCAGGCTCTGAGGTGGCAGTCAGCGCAGAGCCCGACGCGGGGCTCGAACCCACGAACCGTGAGATCATGACCCAAGCGAAAGTCGGACGCTTAACCGACTAAGCCACCCAGGCGCCCCATGATTACAGTCCTTTAAAGGAAAGAAAACAAAACAAAACAAAACTAACCCCAAAACAGGCTCACCTGGAACATGGCAGTGCTAGAATTAAAAATACAGTCTGACTAAAATATTTGTTTCATTAAGAAATGTTACCTCTGTTAATCCTGAAACAGACTGAAAAAAATAATGGAGAATTGAGAGTCTCACCAATTTAAATTTCATTCTGAAGTTGAACTAAGGAAGCAACAATTACATACCAATTATGTCTCACATATAGCTTATCTCATTCATTTCAAAAATGATTAACATTAATTATCTATTTCAGTCTTCCACAAACTCCATGATATATTATGCCCTAGATCAAAAATAACTTTAAATTCCTAGAGACAGAAATCTTTAATATTGCTTTTAACCCTGAAAAGAATCACATCATCTTTGAAGACATTTAAAATGAGAAATTGTTTTTACGTTTTAACGAAATTTTATTTTAATTCCACTATAGCTAACATAGTGTTATATTAGTTTCAGGTGTATTGAATAGTAAGTGAACAGTTACATACATTTAAAATGATAACTGACCACGCCCCCTTATAAGAAAAACCTTATGTCTATTCATTTCTATCATCACTGCATTTCATAGGGAATTTAAGCATGATTGTGAAAGTGTAAAACACTCCATTTTTCAGTGAATAAAATTCAGACTAAAATTGCAGTTCAAAATTGCCCTTCTCAGTTCCTTCAGAGCCTTTTGTCATACACAGCGAATACAATTTTGTTTAACATTATGTTAGTTTTACCTTAGAACTAAGTGATGAATAGAGGAAAGGAAGGAGGAGACAGGGAGGAGGGGAAGAAAGGGGAGGAGGAAGGAGAGAGGAGGAAGGGGAGAAGGGAGACAGGAAGGAGGGGGAGGAGGAAAAAACTCCTCCATTAAAAAGATCATTTTATGTACTGGGCACTACTCTACATCCTTTATGTATGCATTATTTTTTTTTAATCTTTTATTTATTTCTGAGAGAGAGAGAGAGAGAGACAGCGTGAGAAGGGGAGGGTCAGAGAGAGAGGAAGACACAGGATCTGAAACAGGCTCCAGGCTCTGAGCTAGCCGTCAGCACAGAGCCCAACGCGGGGCTCGAACCCATGAACCATGAGATCATGACCTGAGCCGAAGTCGGACGCTTAACCGACTGAGCCACCCAGGTGCCCCTATGTATACATGATTAAGGACTCATAATAACTCCATGAGGCAGATACTAGTATCCCCGCTGCATTTTACATGTGAGGAAACTAACTTAAGCAACTTTCTCAGGTCACAAAGCTGGTAAGAGGGAGATCTGGGATTCCAGCCTTCACTCCATTAACAGACATCAGGGGTATAGCTACGACATAAACTGCCTCTTCCCCACAAATTAATTAATTTATTAAATAAACTTCTTGCCTCATGACCAAAAATTTGTCAGACTTTTATTTCCGAACTATTTTATGGGAGGATAAAATTGGCTGTCCCCAGCTTTTACAAAAGGTTTCTGAATGTCCTATAAATAAAACCAACATAAGATTTTGTAATTTTCTATAGCTTACACGTTATGAGGACGTGTTATAAAATTGAATATGCTTACTGGCAGACTTAGACTTAAAAACTCGTTGCTATTTTTAAAAAAAGAGGGGCACCTGGGTGGCTCAGTCAGTTAAATTGTTGAGTTTGGCTCAGGTCATGATCTCATGGTTTGTGAGATGAAGCCCCACAACAGGCTCTGTGCTCAGAGTGTGGAGCCTGTTTGGGATTCTCTCTCTGCCACTCCCCTGCTCACACTTTCTCTCTCTCTGTCAAAAATAAATATTTTTTGAAAATTAAAAAATTTAAAGAAAGAGTAAAATGACCATGAAACTCACGTGCACAGAATAACAACAGAAGAAGGGAAGAACTCCTGGTACTGAAGACAGCATTTTAATACTCGATCATCATTGTTCTCATCACTCAGTCCATCTGCGAATTTAGCAAAAGCAACAGTCAAAAAGCACACTAAAAATCAAGGCAGCCCAGGCTGTATTTACAAATCAAAAACATCTAAGAAAAAAAACTTCTTAAATAAAGAGAGAAAAATCCGATACGACAAAAACAATGCCTTAAAAATTCTGGATCTAGAATTTAGGTAGCATTTAACTGCATATTTAATAAAGTATGTAGTTTACTACGAAACCAGAATAGGACATGCCTATTAATAAACACAAAGGAAAGAAAAGTGATCAGTGAGTTAAATGCCATACTAGAAACCTAAAGCTATGAATTTTAGGCTCTCAGTTCAGTCACGTGGAGATTATAAATAAATTAGATGATTACATCATTCTCGAAATTATCTCCGCTTAAGAGGTCTGTAAGATAATAAACAATGGTTCTACCAGCAACAGAATGGAAGCAAACGGTGTGTTTGCTTTTCCTTAATCTCTAAGCAATTAACACTTAGAGACATATAGGAAAAGGCAATACAGGCCGCAGGCAGAAAACACAAAAAGTAATTTCTACCAAGTGTTAATTAGTGGCTGACAGAATGTCCGCTGGCATTCTGGAAGCCCTAAAGCATGATTTAAAATCTGGGTTTCGTGAAAATAATATAACGTATAAAAACGGGCCCAAAGACTGTTTTTCTTAAGTCCTTACACTGCTTGCCTCAAAACTCTCTACGTTGCTTCATAAGATTTCAGTGTCACATCCTTTGGAGCCTAGACACAAACACCAATTTAAGCTCTTGGTGAGTCTCTTACACACTACAATTGACTGCATCCTAGACAATGAGCCCCAGCTTTGTTCCCAGACTGTAATCTTTCTTCCCCCTCAACTTTCAGCCTACATTACTTGGTCTTGTAAACATTCAAACTAGAAAACGCATTCACTCAAGTAATACATTTTATATAAGGTTGAATTTGTACCCAGGCCCCTGTGCTAAGTAACTGGATATGCAAACTCCTAAGGAGTTGACAATCTCATAATGAGGTCTAGACAGAATTGAACTCACCTCAGAGCGTAAGCCTGAGGGAGAAAACACACCTAAAATTGCAAGAATATTCATGAAATATTTATTCAACAAATATTTTTGAGCACCTGCTCAGGTACTGTTGAAAACTGAACAAAATGAAAGCTCGGGAAACAGACCAATCTGAGTTTGAATCCCTGCTTTCCACTTACTAGATATGTAATCTTGGGCAAATTGCTTAACCAGGAAAAGGTAATAAAATTTATATGAAGCAGTTGGCCAATAAATGCAATAGCAAGTACTTTTTAAGTAATATATACTTATCACTTAAAACTCAGCTTACATGGCACAACAGCAATGACCTCTACTCATAACATCAACCCCCCCAACATTGTGTATAAATTAGAGTTAATATAATTTTTAATATTTAACAGAATTTAAGTTTCTCAATAGCAGGTTCTGTCTATGTCATTCACAGATGAAGCCCCACACTGTCTGTACAGATACTTGGCAAATAAATGAATCAACAAAAAGATCATAAAAGAAAACATAAAAGTGATGGAAAAAATGTTTGGTGTGGGAGTGGCAGACAACTTTACTTTGCCCTTATTATAAAAATAAGGATTATATAAAGTCTGGAAAATATAGAAAATAAAAAGAATTAAAATAATTCATAATTCCATCAGCCAAAATATATCCAATATACTTCATCTATAAGTATATAAACGCATAATCTAACAAATTTGGGATGATACTTTTTATTCTTTTAAATCCTATCTTGTTATTACAGTTTTGAAATACAGTAGTATTCTCTCACATAGCTATATAGCATTGTATGTAACTTCTGCAATTGTTAGACAGTAAGGTTATTTCAAATTTTTTGCTGTAAAGATAATGCTCTCACAAACATATAGATCACTGTAATCATCTCTGATTATCTTTTTAGAATACATTTCTAGAAAGAGAATTGTATCTTTATGTTTCTTGATACACATTGATAAATTACTCTCCTGAAAAGTTGCTAATTCATATTCCCAAAGCACTGAAGCACTGCTAAAATGCAAAAGAATACCTTTCTAAACTTAGAGGCAATAAAAAGAAATAAGGAAAGAAAAAGTGAAAGATATAAATAAATTTAAAATGTCTATACGTAAGAAATTAACAACATTAAAAATGGCACACAGGCAGGAAAAAATTTGCGGTGAAAAAGAAATAGACTAGTTCTATTTCTTCTTTTGTGAAATACCTATCACTATTCTTTGTCCAGTTTGGAAAATGGGATTTTTTTTGCTTTTACGGTCAGGCTGTATAAGCTTCCCATTTAACAAGGACACAAGAGAATTATGCCTATTATAGGCCATTAACCATCCAGTACTTTAATGTATTAACTCAACAAATCTTCACAATCAATTTTTGAGAAGGGGGCTATTTTTCTCTATTTCATTTACTTAGTTTCCTCATCTTTAACTTTCTCCAGGTCAGGTTAATCAGATTTCAAGTCCTATTCTCTTCTCACCATACTAAACACTTTATCAAATACATACAATTTTGAAAAGGGTTAAAAAAATACATTGTTATACTCAATGATTATGTAAAAGGAATACAAAACATATAAAATTAGCAATTATTAGAGTTGGTTACAAAAGTGCCTGACATTTGTAAAGTGTAATAAAAGTTCAACTTGTTCTTTCCTTTTTCCAAACAAGCACTTTAATTTTACTTAATAATCCTGAACTGTTTTTTCATAAGAATATTAGTTCAGCATTGGAATATAAAATGTAATTTTATTATGATAAAAAAGCCTAAACATATTTCTAATAAATATCATAAAATCATTATCAACAAAATAAGCTTATTAAGTACATTGTACTTTATACAAAAAATGTTTTTAATGATCAGTCTGAAGGAAAGATGATATGAAAAACAAAGAAGTTACCTGATATAAATAATTACACAAATAACCTATTATTATATCTACAACCTTATAACTAAAAGTAACTTCAGCAATTTAATAAAACTAAGATCAAATAATACCATTCAAGCATTAAAGGGACATATAAATTTCAAGGAAGACACCCAGAAATTTAAACAACACCAAATTTTGAGTCCACTATTATAATTTATCCTCCTTAATGATCAAAAACAGCACATAGGTAACAAGTTAAATCATCAAAAAGTACATGAAAATGGAAAAGTCAAAAGAAACATCTATAAATCATCTATAAGTAATAAAGGTGGCCAAAATATCTGTTCTAAAGTGAGCTCCAAAATAACTGTCAAAGCAAATCTGTTGAAATAATTGCTATGCTATTTAGGACAAGTTCTTAACCTCTCTGTGTCTCAGTTTCCTCATCTATAAAATAGGGCTAATAAGAATATACTTTACAAGTACTATATGGTTTGAATGATATATCCCTCGCTGTTAAAGCACCTGGAAAAGGGCCTGGAGAATGGCCATATAAGTGTTATCTATTATTATCATCCTTATCCATACTATTATATAACAAAATATAATTTATAATAATAAACTAAAAAAATAAAATAAAAGATTAAGAGTAAAAACAAACAAACTCTTTTTAAGGTTTGAGGTTTTATTGACATGATGGTTTAGATGAGGGGTTACATTTGTTAATTGTATGGTTGTTTTAAAAATAAAAGTACTGTCTGTTAGCAACACTACCAAAGTATTCATGGGTAAAAAAATTATATCATATATCTAAGATCTGCTTCAAATTCCTGCAGGAGTTCCTGCAAAATGCTGATAATTACTGAAAATGAGTGATAGGTACACAGGGATTCATACATTTTTCTATTTCTGCATTTAAAATTTTTCATAATGAAAATTTTAAAAACCATGTAAGATGTTCAATTTAATATAAATGTTCAAACACTTTGGTATTTTCTTAACTCTAATAAGTGATATTTGTGGTTTCCCTTTGAAAACTCTTAAAACATACTACATGAAGCTCATGCTCAAAATACATAAGGACTGTATATGGAACATACTAAGAGCTAATAAGTATTTGTAAATGGAATGAATGAATGAATGAATGAATGGTAGAGGCCCTTTTTCTCCAAAGATGAGACTAAGAACTGCTAACAGGGCTAATATCATGATTGGATTCATCATAGGATGAATGTCTTATGGTATATATGAGTATAGCAGAAAACATACATCCACAATATTTAAAATAGGGTAAATGTACATAATACATACATAATTCTGAATTAAGAAGAAACAAAGTGTTAAAGAATGAAATAAATCCTCTAAATATATGTATAAACTGTGCAGAGGCAACAGTGTTGCTTTACACACAGATTTTTTTTCCACCAAGTTATACATATAAAACATAAAGAATATACTTAGGTCCTAAGACTCAACCAATTTAAAAATGACGTAAAAGAAAATCTATAGACCTTTATTATAGAAATACCTCCTAATTACAGATTCTGACAAACCAGAGGAAAAGAGTGCCTCTTTCTGCATTATACCAACTGCACACAGTGACAGATTTGAAACCTAGATGGCTTACTGGCTTCATCACTCAACAATGATATTCACACACACACACACACACACACAAGAATCCAAGGTACTGTAATATACAAAACTATATCTATAGAACTATACAGTAACTGTCTGTGAAATATAACCTAAGAAGGTCTAGGAGAAGCAGAAAAATAAAAATCAAAACTACTGAACCAAACCTAATAGAATACCCCAGACCATCACTACATCTGGCCATTTCACATTCCAATGATTATAAATTTTTATTTATTTATTTATTTTTTAAATCTTTTTTTTAATTAATTAATTTTTTTTTATTTCTAGGAGAGAGAGAGAGAGACAGCATGAGCAGGGGAGGGTCAGAGAGAGGGGGAGTCACAGACTGAAACAGGCTCCAGGATCTGAGCTGGCAGTCAGCACAGAGCCTGACGCGGGGCTCGAACCCACGAACCGCAAGATCATGACCTAAGCGAAAGTCGGACACTTAACCGACTAAGCCACCCAGGGGCCCCTATAAATTTTTTTTTAGAGATGTTTGTTGTTGTTGTTTTTATCAGGCACCTGGGTGGCTCAGCTGCTTAAGCATTTGACTTTGGCTCAGGTCATGATCTCATGGTTTGTGAGTTTGAGCCCAGCTTCGGGTTCTGCACTAGCAGTGCAGAGCCTGCTTCGGATTCTCTCTCCTCCCTCTCTGTCCCTCCCCCATTCTCTCCCTTCCTCTTCTCTCTCAAAATAAATAAATAAACTTAAAAAAAAAATAATAAAGATTTTTAAAAAATTTTTAAGTAATCCTTCCACTGAATGTGGGACTCGAACTTATGACCCTGAGATCAAGAGTCGCTTGCTCCACCGACTGAGCCAGCCAATTGTGCCCCAATTACACAGTTTTTTTTAAGTTTTGCACCACTTCCCTACAATCATGAGTCAGCACCCAAATAAACCTTAATCAGGAAACATCCTAAGAGAACCATACTTACAAAATTTTTGAGATGCGAGTTGTATTGATTGACCCCATAGCTTTTTATCTTGATTTTTGAGACTGTCATTGATGAAATGAACTGCAGGTATAGCTTTGTGTTGGACATGTTTTAGTAGTTTTCCTGCCTTCATACGATCTAGCTCTTGTACAACCACCCAGGGAATTATTAACACAAGTCTATCAAAGCCTGAAAAATAAAAAATATTTCTTAGAAGTCAACAAATATTTATTTAGGTACTAAATTGAACTGTTGTAGGAGAATTAGAAGTTTCGAAGTAAGAAATTCATAGTCTAAAGAAGAGATGACATGAGGCGCCTGTGGTGGCTCAGTGGGTTAAGTGTCCAACTTCAGCTCAGGTCATGATCTCAGTTCAGTTTGTGAGTTTGAGCCCCAGAGCACTGGGCATCTGCTGTCAGCACAGAGCCCCTTTCAGATCCTTTGTCCCCCTATCTCGCTGCCCCTCCCCCACTCTCTCAAAAATAAACAAACATTAAAAATTGTTTTTAATAAATGAAGAGATAATACATAAAAATGGATATTAACGACAAATAGAAGTATCAAATAAATGTTGCAAAAACAAATACCATTGGGGATCAAAGAAAATAAGTTTAGATTGTTAGGTTAGCCACTCAAGGCTCTTTTTTTAATTTATGCTGATTATTAACATATATATTAATATATATACTTCACAGATTATCCAAATGTGTTTGTGGAAAAAAATACCCCATATCATTGCTGATATAAAATATGAACTCAAGTAAGAAAATCAGAATCACATTTTATAAATACCTGGGACTTCTGTTGTCTTCAAAATTCTAACAAATTTGAGATGATTCATCAGAATATTTGTGTCAATAACAATTAGAAGCTTTTTATCTGAAGCACTTTTTGCTAAAGAAAAAGAGCAAAGTTAGGATTTCATGACCTTGATAAAAGACTTATATAATAACTAAAATTTGGTATCATAGAACTTTGATGGTATTCTTTTTTTTAAAATTTTTTCTAATGTTTTATTTCTTTCTGAGAGAGAGAGAGAGAGAGAGACAGCATGAGGAGGGGAGGGTCAGAGAGAGAGGGAGACACAGAATCTGAAACAGGCTCCAGGCTCCAAGCTGGCTGTCAGCACAGAGCCTGATGCGGGGCTTGAACCCACGAACCATAAGGTCATGACCTGAGCCAAAGTCAGATGCTTAACTGAGCCACCCAGGCGCCCCAGAACTTTGATGGTATTCTTAAGGACTGCCTTCAGATGACAAAAACAAAACTGTTTAATCCTTAAAGGGACAGTAATCAATGTTTAATTATCTAACAGTAAAACATCATGAATTGTTTGAGTGGATTTTAAATTTGAAGTGGCCCCAGCAGTTAACTAGGTTCCCAAGCCCCACTCTGCATCGCTAATAGCTGTGCACTTAGGATTTATAAGCTAATTTTAATATATGGTGAGTAGAATGTAGTTAAAAAGATAAACAGGTGAAAGTGAAAGAAAACAGATAACACCAGCGTTATTTCACAGGCCCATCGTGAGGAGCAGACAAGTTAATGCACAGGAAAACACTAAGCAAACTGAAAAGTGTAATGTGATGTAGCGTTACTATTTTTATAAATACAACTCAAACAGGTATGCTAATAGGTTTTGGATAATATCTATCATTAAATTCTCCCCATAGTAAGAATGATCAAAACTTTACTACATAAATAAGAAAACCATGAATGTAATCCCTTTAAGCAATTTGCATTATTTCTTATCAGTGTTTCACATAAGCTGAAATTATGATTAAGACCAAGACTAAAAGACAACGCTGATTACTGATAGCAGAATAATAGATAACTATGATTACTGGTCCTTAGCAAAAATATGGCTAAGTGCCCAATAATGTGATAAGATAAATATTTGACCTGATTTCTGTTGCTAGAAAAAAAATATACCATACTTCGTTATTTCAAATGAGCACACTTTAACATCTTTCATCTAAATATTATAAAAATTGAATGTTGGCACGTTACTTCCTAAGAAAGTGTAGGAGATCATAAACATCATCATCTACATATAGGATATACCAGGAGAGGAATGTACATCATCGTCCACCAAGTCAATCTCCATGCTCGTTAACTCCCCAGAAGAAAAAACCACAGGTAAATCCACACTTTTCCCCGCACGCGCAGCATGGAGCTCTTCCACTATTTGCATCTAAATGGTAAAAGACCCACAGTAAAATATTTTGAATTATCTCTTCTGAAGATTAAAGAGGTTGGAAAGCAATGAATTCTAATTAATTCACTGATGATGAAATGGTTTGTGAAAAACAATTACAAAAATACAGAGGCCACATGGCAAAAGAGTACAGATTTATAAACATGCAGGGTTTTGAAGCTAGCTCTTCTCTTACTACTTCTGTAACCTTAGGCAAGCACATTATTTAACTTGGGTCTCCATTTGTTCATCTACGAAACAGGAATGTTAAATATCTATTTCCTGGTAGTGGTTTTGTGAAGATTGAGTGAAATAATGTGAAGTTCCCGGCACAAAACCTAGTCCATAGTAGCCCTTCAAAATAAATTCATCCCCATCCCATTTCTTCACTTCAATGTCCTTTGAAAGTCAACTATGTTTTCATCTGGATGATGAGCCTCTTCTAGAGACTTCTAAGACTGTTTATGAACCATCAAAAACTGAAATCTAGATTTTAAGATGCTTCTCACTTCAGGGAAGTAACTCCCTGATATATTTTGATGTGAAGAATTATAAATATAATCTAGCTTTAGAGCAAGGGTGAGAAATCTTTCTTCTCTCAAAGAGCACTGACCCACAAGAGAAAAAAAATACAACTGACTATCACAAATAAAAAGCAGTCAATATGGTTGTAAAGTCTTCTTCAAATAAGAAACTGCAACAAAGTGTTGCATGAATTTAACTCTAATTTAGAACCAAGAAACATAAAATTCTATGCCATAATTTCATGAGATTCCAGCTGGGAAATGAAACAACAGATTAAAATATATATATACATTTTTCTGCATGCACTCTCATTTTCACTAACATTTTCATCTTATCATTGATGAGAAAAACAAAGCCAACCAGTTAATACCACAATCCAGTTTGGCAAGCCTACGTATAAGCATGTCAAAGTGTGATAGCATTAAATCAGAATTCACGTAACTTGTGGGCCCCAGGCTCCCTGCTCTTTATTCAAACCAGTTTAGAGCTTATTAAAAACAAAGACAAAAAGGTGATCAGGTAGATGTAACTATTTTTCACAACAGTTTTTCACAACTTCATAAACTTACATTTTAAGTAGAGATATCACTATTATTTTCATACTATCAAGGTTTTTACAGTCATTTTTTTAATTTATAAACATAGGAACTGTTTGACTTAATTTCATTAAAATATTCAAAGTAAATAAGGATATCAGTAACCTCTTGATCTGTATCTTGAATACTTTCAGGTGACACTGAAGAACAACATGGAGCTTCAAAACTCTGAAATGAAAAGTAATTTCATTAGTTAAGGATGAAGCATACACCTAGGGTAGGGTTTGCAACCTTGGCACTATTTACATGGGGCATCAGATACTTCTTTGTTTTGGGGGCTATTATGTGCATTACGATTCAACAGTATACCATGCCTCTACCCGCTAGATACTAGCAGCACTTTTCCTTCCCAATCTTGACAATCAAATATGTCTCCATCGAGTCAAAAGCCAAATGCCCCTCTAAGGGGCAAACCGTCCCTAGAAAGAAGCCCCTAGAATAAAAAGCCTCATTCTATTAAATCAATGAAACAAGACAGAAATTCTTTAAAGTTTACTCCTTCATATATACATTCCTAAAAATATGTGTATTCTAAGAACAGAACTATATGCCACCCTGAGAAACAGAAAGAACTATGACCAAGGTCAACAAGCTGGCCTTCAGTGGTGGGAAATTTTCACCCAGGAGTAGCTGACCCACTTTTAAAAGTGACATGACAGGGGGGCCTGGCTGGCTCAGTCGGCAGAGCATGTGACTCTTAATCTCAGGGCTGTGGGTTCAAGCCCCACATTGGGTGTAGAGATTACTTAAAATCTTCTCAAAACATAAAAATAAAAGTAACATGAGAAAACAAAGGGAACCTGAAGATTATGACATGGCTGAAGGAGAAAAGCTGAAAAAAATGCATATTTGTATTTTACATGGGTAGAGCACCAGAGGTTTGTGTTTTTTGTTTTATAGCCAAGGTTGAAAATCTCTATCCGAGTTTTTACTGGCACTTTCACTAAGCAGATGAGATTTACCTGACCCTACGTACAGGTAATAGGGAATTCACCAAAAGCTACTACTAAATCAAATCATTTTCTAAGAATTCTGCAAAATAACACCAAACTCACATGTATGTTACAGGCAGCCATATAAGGTATGAATTACAGATTCTCTTCTTTTTTTAATTTCTAAAAAATATTTTTAAAATGTTTTATTTATTTTTGAGAGACAGAGCATGAGCAGGGGAAGGTCAGAGAGAGAGAGAGGGAGACACAGAATCTGAAGCAGGATCCAGGCTCTGAGCTGTCAGCACAGAGCCTGACATAGGGCTCGAACCCACGAACTATGAGATTATGACCTGAGCTAAAGTCGGATGCTCAACTGACTGAGCCACTTAGGTGCCCCTACATATCCTCTTTAAACAAGTATATATGTTGCTTCACTGGGAATTCAGCTTCCATCCTAAATTCACAACACCAGTCCTCACGTGCTATCATACCATATATATCATACACATAGGCTCATTACAGCTTTACTGTTCCGTGACCGTGGATTTTACCACGTCTTCTCCACTTGACTTTAAATCTCACCAGATCCTTAAGGTTCTCTTCAATTCAGAAGTGTCAAACAAGCTAAGAATATTATCAGAATTTCCTGCAACTATTTTTAAAGTCTTGTTGTTCATTTACTTAGGTCACTACTACCCTTCACTCTCTTGGGCCACAGTCCACTTCCAGTGACTTTAATGGATTTTCTATCACTCCTCCAAACCAAAAAGTTCTGGTCAATTGTTCCTGAAAACTTCTCCCTATTTAAAAAGAAAATCTCAGTGGGCATTTGTTTGCCTCCTCCTGTCACACTTTATTAAATAAATAAACTGGGATACGGCCTTCCCTGGGGATGATAAAAGGGAGTATCAATAATGAGAGTAACTGGGTTTATCTGCTGGAGTGACTCTTAACTGAAAACCAGATTATACTGCTTTCCCTGGTTCTATTTCAGTGGCTCTCAAAACCACCTAAAGGATACAAGATAGAACAAAACAAATCTCCCCATGGGATACAAAGTAATCTATTGCCTGAACCCTGGCTTCCTCTCCCACTCCCTCTCCTAGATGTAGATTTTCTACACGTTACAACTCAAGTCATGCTGAACGACTTAAGTCCCCATGTACACTCTGCCATGGGGCAATCTCATGACTGTACCATTACCACGCTGGCCCTCTACCCTGGTAGGGCTCTTTTATTTCTTGCTCTACACACCCTTCACACCAAGCTCAAGAATCTCCACTGAGTCAGCCCTTCCTTAACTCACCCCCAAATTTACACTAACACCAGCCCAATTCTTAGGGCTCTAATATTTATTTCACTGTACTACAACTGCATTTGTCTACTAATCTGCCTCTGTGGGAAATTCTTGAGGGTAAAGATCTCTTATGTATCTCTAAATCCCTAGAACCTAGAAGTGTACCTGATATATAATAGGCAGTTTTAACTAATGTTTGATAAACTGTTGAATTGCTCATAGACCTGTAAGGATTTTAACTAGGATGCGGTGTATAAAAGTGGCCTATAAAAAAATAAAAATAAAAGTAGCCAACGAACCATAAACCTCTGGACCATTAGTTCTCAGTAGCGAGGGGGAGAGTGCAAATAAAGGGGTCTCTATCAAAAGGCTCTAAAACGTAAGAAACAAAAGAAGGTATTTTCTCCTAGGAAAGCATGATGGGATTGCTAAATAACAGGATTACCAAATCTAGACAATAACAATGATTTCCTTGTGAAGTACACTCATTATTTTAGGAAGATAATTATCTGTTGAGGAATTTGTGAGGAAAACAACAACCATAATGTTAAGAAGATTAGCTACTATCAATAATATGCTAAGGAGAATATATTCAAGATAAGAACGATATTTACTTGCTGCTCCTGTGTCTAAAGGACTTTAAGGAGGATTAGACTGCTATCAGAGGAACAGTTCATGATGAGCGTTAATGCCAAGAACTGGAAAGTAATCTCCACGATTACTCCTACAATTTTATATTCATGC
>JAESUZ010002941.1:0-230859 GCA_017311185.1 Proteles cristata cristata | reverse complement strand
CCTCCCCTCCCTCCCCCTCCCCTCCCCTCTCCTCCCCTCTCTCCTTCCTTCCTTCCTTCCTTCCTTCCTTCCTTCCTTCCTTCCTTCCTTCCTTCTTTCCTTCCTCCCCCCCTCCCTCCCTCCCCTCTCCCTCCCTCTCTCCCTTCCTCCCCTCCCCCTCCCCCTCCCCTCCTTCTCCCTCCACCTCCCTCCCCTTCCCTCTCCTCCCCCTCCCCCTCCCCCTCCTCCCTCCCCCTCCCCCTCCTCCCCCACCCCCCTCCCTCCCTCCCTCACCCCCTCCCTCCCCCCTCCGCCTCCCTCCCCTCCCTCCCCGGGCCTCCCCTCCCCCTCCCCACCCCCTCCCCTCCCTCCCCACCCCCTCCCCTCACCTCCCTCCCCCTCACCTCCCTCCTCCCCCTCCCTCTCCCTCTTCCCCCTCCCCTCCCTCCCCCTCCTTTCCTTTCCTCTCTTCTTCCTTCCTTTCTCATCCCTTTCTTTTTTCTCTTTCCTTCTTTCTTTCTTTCTCTCTATGTCTCTCTCCCTCTTCCCCCCTCTCCTCCTTTTTCTCTTTCTTTCTTCCCCCATCTGTCTTTTCCTTCCTTCCTCCCTTCCTTCCTTTCTTCTTTTCTTTCTTTTTTGACAACAAAGCTTAGGCCTCAGCCTGCTAATCTTGCCCAGCTCATTCTCCTAGCTAGAATTTAACAAACTTTGTTTGGTTTTCAGCAAATTTACTTTTCCGGTTGTTTGTTCATGGTGTGGGCTTCTGGTTTTCCATTCTGTTTTTGTCAATAAAGTTTTATTGGCACTTAGCCACACTGTACACAATAGAATGTACACATTCTATTATTCTGACTGCTTAAAGCCTACACAGCAGAATGGAAGCTGCACTAGAAGCCATCCAGCCCACGAGGCTTGAAATACGGACTATTTGGCCCTTTACAGAAGTAGTTTACTGAGCCCTCATATAGCAGGCGCACCCATATCATGAAAACATACATATCACCTGATAAGTAAGGGATTGACATTGGAAAAACATTAGAGAAACTAGACATGAGTCCCGTTGGCAGGGCCGTGAGTGGTCACCGAGAACGCCCAGCCTTCCCGTGCGGGTCTGCTGTGTCACGCTGAGGCACTGCCGTGATGACCTCAGGAGCCGGGATTTGATGTTCCGGGGCACTGAGGCTGGATGAATTGGCGAGGTATGGGACACAAGGGTGTGCGTGTCCAGTTTCTCTCTCTTTTCCTCCCTGGTTGGACTTGAATTTTCTTTTCTATCTTAGGGCGCCAGACCTTGTTTCCCGTTTAGTTCTCTGGTAGCATTGAGCAATCTTATCTTTCCAGCTAATTATTTAGTTACAGTATCTGCCTCCAATTCAACAAGCACCTATTGAGCTTAATGCTGAATTGGAGATACAGACATGAGACACCACTTGTCTCTTGGGCCACTCACATTTTGTGGAATTCATCACCACAACTGCTCACCATCACCACCACTACCACCACCACAACCACCACCATCATCACTACCACCATTATCACCATCACCACCAACACCATCAACACCAACACCACCATCACCACCATCACCATTATCACCACCACCATCACCACCATCACCACCAACACTAACACCACCAACACCACCGTCACACAAATGAGACAACTTTAAATTGCCTGCATGCTTGACCACAGCCCAGGTGCCACAAATGGTCTTAGAGAGAAAGTTTCTGAAGAATGTTGGGAACCCCCATCTTGCGCAACAGCACCAGCCCCCTTGTGCAATGTCCACCAAGCTGAAAACAGATAGGTCAAGGTTGTTCTTTGCCAGGAAGATCTTTCTATGGCTTTGCCCAAGTTCCCCAGGAAAGTGTTCGTGGCTGAGGAAGTTGTATATTATATTTGAATGGTTCCTAAATACATTTTCTAAGACTCTGTCTCTAGTTTACTTATTTGTTTACTCTACTTTTGTCACTTAGAGAAGACCCAAAATTCAGTGAGTAGGTGTCCGGCAGCCACCAGGAATAGAAAACAGGCGAGTCGTACTCAGCAAAGCATGACCAAGGCTTGGAGGGCTCTCATCACTGAGACGCCAAGACAAACACACTCACCGCCATCGCTGCGGATGTGGTGGCTTGTGGTTCAATGCCAATGGGGGAAAAGGAAAAAAAGTCAAGAGGGTAACATAGAAATGATTTCCCTCATCAACATCTGTACAGAGCATACCTGTGGCATCGGGCAGAGGACCTACAAAGTACATCACAGCCCTTTGGGTAGTTTCCACGAGAACTGAGGTTGACAGATATTTGCGAAAACAATGCCTCTATCTCAAAAACAGAGGCCCTTGGCTAAGGCCCTTGGCTTTAGCCAACCATATTGGCAAAGACATATCTGGGTGAAAGTTATAAAGCAAGGAATGAAGAATGGCGGACAAACCAAGCCTGGGGAAGAGTTGGGGGCAAGGAGGCAGAAGCCGAGGCAGGTCCCAACCTTGGATGTTGACGGGCGATGTCATAGCCATTGTCCAGTATGGTAGCCTCTGACCTGTGTGGCTGGTGGCCCTTGAAACGTGGGTGGTTTGACTGAGAGACTGAAGTTTTAGCTTAATTTAATTTGAATCCATTTAAATTTAAAAAGTGATGTGTGATTCTGTTATTAGAATGCTTGAAGCATGTTTGGAATAACTCTGGCTGATGAACGTAGCTTCTCGAATGTATATTTTGTGAAATTTACAATATTTTTTACAAATATAAAATTTACAAAATGTACATATTTCCAGTAGAAACAAAACATCCAAATTGACGAGTGCATAAGTATAAAATGCACAATGGATTCTGAAGACTTAGCACCACAAAAAAAAGACTGTAAAATATCTTCCTAATAGTCTTTTGATTTTGATTTTGTGTTGGAATAATATTTTATATGTCGAGATTAAAGAATGTATTATGAAAATTAATCTGACCCCCTTCTTTTTACCCTTTTTAAAAACTTTTTTTAATGTTTATTTATTTTTGAAAGAGAGACAGAGCCTGAGGGGAGGGGCAGAGAGAGAGGGAGACACAGAATCTGAAGCAGGTTCCAGGCTCTGAGCTGTCAGCACAGAGTCTGACAGTGGGGCTCGAACCCACGAACCATGAGATCATGACCTGAGCCAAAGTTGGAGGCTCAACAGACTAAGCCACCCAGGAGCCCTTTCTTTTTACCCTTTTAATGTGATTAGTAGAAAACATGAAGTTACACACACGGCTTACATTGCATTTCCCCTGGAAGGTGCTTCCACAGTTGGTCAGAAGCAGGTCAGTGTCTCTTGATGCCCTCTGTCCCCTGCCTACACCCCGGCCACACCTCAGGAGTAAATGTTTGCCAAGAAGCTGTTGTTCACCCAGAGAGGAAGTAAGGTATAATTAGAAAAATGAATCACAGGTTAGAAATTTTACAGCTCCCGGTGTTATCGTGGACTCTGGAACATTCTACAGCCTCAATCTAAGTAGTTTGCTGGAAATTTCAACTTAGATCACCAAATGAGATTGGCCCAGGTACCCCACAAGTTCTGTGCCCTGGATGTGCTGCGCTCCACCGACCACAGAAAGATTTTGGAGTTCAAGATATATCGCAGTGCAGTATCTCTGAAAATCTAAAATTATTTTAAATTGAGGAGCGCCTGCGCGGCTTGGTCAGTTGAGCATCCAACTTTGGCTCAGGTTAGGATCTCACGGTTTATTAGTTTGAGCCCCATGTTGGGCTCTGTGCTGACAGTGTGGAGCCTGCTTGGGATTCTCTTTCTCTCTCTCTCTCTCAGCCCCTCCCCCACTCATCCTTTCTTTCTCTCTCTCAAAATAAATAAATAAACTTAAGACAAATGAAAATAAAATAAAATAAAAACGGAAATTATTTCAAGTTTGGAAGTTCATCAAAAAAATATGTCCCAGGTCTTGGACACGAAACCACCCAGAAGATTCCTCATTTGGGGGCCCCAAAATGTACTTTTTTAAAGTACTTTTGAAGGAATCATGCTCTAGCTGGGAAGATGTTTCCCCTGCGATGGACACAGAGGAGACCCTGTTGGATCCGCCCAGTGTGACCACAGACAGGTCCCGCAGCCTACGTGAGCCTCACTTTCCCTGTCTGGAGAATGGGTGTTATAATAGTGGCCACAGCACGAAGCTGTTCTGAGGATTGAAGGCAGTATTCTGTGTAAACGGCTTAGCGCCTGGCCCTCCGTGTCGCCAGCTTTCCGTGGATAAATAGTGTCCCTTCTCGCCTACTCTTGAGTCTGACTCCTTTTCCTTTCCTTCAAGTTTCGCCTCCCACATCCCTCCTCCGTAGCACACGGCCCTTTCCCCAAGAACCTTCCTTCCTCTGAGATGCTTGGCTCGCGGCAGGTCTTGAAGGAAACGTACCTTTACTTGTATTTGTTTCACGACTGACTGTCCCATTTCTCTTCTTGTTTTCACAACACGCGAGTGAGTTGGGTGAGCCACATTTCGTATCTCTACCTTTTTTCCCTTTTTTACAAAAAGACTTTTATTTGGAAGAGCAGTTTCAGGGTCATGAGGGAATTGGGGTGAAGGTATGGAGATTTCCCCCAGACCCTGAGCCCCCACACGGACACAGCCACCTGCTATCAACGTCCCTCGGGATGGTGCATTTAGACACCCTCACCCCCGGCTCCTGGCTCACAGTTTAGTTCCCTCTTGGTGCCGAACATTTTGCGGGTCTGGACGGATGTACGGCCGATGTACATCTTTATGGTCTATACGGAGTGTTTGTACCGCCCTGGAAGTCCCCTGGGCTCCCCCTTATTCCATCGCCCCCTTCAACCCTCACCCCCTGGCAGCCCCCAACCTCCGAACTGTCTCCAGAGCTCTGCCTTTTCTAGAATGTTCCATATAGTTGGAATCACACAGTACATAGCTGTTCACATCGGTTTTTTCCACTTGACAAGATGCATTCAAGGTTCCTCTGTGTCTTGTCATCCACGGCCTCTAGCTCACTTCTTTCTAGCCCAGAATAATACCCCGTCGTCTGGGGGTAGCTCGGTGTACCTGTCTGTCACCTACGCAAGGGCATCTTGTTTCTTTCCCAGATTGGGCAATTATGGACACAGCTGCTCAAAACACCCTTGCACAGGTTTTTGTGTGGATCTGAATCTCCAGCTCCTCTGGGTAAACACCAATGAGCACGATTGCTGGGTCTTAGCCTCGTCCCTCTTCTCAGGGCCCATCTCCCCGCGCCGGGCTCCCGGCCAGCCCGGCTGCCCCCTTCGCCCTTGGGCCAAAACCATCTTAAACCTTCACCAGTGACTCTCGCCCCAGCGAGCCTCCTACCCAGTCTTCAGTCCTCTCGACCCTTTAGAAGAAAAACAAAACAAAAGCAAACTTAGGAATGTTGTTTTTTATTGAGGCACTTTTTCAGGACCGCAGCCCAGCTCGCTCTCTAACGGTATCCAAGCTACGTCTGGCTGGAGACGGGCGGGGCGCTCACCTCTACCCGTTTGCAGGCGGCTGTTCTTAGCTGGATGGAGCCCTTCCCGTCGGCCCCGAGGTGAGAGGTGCCCTGGGGAGGGCGGTACCCCGGTGCCAGCGCCCCTCCGACCCCCGCTCGCTGGACCATAAAGTCAGGGTCTGCACCGCACGCCCCTCTCTGTGCCACACGTGCTACGCAGTAAACAGCCCTCCAGGACCCAAATAAAAAGGTCTTTATGGACAGAACAAACATAAGCAAATGCCAGAATCCAATTTAAATGGATAAATAAACCCAATTCCAGAGACCGCAGGCCACAAGACTTCAGGGACTCGAGCCAAGCAAGTTGGTTTCTCGTAAACGTGGGGGAGGAGGAGAGATCCCAGCCCCTGCCTGCAAACCCGGGCCCTTCCAGCTGTGCGGGTCCGGGCCCCTCGGAGGGGGTGCTCGCCGCCTTTCCCCCCGACGGCCAGCTTTCAGGTCTGCATCCAGAAGGAAAGGCGAGTGGGATTTCCCTGCGCTCTGGGGGAAGGGGGCCCCGGGCCTCCTGGACCCGCGACCCGGGACCGAGATGGGCCCACCCGGTGACCCACGTGTCCTGACAGCAGCGCTGGCTTGTGTGTCCCCCGCTGGCGCGGGGACGCGGCCTGTCCCTCCGTCCCTGGACAGGCCCCCCCAGCTGGTCTTCTCCTCCAATGACCTGTCCTTCACTGCCTTGCCCCGTGCGATGTGCGACGCTTGCTCGCCGCCCCTGTCCCCTCGTGGCTTCTGGGATGACAACTCCCTTCTCTCCGCTTGCTCAGGCTTGTCTCCTCCAAACACCAGCTCATGTCACCGGCCACCGAGGCCTCCTGGCCGCAGCGCTCCCTCTGTGCGTCTTGACTTCTGTCCGCTGGAGCAGCTGTCCCTCTGTCTGTGGCCAGAAACCCCGCGACTCAGCGTGGGGCAGTTTCACACTGGCCGTTGTACAGGCCGCGACCCTTCTTCCGGGGGCTTCTAGAACCTTCTGCCGGGCGGGAGCAGGGGGCGGGGTCCGGCCGGCACGGTGCTGGGACAGACGCGTGCAGTGTCCCTTCCCAGCGCCCGTCCAGCTGCTCTGTCAACACCGCAGGCCTTTCTCGGGCGGGAAGCAGAGAGCAGGGAGCGCGCTCGCCTTGGGGGCTCTCAGTCCGAGGAGGGGAAGCCACCTTCCGAGACAGGGAGTGGGACGGGTGGGGCGCTGGGGGCGAGGGGGGCAGGCAGGGAAGGCCCCCCGGAGCAGGTCAGAGGAGAAGGCCGGCACTGTCCCCCCAGGTCATCCGGCGCTTACGGGGGCGCCTCCCTCGCCGAATGCCCAGCCCAGACCCTCGCCCCGGCCGCCCCGCTGCGCGCGGAACAGTGTGCTGTTATTTCGGGGAAACGAGGCGTCTTTGCCGCTCCGCTCTGTCAGCTACACCTCCGGCCTTGATTTAGAGTCTGGCTTTTTGGGGGCTCCGTGAGCCGTGGCCGCCAGCACGAGGAGGGGCCAAGATTCGAGTGTCTGCGTCCCCCCACCCCCGCTGCGCCCTGTGCAGGGGGCTTGGAGCACCCCCGGCAGGCAGGCCCTGGGCTCCCTGAAACCCTGACTGTTTTTCAAACACTGGGGGATTGGGTCAAGTCCAACGTCAGTTTTTCTAAGTTGTGCTTTCCCCCCTCAGTTTAACCCTGCTCGTAGCTGCTCTGTGGAAATTTAACCTTTGTGTGTATGTGCGGCTGTGTGTGCGGGTGTGTGTGCGGGCGTGCGGGTGTGGATGTGTGTGTACGTGTGTGGGGGTGTGTGCATGCGCGCGGGTGTGTGTATGTGTGTGCAGGTGGGTGTGCACGCTCATATGGCAGGGGAATGGGGTGGCTAATAGAAACTTGGGACCTGAGCGCCGAGAATGGCAGTAAACTCGCCTCAGTTTCCATGGCCCATTAGCTCTCAGCCAGGATATGTTGGAAACAATTTTATTTATTTATTTATTTATTTATTTAGAGGAAAACCCAGCACGGGGAAGGGCAGAGAGAGAAGCTTAAGCAGGCTCCATGCCCCCAGCACAGAGCCTCACTCGGGGCTCGATCTCACAACCCTGAGATCATGACCTGAGCCAAAATCAAGAGTCTGACGCTTCACCCCCTGAGGCACCCAGGTGCCCCCGGAAACAATTTTGAAAGCTGCCCCGGAGTCATTCTATACCAAAGAGGAGGCTTGTGGATGGAATTGTGTCTCCCACCCCCGGATTCGTAGGCTGGACTTCTAGACCCAGAACCTCAGAATATGACCTGATCAGGAAATAGGGTCTTAATGGGTGTTAATGAGTTAAGATAAAGGGACGCTGGAGTAGGGTGGGCTTAATCTCCTAGGACGAGTGTCCTTACAAAAGGGGGGATTTGGACACAGACACACACAGGATGTCATGGGAAGACTAGATCTCTACATCCGGAAACTTCCAGAAGCTGACAGTGAGGCCTGGGACAGACGTCCCAGAGCCTTCGTAGAGAGCGCGGCCCTGCCAGTACCTCTGTCTTGAACTTCAGCCTCCAGAGCCAGGAGATGAGACATTTCTTTTCTCCTTCTCCTTCTCCTTCTCCTTCTCCTTCTCCTTCTTCTTCTTCTTCCTCTCTTCTTCCTCTTCCTCTTCCTCTTCCTCTTCTTCCCCTTCCCCTTCCCCTTCCCCTCCTCCTCCTCCTCCTTCTCCTTCTCTTCTCCTTCTCCTTCTCCTTCTTCTGCTTTTTTAACATTTTTATTTTGAGAGACAGAGTCAGAGCACGGTGGGGAGGGGCAGAGAGAGGGAGACATAGAACTGGAAAGAGATTCTAGGCTCAGCTGTCAGCACAGAGCCGGACGCGGCTCGAACTCATAAATTTCAAGATCATGACCTGAGCCAAAGTCATGCTTAACCGGTTGAGCCACCCAGGCACCTCCCTTTTTATTAATTACTCGTTGGGCACAGGTAAGCTACTAAGAAACAAAAGCTGCATTTCTTCACCACACACTAGAACTGTATTGTCCCTTCCTTCCTTCCAGGAAGGAAGGAAGTTTCCGTGTCTTCAAGTGTGTACTTGACCCACATCTCCTCGTTGTTTCTTTCTTCCTCAGGTTAAAACAAAACACCACCTTCCCAGGCTTCCCCTCCGTGAAAGGGGAGGACCCTTGATGGGCAAGCATAAGGTGCTGGCACACACCGCTTAGTGGCACAATTCCTGTCCGCTCTTATTACCCTTGAGACCTCACATGTTACTCTACTTCCCAAGTCCTTAGTGTCCCCAGCTGTAAAATGGGAACATTATCCTCTCAGAGACCTGGAATGAGATCATATACACAAAATACGTAACCTGGCCAAATATTATCCTAAAGGGCTGGGTTTACTCAGGTGTATAGAAGTTGCTCATTCACTTGGCAACACAGTCAAGAACTTTTCTGCCCGTCGTGGGAATGATCTAGGTGTTGGAAATGCAAACTAAATCCGAATGTTCCCGTCCACTTGGTGTGTCGTCCCGTAAATACACATAATGAGATTACAGCTCTGGGAGTTACATAGCGACCAATATTTTCAGCTGTCCGTTCCAGAAACCAAACTCAAACCGATGAGCACAGAAGGGGAAGTGTATTGGCTCACTGCAGTGTGCCTGGCGGACACAGGGACCCAAACGATGCTACCAGGAACCGGCCCTCTCTGCCTTCTTGGTTCTCCTTCTTCTTTTCCCCTGTGTTGTCATCTCTAGACAGGTGACAGCAGCTGCCAGAGGCTGCCGGCCCTCATGGCGCCCCAGCTAGGGACTCATCAGTAAGATCCTTCATCCCAAAGTGCCAACCCAGATCCTCGGGCGCAGTGTTTCTCACTGGCCTAGTTTATAGAACAGAGGAGATGGGGGCGCCTGGTGGCTCAGTCGGTGGAGCCGTCCAACTTGGGCTCAGGTCATGATCTTGTGGTTCGTGGGTTCCAGCCCCGTGTCGGGCTCTGTGCTGACAGCTGAGAGCCTGGAGGCTGTTTCAGATTCTGTGTCTCCCCTTCTCTCTCTGACTCTCCCCTGCTCATGCTCTGTCAAAATAAATAAACATTTAAAAAAAAAAAAAAAAAGGACAGAGGAGAGCCAGGGCTCTCCCTAAGGTGCCAGAGAAGCCTTGAAAGGGAAAATGGCTTTAGTAAAATAAGCATGTTCCCCCAAGGAGAAGCCATTCCTGTAAATTTGGAGTGAAGTTAACAAGGGACCCCAAGCTTCCCTGCTTGCAGGTGAGAGAACAGATTGACCTTCGTGGGTTTTCTCTCCTGGGCTGTATCTGTCAGTTCTAGAATTTCCATTTGGTTCTCTTTCAAGTTTCTTCTCTGCTGAGATTTTCCCTCGTTCTATTCATTGTAGAGCATGTTTTCCTTTACACCATTGGACACAATAATAATAGTTGCTGTAAAACCTAATGAGATCACCCCAAATCTGATCACCTCGCTGCGATCTACCCAGACTGTCATTTCTCCCGAGGGTAAGCCACACGCTTCTGGTTCTTTGTATATCAGTGTAATTTTGGGTTGCATCCTGGGCATTGATGAAAGAGTATTGTGCGGGTTTCGGACTCTTTGTTATATTCCTCCAAAGACTTTGCTGTTGGTTAAACAAGAAATTCAGTTGATTGGGCTAAACTTTCAAACTGTGTCCTGGTGCTTTTAGGCGGGTGGAGGTTGCAGGGGCCAAGGTGAAAGCGCTCACACCATCATCAGCCTTTTCCATGCGTCCCCAGAAGAGGCACTTTTTCTCGGGATCTAGTCACATTTATCCTGGCTCTGATGTCAAGAAACCATAGCCACAGAGATCTTTGGGTTTTGGAAACTGCCTCCAATGCTGTGATTTCATTTTAGTTTTTTAAATTTATTTATTTTTGAGAGTGAGAAAAAGAGAGCAGGGGAGGGGCAGAGAGAGAGGGACAGAGAAAGACTCCCAAGCAGGCTCCACACTGTCAGCACAGAGCCCGATGCAGGGCTTGAACTTCACAAACTGTAAGATCATGAATTAAGAGCCGTGGGATGCTTAACTGACAGAGCCACTCCAGGCACCCTTGACATTTAATTAGTAACATCCCGTAAGGCAAGAGATTGGTCTTAGCTCTCATCAAGCTTTGCGTCCGGGAGGAGTGGGAAAAAGGTGAAATCTAAGGACAATAGGTAAATTGTTGTAACCATTTGAAGAGCACTTGGGCAGCATCAAGCAAAGCTTACACTGGACATGCCGGGTGGACCCACTCCTAAATATATATTCCATAGAGCTCTGCTAGCTCTGACGTCCATGTGAAAACCTCACCCCCAATGCGATGGTATCAGGGGTGGGGCCTTGAGGGGGCTCCATCCCCATGAATAAGACCAGTGCCCTTATAAAAGGGATCCCAGAGAATGGAAACTGGCGTAGTCAGTATAGAAAAATGTGAAGGGGATTCTTCAAGAGATGAAAAGGGAGTTACCATATGATCCAGCAATCCGCCTTCTGGGGTTATTGAAAGGAAATGGGAGTCACCATCTTGCAGAGATACCTGCAATTCCTAAGTGCATTGCCGCGTCATTCGCTGTATGGCCATTATTCACCAAGACGTGGAATGACCTACACCTATCAACGGGTGAGAGTGGATGTAAAGATGCGGTATGCCTTCACATAAAATATTGTTCAAACATGAAAAAGAAGGAATTACCGCTTTTGTGACAACCTGGATGGACTGAGGGCTTTATAGTGCTGGGTGCAATTAGACAGAAAAAGACGAATACTGTCTGATCTCACTTCTATGTGGAATTCAAAGTCAGAACTCATTGGGTGAAACAGAGAGTAGAGCATGGTCGCCTAGCTGGGTGGGGGGATGTGGGAAGGTGTTGGTCCAAGGGCACAAACTTCAGTTATAAGATGGGCAAGCCTCTGGGGACAGTTCAAACAACGTATTGTGTGCTGAGAGTTGGTAAGAAAATAAATCTTGAATGTTCTCACCCTCCGAAATGGTAATTAAGTGAGTGATGGGGGTGTTCATCCTTACTGTGTTTGGAATCATTTCAAAATACAAATGTGTATTGAATCATCACATCAAACACCTTGGAACTTACACTGATATTCTATGTTACCGACCAGTAAGGCCGGGGAAAAGCGGCCGGCAGGGTCCCTCCGCCTTCCACCCCGCTGCGAGCACACACAGAGAAGATGCTGTCTGTGAACCAGGAAACTGTCCAACCAGACCAAATCCGCTGGCCCCTTGATCTTGAACTTCCCTGCCCCCGGAACTCTGAGAAGCAAATGTTTATTGTTGGAGCCTGTGAGTCTGTGGTATTTTGTGACACGGCTCCAAACTAAGCGGCGCTTGTCAAACTTTTTCAGATGATGACCCACAGCCAGGGACACTATGTCTCACCCTGGACAAGTACACACCACAATCACACACACACACACACACGTCACATACATACTATGCACACACACATTTGTATGCTCATACATGCTCAGACATGTACACTCACACACATACACACTTACACACACTCACAGACGTGTACTCACATACACATCACTCACACGCACATACACACTCACATTTATATATACATACACGGTCACACATATATACATGTATACACATACACACTTACACATATACACTCACACACATATACACACTCCCCTACACATACTTTCTGATACAAAAGTTTCATGAAATAGTCCTAGTCTCACTATTTGTGACGCCCTAATACCTTTATTGTCTCATTATTTAAATGCTGGTCATGGCTCACCAAATGGATTCCAATACTCACTAATGGGTACAAAACCTCATTTTGAAAATACTGCCCTAAAGAGACAAGGAGGCACGGACGAGAGTGTTTATAAGGCATCAGTCCACGACGGGAAAATAAATAAAGCAAAAACGAACCAGGAGCAAACCTGTAGTGCCCATGAATAAAGAGGAAAAGTAATGTAGCGCATTCTCCAGGGAAATTAAGCACAGGGCGGACCCGAGTGAACTAGCAGAGTGTGTCAGTGTGGGATGAATCTACAAAGTAGTATTGAGTCAGAGAAGTAAGTTGTGAAGAATAGATACCGTTTCCATATATATATATATATATGTGGAAAACAATATGGGGCTCACATATGTATCTTAAAGTCACATAACATAGAGTAATTCCGGGTGGCTCAGCTGGCTGAGCATCTGACTTGACTTTGACTCAGACCATAATCCCAGGGCTGTAAGATCAAGCCCCACATCAGGCTCTGTGCTGAACGTGGATCCAGCTTAAGATTCTCTCCCTCTGCCCCTCTCCCCCTTGCTAGTGCATGTTCTCTCTCTCCTTCAAAAAAAAAATATATATATATATATATATACACATACACACACACACACACACGCACACATATAATGTTCCTGGAGATGTTTATGTATATGTAGAAATGTTTGCAGAAATGCATGGGAATAACTAAGATCAAATCCAGGATAAGTGTTCATTCTGGTAGGACATCAGGAATTCAGTCATTTTATCTGGGGACCTTTCTTGCTTTGCCCGGCAGAGGGTGTGTGGCTTTTGTTCTATTAGCCTCTAGATCTTTCTGATCATCTGTGGTTTCTATCCCTTAAAGCACCTAATGAAAGATACGAGGCTTCAGAACGTGGAATCCACCCCTCCAACACCCCAGCTGCCGCTTTGCCTATGGCTCGAGTACTCCTGCCATCTACCAGCCCTTATTAACTAAGAGTTTGCTCGGACCCTTTATAAAAGTTCGAGTGACACATTCCACACAGAAGACCCAGAATGCACCCCAGCTACGCCGTGTTAATGGCATGTTGCGCATTATACCGCGTTAATTCATAAGGGAAAATCTGCAGCACATTTCTTGTAGCTAAGAAATGTTGCTCAGAAACATGCCCTCTTTAGTGCTTTTATATATTTAATGGCCTCAGGAATGAAGAAAGTTGGCGGTGACGGTGGGGGTGTGTGTGGGAGGGGGGAGCTCAGCTATTTACTGTTTACCATGGGGTCTCTGCTCCCAGCCCTTCTCCCCACAACAAATTCTTTGCAGGTCTCTTTTAAAAGGTTTCATGGTGAACCAATGAATAAAGACCCCGTAGCAGGCTGGCCTTTATAAACGACGAGCCTAGGCTACTGTGGAACAAGTTATTGACTTAGCAGCTAGGCACCTGGGGGAGGAGGAGAGGAGGGGTGTGTGGGTATCACTGGGCCTCGTTGGAGAGCAAATTAAGGCAGTACCTGGGGAGGGTTCTGGAACGTTTCCAGGAACAGAAAATAAGGCCGAAGGCCCCTCTGAGTTGGAAAACTGCAGGGGCGGGGTGGATGTAGGCGGGAACATCTCACCGTTAAATGGCCCCGTCCTGGCCCCTGCCTCATGCGGCCACTTCCAGCTGGCTCTCCTGTGGGTGCGGGGGTGGCCTGCGGGGATGCCATGGTTTCCCTATGAAATCCCTTAGGGCGCGCCTCTGAGTGCTGGCCTTCGATCCCTCCTTTATTCCCAAATTTGAGATAAGGCTTAAGTGAACCCTCATCCTTCTAGAACTCCGAGTGTGGTCCTGCCTTCTGGGCTCATACCTTTAGAATCAACTCCCAACGGCCTCTTCTTCATAGGGACAGCCACGGGACGCGGGGTCCTCTTCCTAGGTGACCAGGACTAGCAGACCAGCTTTGATTATGACAGAGCTGTCACATCAGCTGAGGGACAAGAGCGTTGCCTCCATCATGAGTTGAGTTTGGGGCCGTGACCCCCGTGGAGGAAAGGGGGCAGGCAAGGTGGGGGTGTGCTGAGAGGGGAGGCTGGGAAAGCAGATTATGAAAATGACTAAGCAGGGGTGCCTGGGGGCTCAGTCGGCTGAGCGTCTGACTTTGGCACAGGTCATGATCTCACCGTTCATGAGTTCGAGCCCTGTGTCGGGCTCCGTGCTGACAGTGTGGGGCCTGCTTGGGATTCTCTCTCTCCGCCCCCCTGCCCTTCCCCTACTTGCACTCTGTATCTCAAAATTTATTTAAAATTTTAAATTAAAAGAATTTTTTAAATAATTAAGCAAGGAGGGGCGCCTGGGTGGCTTAGTCGGTTAAGCGTCCGACTTTCGCTTGGGTCATGATCTCGCGGTTCGTGGGTTCGAGCCCCGCGTCGGGCTCTGTGCTGACTGCCAGCTCAGAGCCTGGAGCCTGTTTCGGAGTCTGTGATTCCCTCTCTCTCTGACCCTCCCCTGCTCACGCTGTCTCTCTCTCTCTCCTAGAAATAAATAAAACATTAAAAAAAAAATAATTAAGCAAGGAGATTTGAGACAGAAGGCCTGGGTGTAAGGCAGTATGACCTTGGCCAAATATCAGTGCCCTCCACGCCTCCACAGCCCCTGCCTCCAGGGCTGGAGCAGGGCTGGGTCCTCAGCGGAGCCCCTGGCCGCACTAGGTGCTCAATCCTCACCAGCTTCACTGTAGTTTCGAGAGAACAGAATGGCCGCCATGGCTGAGGAGGGAATATGAGCCTCACCCCTCCAGCCTGCCACCGAGTGGGGGGCATGGAATGTCATTCTGCGCCCACGTTCTCCGGCCCACGTGCCGATCAGCACCCAACAAAGGTGTGATCCAGAGTTCACCTCCCGGGAGAACTGGGAGAATTCTCCTTCCTGAACAGCAGCCTAAACACGACTTCTTCCTTCACTGGCGTTTACTGATTAATGCAGCAGCTCTTAATTTCCCTCTACCTAGTCGCATCTGGGTGGTCGCAGGACTCAAAGAACCCACGTATCAAGGTCCTGATGCATGACCCGGGGGTGGGGGACAGGAGGAAGAAGGTGAGAGGGAGCAAGGGTCAAGAGGAGGTACCGTTTCTTAGTCCCTGGGGTGGCCAAAGTCAAGGTCTGAGGGTGTGAGCAACTGGAAGGCGTATTCTTTGCTACGGAGGATGAAATCCCACCGCTACGTATTCACCCAGGAGGAGCAGGAAGACAGCCACACACACCCCTTTGGAGGCATCCTGCTGCAGCCCGCACCCCGCACCCCACCAACCATGGGCCGTCTGGAGGCGCCCAGGGAGGGGCGAGGCCTGGCCCCTTGCACAGGGCTCCTCACCTGGGCTCTGAGAACCTGAATGGGGGAAAACTCCTTCGTCCCCACGTCACCAGCCTCTGAGGCTTTTATTTCCCTTCTGTGGGGGTTTCCTCCAAGTACGAACCGCCATGATTGGCAGAAACTGTGACTTTATTCCCTGTAAAATGCAGACATGCTTGTGTGTGTCACATGACAGCTCTTGCAGCCACTTCAAAGTGCCATTTAACACTTGTCACTACTCCAGAGTGACAGGAATTCCAGACCTGCCGCTAGATTGCATCATTTAATGCATTTCTAGAGGAGCCCTATCACTATGGTCGTAAGTCTGTTCATACTGTAGTAGCTGTTCTGGTGCAGGTGGTTTTCCTTGTAAACCTACCTATTCTGTGTTATGCATTGAAAGACGCTACGGAGGCGCCTGGGTGGCCCATTGGTTAAGCATTCCACCTTCATCTCAGCTCAGGTCTTGATCTCAGGGTCACGAGTTCAAGCCCTGCTTTGGAGCCTACTTAAAAAGTGAAGACAAAAAGGACATTATTGTGAGGAGGGGTCCATCAAGCTGTCAAGGTGGTCAGGGTTGTGAGAAGGACAAGCCACCTTCTTAAGCCGTGGCCCCCTTAAGGCTTGTGGGGTGAGTGGGGTACATGAGAGGGTGCCCAGAGTGCACGAGCCAGAATCTCAAGATGTGCTCACCTGGGGCACCCCTGCAGCCTCCTACGTGACCCCGCTCCCCTCTCCTCCCTCCCCTGGCACGGCAGCCCCCATTCACATGCTGAAGCCCACCCCCAAAAAGATGGTGTCAGGGGATGAGCCTGTGGGGTGATGAGAGACCGACGCAGTCGTGAGAGCAGGGCCCCCACGATGGGATCAGAGCCCTTACAAGGGGAGGAGACCCTGGGGCTCCCCCACTCCTCCGTGTGAGGACATTCAGGGAAGGCGGGTCTCACCAGTCCAATCTGCCGGTACCTTGATCCTGGACTCCCAGCCTCCAGGACGCTGAGAAGGAAGCGCCTGCGCGGGATTTTGTCTGAGCAGCCGCACTGACCGAAGCCGGTGCCCTCAGCTTCGAGCATGCAGGGCGGATGTGCTGTTGCATCTCGGTGATGAGATGTCCCGTCTGTGACTGCATCCCAACCCCACCCGGGGGGCCCTCTGCACCTTCCCCGTGGCTCTGCCTTCTCCACCGCCGCGGTCAGGTCCCGGGCGCCCTGGGGCACCCCCATAGCGCATCGCCCTCCGGGCCCGGCTGGGAAGCAGTGGCTGTGGCTTCTCTCCCTCCTCCTTCCCAGAGTCCTCGGTGAGTAGGTCAGCGGGTCAGTGGAATCGACATCTTCCAAGCTGTCCCTTCTTCCCTGTCCCGGCCGCCACCGTGGCGTCCAGCTTTCATCGGTTCTCACCCGGACTGTTTTGCACTGTCCTGTCTCCCTGGGCTCATGTCTCAGATTCCGACTTATCCCCTTCTGCAAATGTAAGAGTTCCAGACTTGGGCATAGTTTGTGTTTGATTTTTTAGGGACCACAAATGAGATACCAACTTTTCCTAACGTTTTATTTTCCAAAATACAAATGTAACAAAGAGGAGTACCTACTACCACCACCACTTAATAAAAAGAAATGGCAACAAATGAATTATGACACCAGTCCCAAATGAATAAAACCCACCTGAGAAGAAACTCACGACTTTCTTCTTTGTCTCGTTTCATCCGAGACAAAAGAAGAAATAAAAAATGCTGTCCAGTCCTGGCGCCGAGGAACAGACTGGCGTTCGGCGCCACTGGCCACGGAATAAAACCCAAACTCCACCGTAACTTTCAAGACCACAGCCTTTGCCATAAGAGATGAAAAGCAGGACAAAATACGAAGGGATCTGGATAAGAGGAGGAGGAATTCGCACGAGAAGAAAAACCGCAGTGGCTGCTTAGAGCAGAGTGACGGAGAAATCTAAGGGGAGGCGGCGGCACGGAAGCTGAACAGAGCAGCGGTTTGTCCAGTTCAGGGAAGGAAAAGATAAACAGATGAAAACGGATAAGAGGACCTCGATAGAAACAGATGACAGTATCTTAGTAACTTGCGGAAGCGAGGCGGCCAATAAGCCAGATACGTCAAAAGCTATTAGTGGAAGAAAATCTCACAGTGTTTAAAAATAGAAAGTGTACTCTAAAATCACAGTTCACGTACACACAAAAGCTGGGAACGGGCAGCACAAAGTGGAAAATTATTTAGCATTATTTGTCTCATTTTACATAAATAGCGTTTCATTCCTGACGTTGACAATTACAGAGACCCGACTGTCCTTCAGATCAAGGCTGGCGTTAGTGGAACTGAAACCACTTTGCGTCTTTCACTAGGGAGATAAAGAGGGAAGCGAATGATAGTGTCTGTCTGTAACAGGAATTGAGTAACGGGCGTGGCGAGGACAGCGGCAGGACAGAGTGTGTTCACGGGGAGAATAGCCTGGTTCAGAGGCACAAAGCGTATGCTGACTCAGAAGACAAAACCCAGCTGCATGCCGTGCGCATGGGCGCCTGAAGCGAAGTGATAGGGTGAGGTTGGAAATACGAAGGGGCCGATCGATGCAGAAGAGAGAGCCGGGCGTGAGACACAGAGGTGGGCAGAGCAAGCACAGAGCATCGGGCACCAGCGTCACAGGCTGGAGAGCTCAGAGGACCGGGCATCAGGAGGGTCACCCAGTGCTGGCCAAGCTCCCTTAGCGCGGGCTCGCGCCTCAGATGCAGGGAAGATAAAGCCCAAACCCGCCTGCGGGGCGATTCCTCCCCCACCCCCAGCCCATTTCCGGGGCTTCAGGTCTTGACCGTGAGCTTAATCTTTTTCACGCGTCTTGAAGTCTGAGACTTGACCTGCCTTTCTCTTTCCCCAAGGAGCTTATGTCCAGAGATGGTTCCAGGCCCTTGGGATTCAGGATATTAACACCTGTGAAGCTGCTCTAGGCCTTGAACTTTTTCCCTCGACACCCATCTTGTTGCTCCTTGCTGCTTTCTCCACGCGGTTTGCTCTCTCCCTGGCCCAGCATGTCACGCTCATCCACGAAGAGGCAGCTCCTCTGGGGAATAAGAAAGAAGCTCACCCTCTGTTCATCTTTTATGGGCGGCCAATGCACGCTTTGGGGATTCGAGAATATGCCCAAGGGTTCAGCTGTACAGATATAAAAACGGCACCCCTTACATCACAGCCAAACCGTGGAGTCCACCCTCACGTCCATCAACACACGAAGGGATGAACAAGTGTGGTCCAGCCACACAGTGGAATAGGATTCCGCCCGGAAAGGGGACGAACTACGTGACACCTGCCCGGTGGACGGACCTGGAACACACTCAGGTTAAGGAAGCCAGACACAAAGGGACACATCTCGTGTGATCCCAGGGGTAGGAAATCACAGAGTACGCAAAGCCAGAGAGACAGAAAGCAGGACAGAGGCTGCTGCCGGGAGCTGGGGGAGGGACGTGGGGAGTTGCCGTCCCGCTGGCCCAGAGTTTCTGTTTGGGAGGATGCAAACGTTCTGGAAGTGAGTGGTGGTGACTGCCCCCCGCACTGTGAACGCACTAACCTCCTTACATGATCAGTGCGAAGCGCCCTGGATGCTGTGTTAGTTTCAACACAGACGGAGGGACTTAAAACAACGGACTTACTCCCCCATAGTTCTGGGGACCAGGGTCCGACCTCGAGGCGCGCCCTCTGAGACTCGGGTAGAATTTTGCCTGCCGTTTCCAGTCCCCGGGGACGCTTCAGTCCTTGGTGCTCCGTCCGTGGCTGGCAGCACCGTGGCTCGGGCCTCTGCGGGCCACTGTCACGTGACACCCCCCCGTGTCTTCATACAAGGTCACAGGGACGCTGGATTAGGGAAAGACCCTAGCGACCTTGTCTTAACTCAGTTACATCTACAAAGACTCCATTTCCAAGTAAGGCCACGTTCACAAGGCTCAGGACTTGAGTATCTCTTAGGAGACACAGTACAGCCTGGAAGAGATGCTTCCTGGGGAGTGTTTGGTAAAGTTCCCTCTTGGCTTATAAAAGGGGGTAGGACTGTATGTGTGGACACATACAGTCCTACCTCGACAGCGAAGGCACCAACCCCCTGCGGGGTGCCGCCTTTCCCTGCGGCGTCCATCAGGAACTGAGCGCCCGAGGGAACGGCTCCTCAACGCGCTGCACCGGTGCTTTGAGAACAACTGAAATCAGTGCTGCGTCAGTGAACCTGGCCTTGAACCTGGTCTTCCAAATCCCACCGTACCGGCGTCGACTAAGCTTGAACCACCGGCGTCACTAAGCTAATATCACCGAGGTGCCTCATCAAGCCCAGACCCCTGGGCCACCCCGGAAGACTCTAACTCGGTCGGCCTTGGGGTGAGGGTGTCCAAGGTGATTCCCGACACCAGGGCAAGTCTGAAGACGTCCCAGGATCGTGGCTAAATGAGTGCAGGGCCCCTCTGCCTGGAAGCCATCCAGCCCGAAGCTGCTGTTCTTGTGCCTTCAAACACTCCACATTTCCTTCACATTTACGGGTACCTTGGAGATCGGTCAGCCCCTCCTCCTCCTCCCCCACCCTCTCACCTGGTCAGCCCCCAGCACACACCCCTACCCTCTCTGGACCACATCGCTCATTTTCTTCCTCCCTGTTATGCCTGTGTCTGTCGCCTTGTTTCAGGTTTTGCTGGGACCAGTGCAGTAGCCTACCGACTGGCTTTCTTTCCTTCAGTCCAGCCCTTTACAGTGCGTTCTCCGTACTGGTTGGTCTTAACCCCCTCCCCCACCTCTCTGGATTTATCGGCCACAGTGTGCCTTAATGAGTCCCTTCTGCTCAGAAGACTTCTTTGAGTCCCATTGTTTATGCTCCTTACTTCTTTACTAGGCTCGGCGCCACATCTGGTTTATTATGTTAATAAAGAACTGCGTTAAATTAGTACAGAAGGACAAATGTTTTATGATCCCACCTACGTGATATAACTAGAACCGTCAAATTCACCGGGACAGAAAGTAGAATGGAGGTTGCCAGGGCCTGAGGTGGGGCAATGGGGACTTAGTGTTTAATGGGTACGAAGTATCAGTTCAGGAAGATGTCAAAGGTCTGCAGATGGTTGGTGGTCACGGCTGTACAACATGAATGTGCTCAATGCTGCTGAACCGGACACTTTGAAATGGTTAAAAGATGGGCACCTGGGGCGCTGTCAGCTGATTATCAGACTCTTGATTTCAGCTCAGGTCATGATCTCATGGTTTTGTGAGTTTGAGCCCCATGTTGGGGCTGACGGCATGGAACCTGCTTGGAATTCTCTCTTTCCCTCTTTCTGCCCCTCCCCAACTTGTGTTCTCTCTCTCTCTCTCTCAAAGTAAATAAATAAACTGAAAAGATTTTTAAAAATAAAAAGTAAAAAAACGTATATATACATATTCCATATTACTACCTTACAATTTTGGATTTTTTAAAAAGTATTTTGATAGTTGTGTTTCCATATGATGGGTTTCCTTTACAATGCTCTGCATTTTGTTATTCTCAGAAGACCTCTGTATTCGTTCCTGGGGCCACAAATCACCACAAAGTCGGTGGCTTTACACAACAGCAATGTGGCCTCTCCAGCACCGGGGGCTCAGGTGTCCTTTGGGTCACTGCCTGTCTCCACTGGACTGTCCCCTCCACATCTCTTTCTTTTCCTTTTCTCCTTTATAAGGCGCCCCGGGTGTTATCCAGGGGCCCCCCGGACACAGGCTTATCTCCTTCTTTCAGGAGATTACTCACGCCTGTTACAGGCCCTTTCGACAGATACAGTCACATTCGTGGGTTCCGGGGACTTGATGTGGGCATCTTTCTTGGGGCACCGCCATCGTGCGCACACGCAGATAGGGGGTATCTTCTCAGTGCCAGAACATTGCACCTTCCTCCCTCCCCACCAGCGCCGAGCCAAGCATTCCAGAAACTTCTAACAGCACCCTCTGTGATGTGGCCGCCCCCCACCCCCCAAAATCCCTGGGGGGCAGTAGTCTGACTGGAAGTGAGGGCGCCACAGAGCCGTCCTCTCCCCTGCACCTGCCTGGCTGCTCCCTGCTGTACTCTGTTTATTCAGGGGGCGCAGGGGCCATTGAGGCAGATGGGGGGGCTCGGATGTCTCAAAGCCACTGATCAGTGCTGCCATGACCCTCGCCCGTTCCTGTCAAGAGTAGCCCTTGGCGGGAATCCTGAGAGAGAGAGAGAGAGCAAGGCAGCCAAAGCAAGCCGGCGTGAGCAGGCCCACGCCCGACACGCGGTGGGCTTGCGTCCAGATCCCGCTGGGCCCCTAACAGCCCTGATGAGCGGTTCTGCCCCGACAAGAAAGGGGGCGTCCACCAGCTCAGCTCCGTGTGTGGAATTTCTCCCACAGAAACCGAGGTGTGGCCGAGCCGCCCCACCCAAAGTCAAAAGCCTTCTGGCACATTCTGAGGACACGTTAACTTCAGGTGGAGACGCTCATTCCCAGAAGGGACATAAATGCCTTTGCTGAGGCTGCCCCGGCACCAGCTGCTTGGAAAAGGCCATTGCTCTGGGCCTGGGGACCGGGCACGAGGGCCTGGGAAGGTCGGGGGTCACCGCCTGGGACCTTCTTCCCCTCTCCCCCGTCCCTCCCTCCTTCTAATGTCCTTTCTGTCCCCAATATGAGCGTGACATTGATTCGATGGAGAAAATGTAAAATCTACAGAAACGCATAAAAGAAGACAGGTTGTCACACGGAGGTGACAAGGACATGGATGGAACCCCCGCTGAGCACTGCCCGCCGTCAACACAGTTTTTTAATTAAATTTTTTTTTCCTACAAAAAGCTTTATGGTTTCCATCTGGCCCACCGCGTGGCGAGGGCCCGGGTGGTGAGACGGCTCCGTGGGGACAGCGAGGCAACGCAAAGCCTGCCCTCCTCCCTGCTGGAGGGCCCGTCGGGCGTCACCGTCCTCTTGACGAGTGTCCCCTGCTCCCCCAGGAAGGGCCAGGGGTCCGCGCGGACAGAGCCGGGGCTGACAGCCGCAGGGCGCCCGGATCCGGGGCTGGACGCCACGCGGCCCGCGAGGGAGGCCGCCGCTGCCTGGACTCCGGGTTTGCGCCTTCGGGGGGCGCTCCGCGGCCCGTGTCTCTCCTCAGCCCCTCGCGGAAGAAGCGGCCCCGGCCTGCAGAGCCGTGTCCTCCCGGTGGGAATGGGGGCCGCGAGGCGGGGGGCGCGGGAGGCCCGCGGGTGCGTGCGCCCCCTCGGGGCACTAGTTCTGCCGAGCCTGGGAGCCCACGGCTGCCCGGGAATCGAGGGCCCAGCTCTGTGTGGGGTGGTATTAAGAGTCAGTTCATCCCCACAAGAGCCCAAGGTCCCAGGGTGGCCGAGAAGATGGCTCGGAAGGTTGGAGGGTGGCCGGAGGCCGCGAGGAGGCGCCCCTGCTGCTCGGTCCAAACCCGGTCGAAGCAAGAGACAGACCCCAGAGCATGCAGGTGCCCCACGGCCTTCAACACATTCAGCCCCGCGGCCACCCCAGCGGCAGGTGTCGCTGTGTCCATTCTGTAGATGTGGAAACTGAGGCCCGGAGCCAGCCCTTAGGTGGGGGTGCTGGACCGCGGAGCTGGCTCTCGGCTGCCGTAGTCTGTCCCAGCCCCTGCCCCTCTCTGGTCCCTGAGTCATCTACACGGACCCTCGGGACGCAAAGCAGGAGTGTGCTCCACTTAGCCTCGGCCCTGCGGTGGAAGGTTCTGGTCTTCCCTCCCTTCACTTCCTCCGCGGAATGTCTGCAGGCACTGAAGGGAAGCCAACCGCTCCCTCCAACCCGAGGGTAAACATTTCAGCGCCAAGGAGGGGAAAGAAAGAGCCTGCACTTAGATCGGGTTCCCCGCCGCAGAAAGCCAGGCTGCCGGGCAGCACAGGGGCGCCGTGCAGGGAGCGGGGGGGAGGGGGGGAGGGCGACGGGCCGTGCCAGGGCCAAGCCCCCAGCCCCACCTTGTGCGGGGCACGGGCCAGGATCAGGTGGGGCGGGGGGTGGGGGAAGCAGGCGTGGGGGCCTCTGGTCTGGAGGCCAGGCTGGGGGCCGGGGGCCGGGGGCTCACATTCCGCTAACAGGGGCAGAGCTTGCTGAATCGCGGCGGCCCAGAGCGGCAGGCCCCTGCCCCCATTCTGCGGGGACGGCCCCCCGATCTCGGCTTGCTTGAGAACAACATGGTTTTTATTTTAAGGAGGAGAGGCCTGTGTAACTCGGGTGCAGGAGGGAGGCCAAGCCAGCGACGAGGGGCTGGGTGCTTCCAAGAGCCCAGGATCTCGTTGACGGTTCAAAGCCCCTGAGCACACGCTTCATGTGGTTTTCCAGGGGTACAGACGCAGAGAAGGGTGAGCTCTCATCCCTGTGTGAGGGGCTGGGGTGCAGACCATTCTGTCGGCGCTGCAGTCATGGCTCTGGGCATTCAACACCAGGCACATAAGCTGTTCTCATTATAAATGTTCCCTGAGAATTTGAATCCCATGGTGTGTGTGGGGGGCACAAGATACTCCCGAGTCACACTCGGCACCCAGGGGATGGACCAGACAAGCACCACGTGTCACCGGTGAGGATCTGTGTCTCCAGTTTGAGGAATGGCAGCCACCGTTATAGAGCCTTACACATATTAAAAGTCACTTAGTCCTCACAACAGCCCGGGGAGGCAGGCACTATTAACGTCCATTATACAGGTGAGGAAACTGAGTCACAGAAAGATTAAGTAACGTTCCCAACAATACACAGATAGTAAGCCACCGATATGTGACTCAAAGCCAGGCCGCCTAGGACCCCGTGCTTGGGAACACCGTGGTCCTCTGCCCAAGTGCCAAAAATATGGTGCTTTCAGACGGAAGAAGACCCGAGAGCCACACCCTCCCACACAGACAGACCCACAAGCACGCACACTAGTGAGACAGCCGCACACAGGCGCCCAGAGATGTCGTTGTTGCTATTTGTTTTTTCCATTTTAATATCGGATTTGATTTTATTTTTTAAAGTTTATTTATTTATTATGAGAGAGAAAGAGCAAAAGCAAGGCCCCACGCTGTCAGCACAGAGCCCGGTGCGGGGCTCGAACCCACGACCATGAGATCATGACCTGAGCCGAGACCAAGGGCCAGACGCTTAACCGACTGTGCCACCCGGGTGCCCAGGGTAGTGTTTCATTTTGAAGTAGTTTCAGGAAAAAGAAGTTGCAAAGGACAGAGCGCTCCACGGCCCTGACCCCAGCTCCCCCGGCGGGGACATCCACGCACCCCAACAGGCTGTCGGCACCGTGCTCTGAACACGGACACACACCTTACTCAGCCTCCATCGAGGAGCCCCGTCTCCACGGGACTGAAAACACAATAGAATCTTTCGGACCTTCGGCTTTCGCTCGGCAGTGCACTTTAGACTCTGCAAGGACTTTAGGATTTGCTGCATCTACGCCTGTCGCTCTAGAGAGCACCTCCGTGGGGCACAGGGCTGGGAAGGCAGCGGAGACCTCGGAAGGAGAGAGGGTGCCGGGGGCCTCAGGTTACGATCTCGTGGTCCGTGAGTTCAAGCCCCGCACTGGGCTCTGTGCTGACAGCTTGGAGCCTGGAGCCCGCTTGGGATTCTCTCTCTCTGCCCCTCCCCCACCTATGCCGTCTCTCTCTCTCTCTCTCTCTCTCAAAATCAATAATACTTAAAAAACAAGACATCCTGGGGCACCTGGGTGGCTTAGTCGGTTAAGCGTCCGACTTTCGCTTGGGTCATGATCTCGCGGTTCGTGGGTTTGAGCCCCGCGTTGGGCTCTGTGCTGACTGCCAGCTCAGAGCCTGGAGCCTGTTTCAGTCTGTGACTCCCTCTCTCTCTGACCCTCCCCTGCTCACGCTGTCTCTCTCTCTCTCCTAGAAATAAATAAAAATATTTAAAACAAAAAAAAAACAAAAAAACAAGACATCCTACTTGCGCTAATCTGTTAACGCAGCCCGAGGAAACCAATGTGCTGTCCTTTCCGGCCGCCCCACAGAGGCCCCAAGGTGAGATGGGACTGGGGGGTGGGGAACAAATCCACGTGTCAGCCCTGTTAGCCGATCTGGGGGTGCAGGGGCCTCCCCTCAGGCCTCGCCCAGGGCCACCAGCATCTCTCGAGTGTGGCTCACAGAGCAGTGCAGGCGTGTAAGCAGCGGAGCTCCCGGAGACGGGGGTGAGGGGGATATGACACGGCCACTGTCCTCAGCCTCCTGAAAGGAGCCACTGTGTTGCCCCAAAAAGCCCGTAGCCCTGCAGGGAAAACGGAGTCTTCAAGAGACAAGTAGAATTAGGATGCTGCGTCCTAAACTTTGTAAGCAGGGAGGGGCCGGGGTGGGTGGGAGGCCTCACTGAGGTCGGGGAGGCAGGTGTAAGAGTCAGAGGTGACAGTGGGTTGGGGGGAGTCTCTGGACTGAATCTTAAAGGACCAGCACCAATTAGCCAGGTGAGTCTTGGGGGAAGAGGTGAGGGAACAAGGCATGGGGGAGGAGCTTTGGGGGAAGGGTCCCAGGAAGGGAGAAGAGCAGTGCAAAGGCCCTGAGGCACGAATGTGTTTGGTGTGTTGAGACTCAGTAAGAAGGCCGGGTGGCTGGGGCGGCTTGGGCAACGGGGGAGATGTAGACTCCACCAGAGCAGTGACGAGGGTGGGGTCCGATCTTGCGGGGGGAGGGGGGGCTTGTAATGACTCTGATGCCAACCTCGAGCAAGTCCAGGCCCCTGGCCACAGATGTATGTGCGAGCAAATAGGACAGTCACAAAATAAAAGCTTTCTATTTCCTGGCCCTTCCCGATGCCCTGTCTTAGCTTCCCAAGGCTGCCGTATCAAGTTACCATAACAAGGGGCTTAAAACAGCAGAAAGGCTGAAGTCGGAAGTTAAGGTGCTGCCAAGGGAAGGCTCCGCCCCAGGCCCGCCTCCCGGCTGCTGGCGGTGGTCTGCCTCCCTGGCTTGTAGACACACGTCTCCCGTGTCTGCCTCGGTCTCCCCACGCCTCCCCCGGCGAGTCTGTGTCCTGTAAGGACCCCCACCTTAGGGTTAG
Source organism: Proteles cristata cristata (assembly GCA_017311185.1). Lineage (NCBI taxonomy): Eukaryota > Metazoa > Chordata > Mammalia > Carnivora > Hyaenidae > Proteles > Proteles cristata. The sequence goes on along the minus strand of JAESUZ010002941.1, from coordinate 204,366 downwards.
GGCCCCCTGACGCCAGCAGGATCGAGTCTGCAAAGTCAGGCTCCAGACAAGGTCACGTTCACAAGTCGCCGGGGTCGGGAGCTGAGCATATCCTTTGTGGGGACGGGGACACAGCTCAACCCGTTGCAGGGCCCTTACCTGCCGACCATTTGCCCCGTGTGCGTGTGCGGTGAATTTGCACACAGGTGTGAATGTTTTATTAACTCGTGAAAGTTCATTTCAGAGGGTGTTTAATCGGACTACATGCGCAGGGTGTCCTGGTCACAGTTGCGGGTGCCGGGCTGGCTGCCGGCGAAGTCACGGGTCCCCGGGTCAGAGTCATGGCCATGGCCGCAGGCGAGCGGGCCAGCCAGCCGGATTCTCTGAGCCCGAGAGCCGCCTTTCCCAGAGACACCAAGCGCACCTCTGCGGGGGCCCCTGTCTTCAGGCAGGGCTCCGAGAGTGTCTTTCCAGTGCCCCAAAGATCTCTTTTCCCACAAAAGGGGGTTCACAGCTCTCGGGTGGGGGCAGGCAGGAGGAGCGGGGCGGGGGGGAGAGTGGTCTTCTCCGCCCGAGGCCCTCCCAGAGGCTGCGGGCGGGTGGGAGGAGGGCCAGGTCTGCAGAGCCCCGAGGAGCAGGGAGCCGGGATAGTGCATCCCCAGGGCCTTGGGGACAGGGCCTCCCGTGGAGAGGACAGGGACCCGGCCCACACTGGGGCTCAGCACGGAACAGAGCAGACAGAGCTCCAGGACTCACACTTCGGCCTTCCCAGCCCGGGGTCCTCCCTGCACGGCCCTGGGCTGGCGGGGGGGTGGGGGGCGCCCAGGAACGGCCGAGACTCCTGCAGACTCTCACCTTCTTCTTCCCTGGTGGCAGTGAAACGATTAACCCCGTCAACTAAATGAAGACCCTCTCTGAGGATTCTCTTGAAGCCCCCAGACATCCCTGCTCACCACGATCGCTATGGGCTGAAGGCTTCTCTCTCCCCAGAATTCACAGGCAGAAACCCCCACCCCCAATAGGATGGTGTCAGGAGGGGCCTCTGGGAGGTGACTGGGTCACCAGGCGGACCCCTTGTGTTGAGATCCGTGCCCTTGAAAGAAGAGGCAGGAGACAGCTCGCTTCTGCTTCCTCCATAATGTGAGTAAAGGAAGGAAGAGTGAGAAGGAGGGTCTTACCAGGACCCCAACCCCACGGGCTCCCCAGACCCCCCGACCTCAGGCATCCAGCCTCCACCACGGTGAGAAGGAGGTGCTGGGCATCTGAGCCGCCCAAGGAACCGTGTTCTGTTCCACTCAGCCTGAGCCGCTAAGGCGACGACGGCTCGGAAACGCGCAAGCCCGCCATCGAGCGCATCCGAACGTGAGCGTCCAGATTCTGATCCCAGAGGCCGGACGTCTGCGGTTCGTGCGGGAGGGTCCAGAGACCCAGCCGGGGACACGCGCTTCCGGGACTCCTCCGTGTGCGTCTTGGCTCTGCGTTTACTCACTGAAGGGCCCTGGATGCGTTTAACTTCACGCCCCTCCTCCCCCTGCAAATGGGATGCTACCAGCTCCGACCCCCCAGAGCCGCTGTCTGTCCCTTGGCGAGAGGACAGACGTCATGACCGGGATCTCTTGGATCCTCTAAGGTCTTGCTCAGAGGTGTTGACCTTGCTCGCCTGTGCCTACTTCCCTCCCACTGCTAAGGACACAGAAGACGCAGGTGGGAAGCGGGGGCCGTACCCGACCTCACCGTCATGCGGCTCAGCCGCCAGTGGGTCCTCGGGGCTGGCGAGCCCCTGGCGCCTGGGGCTGGCTCTGGGGACACTGGCGCTGGCCCCGCCGGGAGCATTGAGGACACAGGAAGCCTGGCCCCGAAAATCACAGCAGGACTTGTGCTCGACTCCTCCTGGGAGCAGAGCAATGGCCCTCTGTTCGCGTTGGCAGGCAGGGCCGGCTATTGACTAAAGATATTTCGAATCCAAATGGGCTTTGAGTAAGAGGAAGACCAAAAGTCAAATTGGGGCGGGTCGTTTCCAAGTTCAGAACACTTGATCGTGAATTTCTTGGGCCACGCCGCACTCCAGACTGACGTCAGGGGAGCCCGGCCCCACGCAAAGTGTTGCCAAGACCTCGGCATCCGCTATCTGCTGCCGCGATAATGCCACACAGTGAACGGCTACAACACATCTTTTCAGCTCGGGCATGTGTCTAGATGTCAGCTGGCCGTTGGCCGGTCAGGGCGGCCCCAGTGGGGGCGGCGGGGGCAGAGGGATGTGTTTTCATGGTGATGACGGGGACCCAAGCCAGCCAGCAGAGACGCTGTCACACCAGCCACCGGTCCACTGGCCACAGAGAGGCGTGTGGGCGAGCCCAGAGTGGTCCCAAGCAGAGGGCTTGGATCTGGGGCAGGGACAAAGAACCAGGGCCATCTGGGCCATCAAGCAGCCACCTCCCCGCTGAGTTCCCAGTCTGCTCAGCCCGTCAGCTTCCCAAGAATAAATGCACTTTTCTGTAGTTCAAGTTCTATAATCCGGCCCCCAATCTGCCCTTTGGCAGAATGTCATCTCAGCCGATCTGGGGTCGGTTCGTTCAGATCCACACGTTCTTGGGCACTTTGTGGTTCCCTGCCCCCACCCCATTCTGTGATGCGGTTAGGTTTGCACCCGGAAAGCTCCTGGGGTGTGGTGGGGATGGGGGGATTCCTGACTTTGGCCGAGATGCCCGAACGCCTCGTGTGGACTTAACAGTTTGTCCCCACGGCGTGGGGGACCTGTGTCTCATCCTGACTTCGAGGACCCCTGCTCTGCCAGCGGGCTCAGTACCACCAGGCCTCGCTGGGGGTGGGGGTGAGGGCTAGGGGCCATCAGATGCTCTCACCAAACTTGGGGGGCCCTCGGGAGCCCAATGGGAAAGAATCGAGCCCTGACCCCCACTCCTCAGCGAGCAGCTTTCCTGACACTGCCCGGAGGAGTTAGTGGCTCATCAACGGCCATCCTCGCTCTTCTCACGTGGCGGAGAGGTGAGGGAGCTAAGCCACCATGAGGGGCGCCACCCTCAGGACCTCAGCACCTTCCAAAGGCCCCACCCCCTCAAACCATCATCACAGTAGGGGTAGGGTTCCAACCTATGAATTCTGAGGGGACAGACACCCAGTCTATGGCAAACAGAGAAGCAAATTCACAGATGACGGTTGAGAATCCCTGCAAGAGAACATTCTATGGCCAGGAGAAAGAACAAACCGTGAATACCCCCACAGTACGGGTACATCTCAAGGATATTATTCTGATTAAAGCTAATACAGGGGCGCCTGGGGGGCTCTGTCGGTTAAGGTCAGACTTCGGCTCAGGACATGATCTCATGGTTTGTGGGTTCGAGCCCCGCGTCGGGCTCTGTGCTGACAGCTCAGAGTCTGGAGCTGCTTCGGATTCTGTGTCTCCCTCTCCCTGCCCCTCCTCCACATGTGCTCTGTCTCTCTCTCTCTCAAAAATACATAAATGTTAAAAAAAAATTTTAGTAAAAAAAAGAAAAACTAATACAAATACCTGTTTTCTAGGATGCCATTTACATTGTACTAAGTTGTTCAATCTTTGGGTAATAAAAGATCAAAATTACTTTGTCTTTGGACAAAAGTCATTGCTGGTGACGAAGGCGCGGGTGGTGCTGCCCGGGGCCTCTGGCCCTGCATCCCGACCGCGGGCACAGGCACTTACAAGTGCAGACCGTGTCCAGCTGGGTGCGTGAGGCGTGGGCATCACACGCGTGAGAACTGTCCCCCTACAAACAAGGACGATAAAGTAAGTTTCTTCTCTGCTTGAAACCCAGCGAAGGACGCACGTGAATCAGGTCTTCACAATGAAGGAACGGAAGTGTGCCCCCTGCGTCCTGGGGTCGCCCGGGTGTGAGACCGGGACCCCTGAGTGGGCGAGTGTCTCCTTCGCCCTCAGTTTGTCCCGGTGGGAAACACACCCTGTGACTCAGCGCTGTTGACTCGGCAAGGGTCCCCCTCCCCCGCCCACCTTACCCCCGGGACCCCCGAGCGAGCCGGGTGAGGAAGATGGCTTCCCCTGGACTCGGCCCAACAGGGAGCCGCACCCTCCTGGACTGGGGGTCCCTGTCTGGCTCCTCCTGCCTGTGTGAGCTCAGAGTCCCCAGGTGGGGTCGTGCCTGAGGCAGTCACCCAGCCGAGATAAGCGGCCCCCTGCCCAAGAGGGTGTCCGCGTGTCGCTCAGGCTCCGTCACCACGGGCTCTATCCCACGGGTCCTCCGTCCTGCAGTCAGGGCTGCCGAGCGGAGTGATTTCCGGAGCTGGAGGAGCCGGACGAGCCTTACGCCACAGGGGCTTTGTAGCCCTTCCCCCATGCCAGGCTCCCAGGGCCGGTGGGGTCATGCGTGGCCTGCCCTCGCCCATACTCTGGGCTTTGCTCAAGTCCAAGTGGGGACTGGGAGAGAACGACTGTCAGGATACCCCCTGCACCCCCAAACTCCTGCTACCCCTCCCTTCCACTGGTCCTGGAGATCTCAGGGTTCACCCTGCCACGGGCTGAAAAGAACCTTCTGGAAGGCATGGTCAGTGTCCCCTCACACCCTACCTGGAGCCAGGCATGAAGAATGGTGGCAGTCAGAATGGCTGCTGCTGTTGGGGCGGCTTTGAACTTGAACTATTTTGAAACCCAGCTCCTAAATCTGCAGCCCAGCATGGGGGTCTCACCTTCAGGTCTGGGCGTGGAGCTCGCAGGAGAGGCCTGGGGTCTCTAGCACAATGCGGCATTTACAGAGCTGTGTGCTGAGTGTGTGTGTGTGTGTGTGTGTGTGTGCGTGTGTGTACCTGGGGACAGGGTACTGTGGCTGGTGCCAAAGGGGGGGGCGCCGTGCATCTGGAAAGTGTCAGGTTTAATGCCCAGCGCCACGGGCCCAGGTCGGCTGAAAGTATGTGTTTGCTCCGGGCCGCAGCTGTGCAAACTCCCGCCGCTCGGGCTCTGCTGGGCTCATGTCAAGTTCCCTCAAAGACAGTGGCCCCTTTGTCAGATTCCATTCCAATCCCCTGTTTCAAAGTGACTGGCCTGCACGGGGCCCCCGCCTCAAACAGCTGCGGGCGGCATCTGTCTGAGGCTGCATGCATTCCGCAGCGAGAAGGAAAATATCGTAATTCAGGGCGCTCGTCTCCGGCTCGGCCACCAGACTGCAGCCCTCCTCCCCTCCGCTCCAGAAAACCCCGAGGCCCGGCTGGTTGTGCCCCCGTCACCTCAGATGTCGTTACGGTCGCAACCAGCCCACAGTGCATCCCACTGTCCCCCTGGGGGACTCGTTCCACTTCATTTGGGTCTTGGTGGCTGTCACATGGGAAATCCTTTCCTCGTCAGTGGGGTTTAGCTTATGTCTGGGAAGATGGTGGGAGCACAACTGTGTGTGTGCGTGTGTGTGTGTGTGTGTGTGTGTGTGTAAGAGGCGGGGGTGCCCTGGGGACCATAGTCTCTCAGCCTGGGTTCAGCCCTAAAGCCGGGCTTGAGATGGAGGCTTGCGAGCAGGGAGTCTGGAAATGTGGCCCCAGAGAACAGGAGTGCGGGACGGGGGAGGGGAGGCAGGGACCAGGGGCACCAGCGAGGGTCCCTATGAACTGATGTGACAGCCCACAGGTCCTTCTGACGAGTCATGCAATGCAACCTCAGAACCGACCCCCAGGAACACAGTCGGGGGAGCATTTCCATCAGCAGCCGACCCCACGGGCGCCCCGTGGAGCTGACTCACCCACACCCCCGGGTTTCACATGCACGAGGGACAGGCAGATTCCTGTGTGTGTCCCCTGCACCCGCGTGCAGCTGGGCGAGGCACCCACAGGGCTGATCACTGCAGCAGCAGCTGGAGCAGGGATAGGGGCTGAGAAGGTTCTAGAACAACTGGCATGGGTCCCGAGCCTGAGCCTGCCTGCCCTGCGTCATCCCAGGGTTCTGCCTTTCGGGAACATCGCTGTGGGCTGGTCACGAGCTTGTCCCTCTTCAGCCAAAGGGAACGGGGTGCTGGGGCTTCCCCAGTCTTCAGCCTTCCGCCCAGGAGGACCGAACAGGCCCCCCTCTCGGAGAAGAGAAGAGGAGAGCAGGTGGGAGCAGTTTCCCAGCTGTCTGCGCCCGGAAGGAAACTGTCCTGGTTTGCACACTGAGTCTAAGAGAGGACTGGGGGCCATCAACGTTCAGGGGGGACCCCAGCCCGACACACGTGTCCACGGACGTCTCTGCTGGGACCGTGTGGTGCGGTGACGGTGGTGGATGGCACATAACACTCGCATTGCACCTCTGTGCCGACAGCGACTCACTCCACTCTGACGATAACCCTGAGAGGTGCTGTCACGATCCCCATTTTACAGACGGGGAAGCTGAGGCTCTGAGAGGCTCAGTAACTTGTCCAGGTAATAAATAATGCCTTAGACAGTGATGTGTCTAGTCAACGGCCGAGCCAGAATTCAAACGCAGACCCCTCAGGTGGAGGAGGCATTGTTTTAAAAATAATAAACTAGAATTTAGAGCACTTGTGGGTTTGCAGAAACTTGAGGGCACCCCGCCTGAAGACCCCTCCCCCTCAGGCTCACGTCTTACTAACGTCTCTCATTGGTGCGCTCGTCACAACTGATGAATCGATATTGATAATTATTATTAACTGAAGTCCAGAGCTCACGTTAAGATTCAGTCTTGTGTGGGAGTCACTCTTGCTCTGTGGGTTTTAACAAATGTATGAGGTCATGTGCTCGCCCTTACGCTGGGTTTTTTTCAATTTTTAAAAATGTTTTTATTTATTTTTGAAAGAGAGAGGGACAGAGTGTGAGTGGGGGAGGGGCAGAGAGAGAGGGAGACACAGAATCTGAAGCAGCTCCAGGCTCCAAGCTGTCAGCACAGAGCCCGACGCGGGGCTCGAACCCATGAACCGTGAGATCATGACCTGAGCCAAAGTCGGACGCTTAACCGCCTGAGCGGCCCAGGCGCCCTGCCCTTACACTCATACAGAATAGCTTCACTGCCCCCCAAATCTCCTGTGCTCCACCTTTTCATCCTCCCCCGGGACCCCAGCCCCTAACACCCACTGACCTTTCCATTGTCCCCATAGTTGTGCCTTTTCCAGAATGTCCTGTGGTTGGAATCACACACATGTAGCCTTTTCAGAAGGGCTTCTTTCACTTCGTAAATAGGCGTTTAAACTTCCTCCGTGTCGTTTCGTGGCCTGGATGTGCCCCAGTTACGCATCCTCCTACTGAGGGAAGTCTCGGTTGCTTCCAGATTCGGGAGGTCACGAGTAAAGCTGCTGTAAGTCTTGGAGACTTTCCCCCCAAAGTCCCACGTTTTCTTAGCAAGGAGGGCATTTCGAGCAGGAGGAACACGTATCAAAGCCCTGACATAAAAGGGCGTGGTCTGTCCAGGGGAGACAGGAGAGCACAAAGGTGGGGGGGGCGAGGGGGCGGGGGCAGGGTGGACGCGGCTCGAATAGCGTCTTATAGTATTAACATGGCGGTAACAGTATTGATGCCATTTATGGAGCGTTTATTTACGATGCACTAGACTCTGCCTGAAGTGTTTTCCACGCATTACCTCACGCGAGTGATCTCACTACCTCACAGCAACCGGAAGGTAGGGACTAATGTTATCACTGCTTTGCAGGTGAGGAGACAGAGGCTCAGAGAGGTCGAGAGACTTTCCAACAGTCACACAGGCACTCAGCTTGGACCCCAGCTTTCCACCCCAACAGGCTGATGTGCAAATTCTGCTTTTGATCATCACACTTTACTGTCCCCTGAGGAGTTTGGATGTTAGCCCGCAGGTAAGGGGTGACATTGAACAAAGGTTTAAAAGAGTCCAAGGGCGCCTGGGTGGCTCAGTCGGTTAAGCGTCCGACTTCGGCTCAGGTCATGATCTCACGGTCTGTGAGTTCAGGCCCCACATCAGGCTCTGTGCTGACAGCTCAGAGCCTGGAGCCTGCTTCACATCCTGTGTCTCTCTCTCTGCTCCTCCCCCACTCATGCTTATTCTCTCTCTCTCTCCTGCTCTCCCTCTCTCTCTCAAAAATAAATTAAAACATTAAAAAAAAGGAGTCCAAGTGTCCATCAACAGACGAATGGATAAAGAAGATGTGGTGTATATACACAATGGAGTATTACTCAGCAATCAAAATGAATGAAATCTTGCCATCTGCAACTAGAAGAAGGAACTAGAATATATTTGCTAAGCAAAGTAAGTCAGAGAAAGACAAATATCAGAAGACGTCACTCATATATGGAATTTAAGATACAAAACAGATGAACATAGAGAAGGGAAGCAAAATTAAGATAAAAACAGAGAAGGAGACAAACCACAAGAGACTCTTAAATACAGAGAACAAGCTGAGGGTTGCTGGGGGGGTGTTGGGTGAGGGGATGGGCTGCATGGGTGACAGGCACTAAGGAGGGCACTTGCTGGGATGAGCACGGGCTGCTATATGTAAGTGACGAATCACTAAATTCTATTTCTGAAATTATTACTACACTATATGTTAACTAATTTGGATGTAAATTTTTTAAAATAATGGTAAATAATTTTAAAAAAGAGAGAGAGAGAGAAGGAAGAGGGGCACCTGGGTGGCTCGGTCCATTGAGTATCCGGCTCTTGATTTTGGCTCAGGTCATGATCCTGGGGTCATGGGACGAGCCCCGAATCAGGCTCTGTGCTCAGCTTAAGATTCTCTCTCTCTCTCTCTGCTCTTCTCCCCTGCTTGTGAGTGCTCTGTCTCAAATATAAATTAACTAATTAACTAATTAATTAAAGAAGAGAAGAAGACAATTAAGGTTGTCCTTAAATTTCAAAAGATCCTTCAACCAGCTGGAAGAAGAAGGGCTGGGCCAGCAGAAGGGGAGACTAAGTCCATTAAGAAGTGATTTCATGAGTCCAGAGAAGGGGTGATTTGATTGTCAAGTCAGGCATTGCCATAGTGCTGAGGTCAGTGGGACAGAACTCGGAGATATTTCAGATGCAGCCTGCAGGATCTGGGGCTCAGTTGATGGGGGGGAGCCAAGGGGGAGTCTGGGGTCTCTGGTCCAGCCACCGGGTAGAGGAATTGGGACACAGTTCATCCGCCATGAATGTCCCAGCAGCTCAGGGTCTCACATAAATATCCAAATCATACTGTGGGGTTCTCAGAATGTTGCTGTATCACACAACTCAACTGTTGTTAGTTTGATGATTCAAGAGAGTGAAGTTTTGGGGGAAACCCAATATTCTACAGAAGCAGGAGGTGGATTCCACTCTTGGCCGAGTCGCAGAGGTATTATCGTTCAAGAGAGCCCTGCCCATCCCTGTGGCGCCTCACCTGTGCCATTGACCGCAGCTTGGCCACGTGACTTATTCCAGCCAATAGAGTATAGGCACAGGAAACAAAGTTTACTTCTGGGTGAAAGTCACTGCAAAGTCCTCCACTCTTCTTTCCCATCCAGCGCAAGTCTGGGTTCTCAGAATGAAGACTGCAGCCTTTGATGGACACGTAGTGTGAGCACTAAACCTGTTGTAAAAGCCACTGAGATTTGCAGGCATATGGTCCTGACGCAGAGCTTCACTTAAGCTGTTACCATTACTAACGGCACCATTTCTGAACTTAAAAAAATAAAGGAGTGATCTCTGGAAGCCAGTATGTGTTCACGTAGAACAGGTCCTATCTGACAAAGGTGTTTGAGTGATTTGCTAGGTTACTCTGGGTTGCTAGAGTGATACACCAGGGAATCCTGTAGCTGTAAGTGTATCTGCATTTCAGCAAGGTATTGACAAGGTTACTTCTCATAAGCAAGATGGGGAAAAGTGAGCTCAGTGAGAGAATGATTAAATTGTTTTGTAACCATCAGACTGATGAGACTAGGAAGTCTGATTTGAAATGGCTGATGCCAGCCTGTAGAAAGCTCGCGAGTTTGCCACAGGACTCTGCCTCTGTTCCACTGAGGTCAACGCTTCTATCGATGATTTTTCACAAGGCCTTCAAAGGTATGCTGATTACATTCCATCCACAGTGATACAAAGCTGGGAAAAATAGGCTGATGAATGGTGAGATATTTTTGGCAGAGAGTAACAAGATGAATCATAGGAGAGAACAAACTACATTTCAAAAAACCAGAAGGACCAGAAATGGGAGGTATAACAGCAGAAAGGTGCAGGACTTAGTTGACCATAAGCTCAGTATGAGTAGTAAGTAATAAGTGCCAACACTGGTCGAGCACTCGCAACGTACCAGACATTTTGTTAAGTAACATACACAATTACCTCATTGTATTCTTCACAATGACCCTGGCTATTTCATGCTATGCTTTGCAAAGAATTGCTTTCGCTGAATTATTGATAGAAAAAAAGTATATGGATGTGTGTGTGCATATACATATATATACAACTTTATATGTAACTACACACACACACGCACACACACACACATATAACTCTTTTTGTAAAGAAATTCCCAGGAAGTAGGGTCCAATTCTTCTGGAATACAATGTTTTCTAACATTTCTTTTAAAATATTTTTAACTTAAGGATTTGATTTAGGGGCACCTGGGTGGCTTAGTCGGTGAAGCATCCGACTTTCGCTTAGGTCATGATCTCGCGGTTCATGGGTTCGAGCCCCGCGTCGGGCTCTGTGCTGACTGCCAGCTCAGAGCCTGGAGCCTGTTTCAGTCTGTGACTCCCTCTCTCTCTAACCCTCCCCTGCTCACGCTGTCTCTCTCTCTCCTAGAAATAAATAAAAATTTTTAAAAAAAAGGATTTGATTTAATTTAACATTTACTGAGTACCTACCATGTGCTGGGGCTGACTTGGTGATACGATGGGTAAAGTCCGTGGAGCTGCCTTGCTATTGTGGCAGACACACAAAAGTGAACCCCGAATTTTAGGGGGCAGTACATTCTATGGAGACTGTAAAGCAGGACAATGGGACGCAGGGGCTGGGGAGGGAAGGATGGTCATCCTGAGGAGGTGACATCTGAACAGAGCCCTAACTGGTGAGAAAAATCCAGCCCATGGTTCCAAGTCAAACACTCCCTCACCCTCCACTTCCTCTTTGATTAGAAGCCAAGGCACCAAGAGCGACAGCAGAAAATCTGCTTCCGGAACCCAGGCAAGAGGAGAGATTCTAAGAAGCTTCCAGATGTCCGGCCTTCTGAGCAGCTGGCTTCTACGCAGCCTTCACCCGGCCCTCGACCCTGACAGGTGCCAAGAGCCCCTACGTGGGCAGACTCCAGCGAAGGGACAGAAGGTAAATCAGCAGCTGGGGTATTTTGTTCAGCTTGGATTATTTTTGTAGCTCTCAGGTTTCCTTGCATGTTAAGAAGCCCCAGGAAATTATTTGGTTAACAAGAGCACTCGGTATTTCTCAAAGGCTTTTTTTAAAAAACCTTCTTTCCCTTTGCTCTTGTTTTTCTTCTCTTTGTTTGGCTTTTGAGCAAAAACTTCCTACCCACTGTGATATTTTCCCCCTGAATAGCTAAGTAGGCTAGAAAAACAGCGCAGGAAATACAGTGCATGGCCGGGAATCAGGGTAAACAGCTGCCAGGGAACCTTCCAGAAGAACCAGGGTCCGCTGCCCCCACCTCGGCTCGCGTCGGCAACTGACTCCAAAGGCAGGCTGGCCACTTGGGTTCCACGTGAGGTGTCCCCCTTGCAAGGTGCCGCTTCTTTAAGTCGCTCGGGTGGGACGACGAGGCAGCTTCGGAGGGCTTCGCCGGCGTGCCCTGCAGGGAGCAACGGAAGAGGCGCCTCTCGGAGCCCATCTGCTGTGAGTGGAGACCAAACATCTCGTCCCCAGTGGTCACTCGAGGGACATTGGCTGGTCTACACTTCAGCCAGCAGTACTAAATCCAGCCTGTAAGACACTGACTTGAATTTAAAAACATTTAAGAAAAGGGGTGCCTGGGTGGCTCGGTCGGTTGAGCGTCCGACTTCGGCTCAAGTCACGATCTCGAGGTTCGTGGGTTCAAGCCCTGCGTCGGGCTCTGTGCTGACAGCTCAGGGCCTGGCGCTGCTTCAGATTCTGTGTCTCCCACTCTCTCTGCCCCTCTTCTGCTTGCGCTCTGTCTCTATCTGTCTCTCAAAAATAAAAATTAAAAAAATGTTTGAAAAAAGGATTAAGAGAAGCCTATGGAAACAGTGATTAAGCTCTTGAAATTTTTACCAAAAAAAAAAAAAAAGGAAAGAAAGAAAGACAACTCATCTCTGAATCACAGAACTGCAAACAAGTTAAATGTGAAGGGAAGGGTGTCAATCACGCCCATAGAAAATTTCATGGGGAGAAAATACAGAAAGTGATAGAAAAAATATTGTCATTTGTTCTAAGAGTTAAAGTGGAATTACTACACTTTGTTATCGAGATTTATTATTTTTTTTAATGTTTTATTTATTTCTGAGAGAGAGAGAGAGAGACAGCGTGAACAGGGGAGGGTCAGAGAGAGGGAGACATAGAATCCGAAACAGGCTCCAGGCTCTGAGCTGGCAGTCAGCACAGAGCCTGACATGGGGCTCGAACCCACGAACCGTGAGATCATGACCTGAGCCGAGGTTGGACGCTTAACCAACTGAGCCACCCAGGAACCCCTACACTTTGTTAAATTAAGCTGAAATTAGCTTCTTTTAGATTTTTACCACTTTATTTTTCAAGATGAAGTTCCAATCAAATGTTTCTCTCTTTATTGTTTCATTTTTAAAATGTTGGGGGGGCGGCGCCTCGGTGGCTCAGTCAGTTAGGTGTCCAACTCCTAATTTCGACTCAGATCATGATCTCATGGCAGTGAGTTCAAGCTTCACATCGGGCTCTGTGCTAGAGCACCGATCCTGCGTGGAATTCTCTCTCCCTCTCTCTCTGCCCCTCCCCTGCTTGCATTTTTTTCTTTCTCTCTCTCTCTCTCAAAAGAACTCAATAAACTTTTTAAAAACATGAAATTTTGGGGGCGCCTGGGTGGATTAGTCAGGTAAGTGTCTGACTTCGGCTCAGATCATGATCTCACGGTTCATGAGTTCGAGCCCCGGGTCGGGCTCTGTGCTGACAGCTCAGAGCCCTATTTGGATCCTCTGCCCCACTCCCTCTCTCTGCCTCTCCCCTGCTCATCCTCTCTCTCAAAAATAAATAAAAGAACAAGTAAAATAAATAAAATAAATAAAAAATGTGGCATTTTTAACCCCTCATCGAGTGGCTTCACTCGGGTGCCCTGGCTACTTCCACCGTCTCCTTCTCTTCTGTACGGGGAGAGTAAGCAGCGCGAGCGGCTGCCACCGAACGGCCCTGATCTCAGTGGCTGGATGGCCGTCCCCCAGCGGGTCCTTGTTCAGTCGTTCAGGGGCCCAGGCTCCACCTTCCTTTACGTCTATGCGGTCCTTTCCCCTCGGCGGGACCGAGAAGGCATTCAGGAGAAGCTTCCGTGGGTCAGGCCTAGGAGCAGTGTCCAATCCGCCCGCGGCCAGGGGTCGGGGCTCCCGCCCGCGGCCACCTAAGTGCCCAGAAGCCCGATCCCGGGGGGCGACCCAGCGGTCGCCACACATCCCGCACTTTGACATCGCCTCCCAGTTCCCCTTCGTTCTGGATCGATGTCTGTCCCCCCACCCCCACCCCCGCCCACGGAGCAGACAGGCCATGCCTCTTACCAAACCTCCTAGAGGCAGTTTGCAAACTTGTTGACCCGCTTTAGAAAAGCCAGGGAGATGTGCTAGTGGCGGAGGCGTCCCTGCCTCCAGCCACCTGCCGCCCTCCCGTCCCCTCGTTCCAGGGATAGTCGCCGGGCCGCCGTGTACCCGGCCCTGTGCTCAGCGCGGCGCGGGGGAAAGGAACGGTGTGAGGCCTGCGCTCTGCCTTCGAGAAGTTCATAATCCAGCTGCGGGACAGAGCGAGGAAGGACGCCAGGTCCGGGCGCATGGGCACGGAGGACTCCCTGGGGAGCAAAGGCAGCGAGGCCTGCTCCACACGTCCCCCACCTGGCCTCCCCCCCATGTCTACACGGCCCAGCCGCCTTGCCGTCCGGTCCCTTCTGCAGCCCTTTGCCACCGGCCTCACCCATTTTCCCTTCCACGTCCCTTCCCCCCCACTCTGCTATCCATGCCCCTCTCTACGGTCTTCCCGGTATAAAGCGCACCTTGAACTGCGGCAGCCTCAGGGCCTTTGCACATTCAGTGTCCTCTGCAGGACCCTCAGGCTCTTCTCAGAGTTCGCCCCTTGTCACCACCCAAAAGTCAGCCAAGGGAGCTTCCTTAACTCTCCCCGCCCCCTGCCCCCATCTAAGCAGGTCTGGTTATTCTCTCTTCCGTCACCCCATTTTATTTGTAGAGTATAATAACTCTCAGAAATTCTCTTAACTATTTTCTGCCCCCTCCCAGATTGGAAACTCATTAAGAATGGGGCCCAGTTTGACTTATCTGGGGCTGTATCCCCAGTGCCAGGCATACAGTAGGTGTTCAATTAGTAAGTGTGGATTGAAGGGGTGACAGGAGGCCCCATCCCTTTCCCTTGGCGTCTCCGCACTCATGGCCTTGTCTCCCACAAGTCGTGCCCCCCGCCGGAGACTGGTGCCCCATCTCTGCCCTTCCCGAAGCTGCCAGGCAATACACCAGGGGCTGGAGCCTTTCCTCTGCTTCCCACTCGATGCCCTTTGTCTTCACTTTCTGCTGAAAACCACACAGCTAGAATATCTGCCCAGACTCGCGTCCTCCTTGCGGAATGAAAAGCAATGTATTTGTTTGCCCTGCTCTGTGGTGCGCTCACCCCGGGGTGCTGGCGAGGGACCTGCGGGCCCCTGTTGCTGTGACCTCTCCCTCGCTCTCTCCGAGGCATCGAGAAAGAGCTCTTGCTTTGGCGGAGGCTCGGGAAGGGCCAGCTCGCTCCTCTGCTGGCCTCACAGCCACTCTGGTCTCTCCTCGGCTCTGACCAAGTTAGACTTGGTCTCAGGTTATTTTCACTGTGCGCAGATGCCCTGTCCACCTCTTTATTCAGAGGGAGCGCAAAACGACCGGTGAGTTACCGAGCATCTGCCATGGTGGCTCTCGAAAAGCCATCACGTTTGTTGAAGGACTCCTTGGTTTTCACTGTAACAACTGCTTCATCCCCCAAGCCTCCTACTCAAGAAGCGATATTTTCATATTATGGTTTCGGGTAGACTTACTCACCAGTGTACATGGCATCACAGTTTCTAGTCAAAGAAAATAATCTGGAACCGGTTTGGGTAGCATCGCATAGTCCGATGACCCCAGAAGACTTTGTCTTGTGTCGATTTGCCGAGCAACGGGCATGAAGAAGGGGTGGCTTCCACAGCCTTTAGTCTGTGGCTTCAGGTCCTACTGATGTTTGCATTTCAGTGCAGCTTAAGACTAAGAGAACCCTAAACCCCTAAACATTTGAACAGTTTTTTTTTAATATTTTTATTTATTTCTTGGACAGAGAGAGACAGCGTGAGCAGGAGAGGGTCAGAGAGAGAGGGAGTCACAGACTCTGAAACAGGCTCCAGGCTCTGAGCTGGCAGTCAGCACAGAGCCCGACGCGGGGCTCGAACCACGAACCGCGAGATCATGACCTAAGCGAAAGCCGGACGCTTAACCGACTAAGCCACCCAGGCACCCCAAACATTTGAACAGTTTTAACGAGAGCAGTATAGAGGGATGAATGTGTCAAAGGGGACTTACCGAGGGTGACTCGTAGATTCACCTGCTGCCCCCGTCACCCACCACTCACTGTCACAGGGCTCTGCAAACTGTTTCTGTAAAACGCTGCCCGATGGAAAATAGTTTGGCTGTGCAGGCCATGTTGTGGGAGAAAAACGCCATCATCCAAGGATCCAGGGCTGCTGCCGGGCACAATGCCCTTTGCAGGATGGGTCAAGCGGGGTTTGCAGAGGTTAATGCTTGTCAGATTCCTGATAAATCGCAAAGGGAAAGATAACTTTACAATGAAGTAACATGGCGGACAGCACCTCAATCAGGCCACCAGACATTAGTGGGCTCACTCATGAGACAGGCTGATGTGACGTTCCTTTTGCTGTGGATGCCTCAACATCGACCCTGTAAAGTCCTTGCAAAAATGTTTACCTTCAGTCTATCACAAGAAAGCAATCAGACAAATGCAGATTGTGGGACTTTCTATACGCTTACTGGCCTCAACTCTAAGGCCATCGCTGACTGGACAGACAGAGGAAAGCATGGGACTCTTCAAGGTGAAAGGAGGTATCAGAGAAATGATGATTTGGAGTGTGAAGCGACTCATATCCTTGTCTGAAAATGACAATCACAGATCGTAAAGAATCTGTGGTTTCACTTTCCAGCTAAGACGTTAGCGGGCTGCAGGGGTGCCCGGGCGGCTCAGTTGGTTAAGTGTCCAACATTGGCTCAGGTCACGATCTCACCGCTCCTGGGTTTGAGTACAGTGTCAGGCTCCGTGCTGACAGCTCAGAGCCTGGAACCTGCTTCTAATTCTATGTCTCCCTCTCTCTCTGCTCCTCCCCCACTCACACTTTCTCAAAAAAAAAAAAAAAAAAACATTAAAAAAAAAAGTTAGCCTGCTGCAGACGCCTGAATCTGGCAGGAGACACGAGACTCCTGGGTCAGAAGCTAGGAAGATGTTATTACTCACAGCCATCTTCTCAGGCCATTTCTCGAGTCCCAGATCCAACGGGGCCGCTCAAAGACAGAGTGATGCCTGTGTCATAGCAGGGGAGCCTCATTGAGGGAACCCAAATGTTTTCTAATGGGCAGAAGCCTGCCTGGTCTTTTCACCAGAGAGAGACTCTTTCTTTCTTTCTTTCTTTCTTCCTTCCTTCCTTCCTTCCTTCCTTCCTTCCTTCCTTCCTTCCTTCCTTCCTTTCTTTCTTATGCTCACCCATGAGCAACACATACCCTTTGCTGTGGAGGGAGACACTATCTCGACCTCTTGAGGCTGTTCTCTGTACACACACCCCTGAAATGACAGTCCAGACACAGGGCAGCCAGGGCCTTTCCTCGAAAGATGTGCAGAAACCCAAGAGCCCCACGCAGAATTGTCTCCCCACGGCCCTGGCTTGAAAAAGAAAGCAGTTTTCAGGGGCATGATTGGGACCCTTGGGGGGGGTTCCATATAAAACAGAGGTCATTTAAGATCTCTGCACCAATGTTAGGTTCCTGTGGTGGGGCCACACCGCTGTCTTTACGTAGGCGATTGTCTTTATTCTCAGTTTTCACTTACGTATCTGGGGATTAAGGGCCATGAGGTCTGCCACTAACTTTTGAGTGGTTCATAGAAACAGATGACAGAATAGGTAGCACACACACACTGCCCGTATGAGAGAGAAAGAGAGAGAGAGAGGGAGACTGAACGAGGCCAGATGTGTCAACAGGTCAACTAACGATGTACGGAGGTGAGCGGTGTTTGGGTCTTCAACATATTATTCATTCAACTTTACAAAACGCAAACTGGGGGGACCTGGCTTCCCCAGGAACGTGCACCTGGCCTGGGTGGCCCTCCCCTGACGCTAAGGACTGTGTCTTTACTGTACCCTGTCACCGATTTTACCCCTGCCCTGCCTCAATTAAGTGCACTGAGGACATAAATAGGTTTTTTGTTGACTTGAGCCTGGGAGAAGCTGGCAAGAACAGGACTTTTCAGCTAACAGCTCCTGGGGCCCTGAAGGTGCGAACCAGCGAGTTAGCAGCCACCAAAGCCTTTTGGGCTGTGGACTCGTCTGCATGTGGCTGTGAGGCGATTCTGGAACAAGAAGAGGGAAGAGCTTGGGGGAACTCCAAGCCGGGAAGTTGGCCGCGGACCCCGAAAGCCGAGTTTTAATTATTTCACTCAAAGCCTGGGGAATCCTGAGTTTGCTCCAGACACGTTTAGAGGTCGGCAGAAGAACGTGTCCCCGCCTCCAAGTGCACCTTGGGTCCCTTTGGTCCCGGATTCCCTCCCTCCGGTGACAGGCAGGCCGTCAAGAGCCGGGCTTCGGACTGGATGCCAGTCTCTGCCCGCTGTGGGCACAGGCCTGCGGGCGGCGAGGCCAGCAGCAGCTCTGGCCCCCAGACAGGCAGCCGCCCAGCAAAGACAGAGCCACGGGCTCAGAGAGGACGCGTGCTAAAAATGAAGACGTGAGTCATTATTGAAGCTATGTCCCGGCAGGGGCCTGTGTGGCTCCCGCAGGGGACCGAGCGAGGGTGCTGCGGAAAAAGCCCCTCGGGCAACACCGGCCAAGGGGGACCGTCTGATTCCCCGTTCGGGCTGGGCGGGGACAGGCACCCACCGGCCAGGCCCCGGAGCCGGGTCCGGCTCAGGACACACTATCCCAACGTGGCGTGAAGACTGGGCCTTTCACTTAAAACCCGTCGCACGGAGCGCGAGCCCCTGGGAACAGCTCGAGTAGCTGTCAACCGTCAAGAGCTTATGATAAAAAACAACCATCTCCGCTCTCCTCTCTCTGCCTGTCTGAGCTCCCGTACCGTCCTTCCCACGCACGGCTCCCTTCAAATGCTGGAGGTGATGTTTGATTACAGCCTGGATTCCCTAAGGGTAGACAGAATCTGTGGGCTTTCCGTGTACAAGATGAAGACTTCGCTCACGCTTTACTCCCTTCTCTTCTCCTCCTAAGGAAAAAGAAATACATATGTATATACGTGTGAGTGTGTGTGAGTGTGTGTGTGTGTGTGCGTGCGCCCATGCGGGCACACACGTGTGTATTGATTCTCAATCACCTTCACTACAGTGAGGCAAGGAGACGCCGCGGTTGACAGCAGGGGCCGGGACGCCTGCAGAATTCTCACTGGCATCGTGCCGAGGGCATAGCCTGAGCCTGGCGCGCGAGATGCACACTCCGGGTATGTTTAATCCCAGTACATTCAATCCTAATTCACTCCCTTTATTCAAGCCCCGCTTTATAGATGCAGACCCATAGGCACAGAGAGGGCATTGCAAATTGTCCAAATCACAAAGCCGGGAAGTGTTCCCACCGGGCCCTGCTGTGTGAGTTCAGGTGAAACGGTTACCCTCTCTGGGCCTCCCCATCTTCTCGTCTCTGAAAGTGATGCAATGCCGTGTTCTGCTCGTCTTTCCAGATCACGGGGGCTGCACGAGTCGGATGAAACCGACCAGCCACACCTCCCCACTGCTCTGTGGGGGATCAGGACCCTCCTGGGTGTGTTGAGTGAGGACAAGGAGCTACCGAGACTTGCTCGGTGCGTGCGGTGCGCACAGCCCGCCAGGATTGTGCGCCAAGCTGGAGCGCCAAGCCCTGCCCTCAAGCGCAGGATGTGATCTGTGAACAATCACGTGTCACAGGAGTAGGATCTTTGTTTTCAACTCAGCCTGGGCCTTTGGGTCTTCGGTTTGCTTTGGAGCCATCCCTGCAGGTGAGGGCCACGCCTCACTGTCAGGCATTAGGGCCTCGGTCCCCCTGCCCCACCTATGGCATGATACGTCGGGACCCACTGACAGCCGTCCCCCACGCCCACCCTCCTCGCCTCCAGTCCGGCTTTCCATTGAGTAGCTGTGTGACCTCTGACAAGTCGCTGAACCTCTCTGAGCCTCCATGGCCTGATCTGCTTTATTTTAAAATAGACGGACCCACACCCATGTTGGGTGGCACAGCAGTTTGCGGGGTGCAAGTTCAGGACAGTACATGTGTGGAGGCCTTCGTGAGCTGCCCGTGACTGCACAACCTCACTTGCCATGCAAGTGCCCAAAGCCGCTTGGAACACGTGGGTAACCTTATTTCTGCGTGCCCTTCCCCTTAACCGTCTGGCATTTCTGGGAGCTTCCCTCTCGCAAAGCAGCCTGGGAAAGTCCCCTCGACGCCAGGGTGCTGGGCGCGCCCGGAGCCTGGGATCACCCTGCCATGCGCTCTTACAAGCAGGGGACTTCGCAAGCTCCTGGGTCCGCGCGTCCCTTTCCAGAGGCGGGTCGCACCGGGGTCTACCCTTTTCTCTCGCCCGGAACAAACACTTCAGGACCCCTTATAAGGTACCCCAACACCTCTTCTCTGTTAACTACTGACTTTTTTCTATTAAACATCTAAGTCCTCTCTCTCTCTCTCTCTTCTCTCCTGTCTTTGATCTGACTTTGAAAGCAATTTGAATCAGATCATTCCTAAAACCTGCTTCAAACCTTCTGCAGATTCCCCACCTCCTGGCGGACCAAATCCCAGGCCTCAGCACCACGTCCCGGACACTGCAAACCTCGCCGCTGCCCGCGCCCCGGCCCCCAGCACCCGCCCAGAGCGAGCTCTGAGATCTCACGAGACCTCCCCTTCTTCTTCTTAGGGCTTCACAGCGTAGCCCCCTTTCCTCTGAGACCGGCCAAGGGCCACCCACCCACCCGCGAGCCCTTGGCTCAAGCTAACTTATGGAAATTTTGGCCTTTCCTCCCCTCTTTGACATTTGCGGACCATCTGACAGAGTGAGAAATAGAAGCTTTTACAGTACAGGCTTTCAGTCCACGGGCAGCCCCAGCCTGTAGCAGGGGATCCGATTAGGTCAGAGGTCATGGTCACTGGGGTCATTTGTTTGGGCCATTAACTGGGCGTTTGACATTTGTAGCGTGGGCACGTTTTTCCTGCCTCTGGACGTAGACATTTCTCCAACATTATTCCACACAGGGAAGCCCATTGCAGGGGAAGCGGTGTGTGGGCGCAGGGAAGCGTCCAGAACCTCAGTGGGCATAGTCTTAGAGGTGTTCCTGGTAGGTGTGAATGGCGCGAAGGGGGCCAGGACCAGAGCGAGGTGAGTGAGGTGCTCGCCAAGAGCACAACATTCAAGGAAATGTTCCAAATGTGGAAATCATGGCAAATATGACTTTACGTTTGAAGGTATCTTGAAGGTCAAAGTTGACACAAAAAATTCAAGGCGAAGGGAACCTCAAAGTTTTTAATAAAGTCAGGATGACCCTTCAGCCCACGGGCCTCACCCTGAATCCCCGCCCGGCTGCCTGAGGGTCACTATTCACTTCTCCGTGATCAGAAGTGATAAGCTGTCTGTCAAAACTTGGCCAAGCCATGGCCAAGGCTGAAGCAAGCCCTTCCTTGTGGGCTTGAGGGGGTGGGCATCTGGGGAGAAGGTGAGCCTTAACGTATACCTGTTCTGGAGAGCACAGCCCCCCACTTTGGCCCCCTGTGAGATGACAGACCCCCACACCCACTTCTGGTCAAGGGGCCCACGGAAGACCTGTCTTGCCTACAAAGATTTGAAGCAGACAAGTCAGCTCTGACTTTTTTCTCCACAATGTTCCAGCTATTCAAACCTCTGGTCAATCCTGTGCGCAGCCGACTTCCCCTGTTCTCCCTGGTTGGTGTGAAATGCATCGTAAATTCACCTGAATACAGGTCCCTCTGTGTCCCTCTTAGGGAGCGACCCAGCCCTCTGGAACGTACGTTACCATACCACCGGTGTCCTGGCTGCTTCCTGTGCCTGCAGGTGAATTCTGTCTCCAGCTCACTGCTTGGCGGTTGAGATGTCACCGTAAAATGTCACCTCAGAGGGGTGGCCTGGGTGGCTCAGTCAGTTAAGCGGTCTGACTTTGGCTCAGGTCATGATCTCACTGTTTGTGGGTTCAAGGCCGGCGTCGGGCTCTGTGCTGTCAGCATGGAGCCTGCTTCAGGTCCTCTACCCCCCGCCCATTCCTTGCTCATGCTCTCTCTCTTTCTCTCAAAAATAAAAAATGGGCTTAAAAAAAAGTCACCTCAGGGCCGCCCTCCCTGAACACCAGAACCAAACACGGTCCCTCTGATTCTCCGTGCCCGCAGTGCCATGTTAATCTCCTCCACTAACTCCCCCCTTTCACTCCCAGGGGGGTGCTCACCGATCCCTCGCCACACGGGGCGCCCCAGGGCCGCGCCGTCTTCCCCAGGGCTGAGAGCACAGCGGGGCCTTGACCCGAGGAACGTGCTTTAAGGATGGTGACGAGCAGACCCTCGCACACGGAGCTGGCACATGCATCCACACCCTCCCTCTCGCCTCTGCTCCCCTCACCTCTGCTCCCCCACATGCCTGCCCTTTTCAAAGCCTTGTGTGGGCCCCCTGGGTTCTCTGCTTTCAGAATGGACAGCCAGGTCCCAGGGAGAGGTGTGGGGTGTCTGCGTGAGTGGGTGGGTGGATGGAGCTGGCCGGGGGCAAAGGGCTGCTTGTGGGTCACCGGAAGAAAAGGACATCACTGTCCTTCTCCCTTGGGAGGAAGGAGAAAGGGGGAGGGGAGTGGAGGCCCCTGTTGAGGAGCAGAATCTGCTTGGAAGATCTGTGGAAAGACACAGATGCACACGGGATTCCAGGAAGGGTTTCTAATCTCCCTACCGCCCCCCACCCCCGCGTCCACCGCTGCTTTCCACCCCCAAAGGCCCAGGTGGCCTTGGGGAACCAGACAATGGAATAACCGAGACCCAGGTACCAGGGCCGGCAGTGGGCCCTTTAGAACATAAACTAAGGGTGGGCATATTCCGTTTGGAAAGGGAGGCGCTAAAGAGCCGGTCTGGAAGCCCGAGGGCTTTCCAGCATCCTGTCCGCTCCACTGCACCTTACAGATCTCCTCAAATCCGCGTTTCCAAAGTTTCTTGCATCCTGACTTCTGCGAGACGGAGGAAACCCCGCGCGGCCACATCACCCGTCACTACCACCAGCCCTTGGGATGACTCGGGGGCCCCCCCCGCCAAACGCAGGGGGGTGCATGGTAGGGGGGCACCTGGAAGCTGTGCAGGTCCTGGGAGCGGCGTGGGCGGAGGCCAGAGCGGGGTGGGCCTGGAGGGGAGGGGAGGGGAGGGGCGGGGCGGGGAGGGGCGGGAGGGACGAGGAGGCGCTCAGAAAAGGAGGCGCGGGCCGGGAAGGTGCGGAGACGGCGGGCGGCGCCGCGCGCAGGCGAGGCCGGGCGACGGGGGCGCAGGAGGCGGCGCGCGCGGAGCGGCCGGGCGGGGAGCCGGGGCGCGGGCGCGGGGGCGCCGGGCCTGACGCGCCGCCCGCTCGGCTCTGCCCGCGGGTCCCGGGCGCGCAGCCCCCGGCCCGGGCCCCGAGGCGCGGTGGAGCGGCGCCCGGAGGAGCCGGGGCCCGCGCCCCGCGCCCCAGACATGGTGGGCCAGCTGCATCTGCAGGGCATGGAGGAGAGCCTCAAGGAGAGGAGCCGGGAGGGCTTGCTGGACAGCCCCGACTCCGGGCTGCCCCCCAGCCCCAGCCCCAGCCCGCCCTTCTACTCCCTGGCGCCCGGCATCCTCGACGCCCGCGCGGGGGGCGCCGGCGCCGCCTCGGAGCCCGCGGGACCCGGCGGCGAGGCCAGAGCGGTAAGCGCGCGACCCGGGACGGGGCTCCTGCGCGCCCCCAGCGCCGGTCCGGAGGGGGTGCGGTGCCGGCCAGGGCCGCCGCGGCAGGTCCGGGGCGCGGAGGCGGAAGCGGTCCAGCCTGACCCCGGGACCTGGAGCCCCCTCCCCGGCGGCGGGCGGGCTCGGCCTTGCAGGGAGCGCGCCAGGGGCTGTGCGCGGAATTCCCACAGGAGTTGGCCCCGGGCGGGCGGGCTCGAGCCCCAGGCCGAAGCCTGCTGTGGACGTCCGCCCCCAGGTCCCTTCTGCTCCCGACCCCGTCCCCTGTTTACTGTCCCAGCGCTGCCAGCGCCAAAACTTCTTCCTTTCTTTCCTTTTTTTTTTTTTTTTAACCAAACCCAGACAGTAACCCTTCCTTCCCTGGGTGTTGCGGGTTGTTGACGTGGAGCTGAGGCTGAGGCTGCCTGGGAGAGGCTGGAGCCCGGGTCGGGAGCCCGAGGGTCTCAGTGGATCCGGTGGGCACGCACCTTGGCGGCTGGAGTGAGACAGGGCGCCCCTGGCCGGGAGCAGAGGGGGTGGGGTCGGGCACCTTCCCTGCTCCAGGAAGGACAGGACGAACCCGGGAGGTCGCTAACAAGGGGCACATTTCCCCCGTCCTGCCTGCTCTCCCCACGTCTTAACGTCTTTTTCGGCCAAGTGCATGCGCCGGCGTGGCTCCAGCCCCAGCCGCACCCCACTTCCCTGGGGCCTGCGAGCTGGCCCGGTGCAGGGCACCGCAGCCTCCCCTCCCCCGGCTGAAAATACTCCCAGCAGCGGAAAGGAATGCGCTCCTTGCCTCCCTGCTCCTTAGTCCCGTGGGTCCCAAGCTTGACCCGGCCGTTGGCATCCCTCGGAGGTCTCTCAGCGGTACCATGCCCACCTCCCCGACCCAGACATTCGCCCGTAATTGGTGCAGACTCTGACCTGCGCGTCAGGACTTTGAAAACTTCCTCCGGTGATTCTGATGGGCCACAGTTTGGGACCCGCCGCCTTAGACCAAAATCACACGGTGGATTTGAACTTTGGGCTTCGGCCCCAGGGCGGGGAGGGGCATTGAGGACTTCTGGGCGGGAAGGGTTGACAGAGGTGACCGACCCAGGCTGTTTGCCGTAAAATGAATCCTGCTGTTTGAAGGGGAAGCTTGCCTGCAAGCGGGTCTGGGACTTCTCACAGCCGCTGAGGGTTCCGGGCCGCGCACTTGGGAGCGAAGGCCTGTGGTGTCTTACGTGACAGGGTTTAGAAAGGTCCAGGGAACCAGTCTCTTCCCCTTTCTTCTTGGGATGACCTGGACTCCTCCTTAAAGAGGGCTTTCTGGAACCTTCCTCTGCCAGCCAGGCCGGCCAGCATGCCTCATTTACTTATCTTGGCTGTTCTGGCTGATCTGGTGGTGTTTTCTCCCTTCCTCGCTAACTAGACGCCAGGTATGAACCGCACTGGCCTTGGCCTTTCCGTTTGGCTCGAAGGCAAAGCTGGGGCTGTTTCCGCACAGGGACTGGTATCTGGCCTGCAGGTAGCACTTACCACGGGCCAGAAGCACTCCTAACCCCTCGACCTACTTTGGCTCAGGTGCTTTCCACGATATTCCGTGAAGTATGCACCCTATAGCCCCATTTTCCAGACGGACAAGCTGAAGCCATTTCCCCAAGGTCACCCGGTCGGTAAGTGGTCTTATGGGGATGGAACCCCAGGAAGTTTGGATCCGGAGTCTATGCTTAAACCTTACATTGTGCTGCTTTCACTATGTAGCTAATTAACTACCTTTGTGGGTGTGTTATTATTTTTTTTAACTGAAAAACATAATGCTTGTGGACCTGTGGGGTTTTGAGGTGCTGCTTTTAATAAAAAGAGAGGAGATGGTTGCCCGGAGCAACGTCTTCCCCGCCCCGCCCCCTCGCCCACAGGGCCCCCCAGCTCCCGTATGGTGAGGACACCTTGCGCGCTGACGACTCACTGAGAATGTGTTCCAGGCCCAGATGCGGGCAGGATATGGGCCCCCCACCCTGTGCGCCTCCGGGGAGAGGGACAGAAACCTGTCCTGCGTCTCGGAGCTGACGGTTTCAAATGCGCAGGCGGAGGCAGGTGGCCAGCGGGGCCGGGGCTCCTCGGGTGTCCCTTACTGCCGTGCGCCAGGCCGCGTGGGTCTGGGTTTCAGCCTGTTTCGCGCAGGGTGATTCTGACGCCTGGTGCCCGGTGCTGCCTGCCCAGCGTGGGTGGTGCGGGCCCCAGCCAGGGGTCGGGGAGGGGTGACACACGTGCAGGCGCCCGGCTCTCAGCACCTCGTCACCCCGCTGCTTCTGCCGGACACACATGTTAAGTTTGCTCAGGCTTCATTTCATCCAAGAGGCCCCATTCCCCACCCTTCACTTTAAGAGACTGGACTCAGCATCTGGACAAAGGCCCATTCATATGGGTGTCTCGCTGCCTGTGAGACTGTCCCCACCCAAGACATCAGAGGCTCCGGGGCCAGGCTGGGTGGGAATGCACCTCCCCACCCCGCCTTGACCATGGGGCTCTCCTGCTCCCTCTTTGGGGCAGACGGTAACGTTTCTGGTGCTTGGCAAAGCAAACGGAAGATGTAGGAACCAGTCATTCACCCGCCAGCACTTTCTGAGCACCCACTGTGTGCTGTGCGCCGTTTTGGAGATGTGGGCGCCATTGCACCGAACAGGATGTTCAAGGTTGCTGCCCTCATGGGAGTGGTGTTCTCTTGGGCGAGACAGAGTCACCAACTTAAATGTGGTTTGCTAAGCGTTGTTGTTAAGATTAAAGGCTGGGTGAGGGTGCCAGGCCGTAGGCAGGGCGGTCAGGAAAGTGATGGTTAACAGAAAGCAGGGGAAAACAGTGAGGGTGTGGACTTTATGGTTATAGGGCTGAAGTGTGGGCCAGTCCAAGAGGATGGTGCGTGCAAAGGTCCTGAGGTGGGAACCAGATCGGCGCGCTCAAGGAGCAGCGAGGAGGCGGGCAGAGGCCAGAGCAGGGACTTGTGGGCCACGCTGAGGTCAGAAAGTTAAAATTCCCTTTGGTCTAATGCACTTGTCATTGTTTTATTTTTATCTCTCAAAAGGCATCATCCATCCTGAGTGCCCACCCCACCCCCAACCGCAAGCCCTCAAATTAGAGACTCAAGTGAGACCCGACTGAGAGGTGCCCTGGGGGTAGGATCGGTGGGGACGGCCCCGCTGCCTGTCAGCTGCATGCTCGCCACAGATGCTTGAGCCAGGCCGGGCGAGGGCCCCCATGAGCAAGACACACGCCGTCCGTCAGTCCGTGCTTCCCTCGAGTTCCCGGGGCCTGGCCCCCAGCCCGAGGGACGAGCTGCCCGAGGGGGTGAGGGGCCACGTGCGGTGCTTCCTGTTAACACGGGGGGACCCGGGAACTAGCCCCGAGGAGCCTGTGCCCCCAGGGAGGCCACGACAGCTCCCGTGGCCCCGCCCATCTCCCGGCTCTGTGTGGGGACTGTACCTCTGACACCTCGCCTCCTGAGAGTCTCCCTAAGGACGAGGCGCCGGGTCCCTGGGCCAGACTCTGAGGGGCCCTGGGGGCCGGGTGTAGGCAGAACCAGTGGTGGCGGTGAGGTGTCTGTGCCCCACGTGGGAGCCTCGCGGGGCTGCCCAGCCCTTGGAGGACACCCAAGGTCACGGGCGTCTCAGGATCGTGGCTGGCACCACTCCCCCCGTGCCGCCAGGAGTCCTGGATCGTCTCATTTCTGGCTCTGGACTAGGATGGTGAAACCAAGGAGAGAGGGAGGGATTTGGGGAGTTTGTGCCCAGGATTGGGAAGGATGGAAGGGTGGAAAGACAGATGGACGGACGGATGGATGGATGGACGGATGGATGGACGGATGGATGGATGGATGGACGGACGGACGGACAGATGGACGGATGGATGGACAGACAGATGGACGGACGGATGGACGGACGGACGGATGGATGGATAGATAGATGGACGGATGGACGGACGGATGGACAGAGAGATGGATGGATGGACGGACGGACTTGACGGATGGATGGATAGATGGACGGATGGACGGATGGGATGGATGGCAGATGGATGGATGGACGGACAGACGGATGGATGGACAGATGGACAGACGGACGGATGGACAGACAGATGGACGGATGGATGGACGGACGAACGGATGGATGGATGGATGGACGATGGACAGATGGATGGATGGACGGACGGACAGATGGATGGACGGATGGATGGACGGACAGACGGATGGACGGACGGATGGATGGACGGATGGACAGACGGGCGGACGGATGGATGGACGGACGGACGGATGGATGGATGGACGGACAGACGGACGGATGGATGGACGGATGGATGGATGGATGGATGGACAGATGGACTGAGACAGAGGTCAGTCCCCAAAGCCCCCTTGCAGGCTCATCGGTGTGTCCCTGACTAGTGACGGTGTGTGAGCAATCCCAGGTGTGCCAGGCCAGGGTGGGAGGAGCCCATCTGCAGAAAGGGAATTTGGGAGGAGGGAGGGGAGGAAGAGCCAGAAACACCAGCACTTCCGTTCAGCCCTTGTTTGCTTAACCCTGGACGAACCGGCAGCCCCACGGCCCAGCGGCAGGCTCACCCGGGCGAGAGGCTCTGGCTGTGAAAAGGCGACCAGTCGCCCCACCCCCTCCTGGCTCTGGAGATGAGGGAACCTACAGGAGCCCCCTTCTGGGGGCCTTGCGGGCCGTGCTGGCTCCCGGGCCTGTGTGGCCGAGTCACAGCCTGGGGCTCCAAACAACACACATTCCTTCTCACAGCTCTGGAGCCAGAGGTCCAAGGCAGGTGTCAGCCGGGCCACACTCCCTCCAGAGGCTCGAGGGGGACCCATCCCACGCGTCCGTTCCAGCTTCCGGTGGTGGCTGGCCGTCCCGGCGTCCGGGTCCTGCCCGTCTCCATGTGGCTGCCTGCCCTGCGTGTGTGTCCTGTGGTCTTCCTTGTATGGGGACACCGGTCACTGGGTCTAGGGCCCCGCCTTGTCCAGGAGGACCCCGCCTTAACCTGACCGTGTTTGCAAAGACCTGATTTCCCAAACAGGGTGCACTTGCAGGCCGCCTACTTTGTGGAGGTCAGAAGCCAGCCCGGCCCCGCCCTCCTGCCGGCTGGGGTCTGGGTGGCCGTCCCCGGAGCCTGTGGGGGCCTGCCCTGGGCCCGCGACGCTTCATGACTCTCCAGGGACCTTCCGGGTCTCCCGCGCTCCCCTCCCAGGCCTGCCCAGGTCCTCTGTTGTGCCATGAGGGGAGGGGCCACGAGCCCGCGTCACCCCGTCCTCAGCTGCCCTAGGGTTTGCCACATTGCTCAGGGCCTTTGGTAAGGAGAGTGAGAACTCTTCACTGTCTCCTCCTTGGACCGCTTTCCTCATGGGTGAAGGTTCAAGGTCAACAAATCCCAAAAGCACACCGCAGACGATCAGGTTTGTTTAGAATAGCAGCAAAAGCCGTCGCGGGCCTGGCTGGGGACTAGGCCATTTTAGCTGTTGCAAACGTTCCATGTGGCTTTGGTGAGGACACCTGTCCCCCGTGTCACTGGGTGGGGGGCGGTGGTCCTTCTCTGTCTTGGATCAGCCGTGGGGCCCGCTCACACGAGCGGCAGTGATGGGCCTTGCTGCTCCCTGACGGAACCGATAGCTCGTGGCTGCCACGCGTCACCCGGGCCGGCCACAAACACCGCTGCGCTGTCCCTACGTGTCCCTGGTGGCCAGGCCGGGACTGCTGGTCGGGCTGGGCTGTCACCGCATGGCACCGAGCTCCCACAACCAAGCAGTTATCTTCCCTGGCTGTGCTGCGGCTGAACGGCCGCCGGGAGGGGCGGACCCCAAAGCAGGCGGCGGATCCGTGGGCAGCCACGTGGACTTACCCCCGCCCCCACGGCGCGAGGGCACATGAGTCACCGGCTAAGGTGGGCGGGGCCTCCGGACCCTGCTTCCCGAGAGCCCCGCCCAGTGCCCCCACCCGCCACCTCCCCAGGAGACCAGAGAGCCAGCCTGCTCCCCAGGCTGCAACAGGGGCTTCCCAGCCGGGAGCTGGGCGAGGGGCGGGGGCTGGACCAGCTGTGCCCATCCATCCACCCGGGCTGCAGGGGCAGCATCGAGGGGGTCGGGGTGGTCCTGTCTCATCGGTGCATGGACTCACTCGTTCCTCCCCTGCCCCTGCTTCCCAGACCTGCACGGGGATCCGAATCCCCCTCGGTCGCTGGCCAGCCCTGTGGCGTAGGCCTCACAAATGGCACAGCCGTATTTTACAGATGGGCAGACTGAGGCATCGATAGCAAGTGGGCTGAGGGTTCTCTTTAGGACGGAGCAAGAGTCCAGGCTTCCGGGGGAAAGGTTGGGGGGTGGGTGAGGGCGGTGGACTGCCTGGAGGCTTTCCCTGCGCTAGGAGGCCGTGGCTGGCCAAGCAGGCGGTCCGTCACCTGGGTGCGCGAGCCCCGCCCCCCAGCCCCTCTCCCTCCCCCACTCCTGGTGGCTCCCAGCAGAAGGCCACCGGATCTTTGAGGAGCCCTCCTTCTAGGGCCAGACGCATGCTTTCGTGGCCATGGGAGATGCTTTCCTTCCCACCGTCCGGGTTGGCAGTGTTCCATGGGGCAGCACCACAACCGGAAGGGCTCCGCTTTGAGCTTCCGGACAGGCCAGTGGCTGCCACTGTGTTCCCTTTGTGTCGGTCCCTGGAGCCCCGCGGGACTGTCCTGGGGCCTTGGTGGTGACTTCCGGAGCCGTCTCGCCACCCAAGCCGGCGGGATGCCAGCCCGTGTCTGGGTTCTCGCTGGCTTTGCCTATCGCTCGTGCAGCATGTCCAGTGTGGGCAGATTTTGGATGTTTTTCCACGGGGGCCCCTTGGAAAGCCATGCCCAGAGCTCCGGCGTCCCCGCCTAGCCTGTGCAGTGAGCCTTGTCTCCTCTCCTGACAGCCCGTCAGGGAGCGAGATCTGGCCCGGAAGGCGCTGTTCTTGTGGGGCACTCGGGAAGGTACCAGAAGGTCTGGCAGTTTCGCTGTCCGGGGCCGACCCCGGGGGCGTAGAGTTGCTTAGCTCTGCAGCAGCATTGAAGGTCTTGGCTCTCTGAGCTTCCTTCCCTGAACCTTAGTTTGGGAGTTACTCGGTCCTTCTGGGAGGGGTGGGGAGAGCAGTGTGGGGTGGTTAAAACGGGCAGCAGACTTCCCCTCCCTCTTTCCAGTCCTTCTGCCGGTCTGGACACAAGAAACACCTCCAGAAACCTTAGCACCCACGTTCACACCTCCTCACGTGCTTGTATCACCTTCTGTTTTCTTCCATGGCCATGTGTCATCCCCTCTTGAACAAGAGGTGCCCTGAGAGTCACTGTGTCTCGTCCCACCCACACGGGGTCTGGTACACAGTAGGTGTTCAGCCCACTGGAGGTGCTCAGCAAACAGTAGGTGCTCAGCAAACACTTGTAGTGGTTTGGGAAAATGCTACTCTGTAGGCAATGCCTTTGGGTAGAGAGCATGATTTTTTTTTTAAATAATTTTTTATTTATTTCTAGGAGAGAGAGAGAGACAGCGTGAGCAGAGGAGGGTCAGAGAGAGAGGGAGACACAGAATCTGAAACAGCCTCCAGGCTCTGAGCTGGCAGTCAGCACAGAGCCCGACACGGGGCTCGAACCCACGAACCGCGAGATCATGACCCAAGCGAAAGTCAGACACTTAACCGACTAAGCCACCCAGGCGCCCCTGGGGAGAGAGCATGATTTTTAAAAACATCAGGTCATGGGGTTTTATAGCTGGGGTCGTGACAGAGGTGCCTAAATTTTGTCACTGCCCCCTACCCCTTTAAATTCAGTCTGGAAGGTGGAAGCAACGCTGTCTCAAGGCTCACAAGGGTGTGGACTGTGCCTCTCTCCAGGCAGGACTCCTAACACAGCCAGCTTTTAGACAGCACTTACTCTGTGCCAGGCACTGCCCCACGCGCTTCTGAGCTTTGCTCGCTCAGGCCTCACTGCGGCCTGTTGGCCTCTTCAGGGACCAGGAGGCTGCTGGCCGGAGGGGGGTTGTCTGCCCCGAGTCACAGGGTATATCGGCTTCCCGTTGCTGCTGCCGCGCCAGACGGCCACATGGGGGCTGAAAGCAACAGAAATTTATTGCTTTCCAGTTCCAAAAGTCAGAAGTCTAAAGCGGGTCTTGCAGGCTAAACTCAAGGATTGGGGCAAGGCTGTGTTCCTTTCTGGAAAGGTCTAGGGGAAAATCGTTCCTTGTGTTTTTCACCTTCTAGAGGCTGCCTGAATCCCTTGGCTTGCGGCCCCTCCCCCGAGTCCTAAGGCAATAGTGTGGCATTTTCCATCTGACCCCGACCCCCTGCCTCCCTCGGATGAGAACCCCCCCCCGCCATCACACGGGGCCACCGAGTAGCCCGGGGGCCCCTCCCCATCTCAGGACCCCTAACCTTGGCACATCACGGTTCCTGGGATTAGGGTGTGCACATCTCTGGGGCATCATTCTACCTCCCTACGCCCGGGAAGGGGCAGACGTTGGTCCTTTGTGGCCCAGTCACTGTAAATGCCAGCGAGATGTGGGGCCACCTCGAGAACAGCTCCTGGGGGCTTTGGGGGGGCCCCTCCTTGTCCAAGCCTCCTAGCTTTTCTTCCTCTGGTCCTTGGCTCTCATTCTGGGGACACTGCGACGCGCTGGGGTACCCTGTCCACAGGCCGATACCACACCAGCTTGGACCTGGCCATGGGGCTGACAAGTCAGTGGGGGCTTCTGTGCACTTTGAGTTCTCACCTCTCAATGGTGCAGGTGCTGTGAGGTTCCCAGCCCTGGGTTACATGGCCCCTCAGGTCCTGAACCTCACAGAGCGCCCGGGCTGGGGTGACAGACACGCAAAGGGGTCATGGCAATGGAGGCAGCCGATGGGAGCCCCAGGGGCCCCGGGGAGGGTGTGGGGAGGCAGAGGTGGTGCCGAGGTTGAGCCACATCGGATCAAGCGAGAAGGAACCAGAAAGACATTCCCAGTGCAGGACGCAGCCTGAACGGAGGCACAGAGGCCTCTGGAGCCTGTCCAAGGGGCTGAGGGACATGTGGACGGGTCTTAGGAACGCGGCGGCGGGGCTGAGGGACACACGTGCGCGGGGCTGAGGGGTGCGTGGGCGGGGCTGAGGGTGTGTGGGCGGGGCTGAGGGTGTGTGGGCGGGGCTGAGGGTGTGTGGGCGGGGCTGAGGGTGCGTGGGCGGGGCTGAGAGATAGAGAGCACAGGCCGGCAGGAAGTGCCCGGATCCTGGGTGCAAGGGCCAGCCTGCTCTGAGTGTTGTGACAGGGCAGGTCCTGGGGCCGCGGTGCCAGTCCCACGGGTGTGAGACTCCTACAGGAGTAGGAGTGAGATCGTGGAGTCGGGAGCCAGACCCCAGGGTTCCGACCCTGGTGGTGCCTCTTCCTAGCTCTGTGGCCTCAAGCAAATTACTTAGTCACTCCGGGCCTCTGTTTTAGCATCTGTAAAATGGGGATGCTAAAGAGCGAAAGCATGGAGAGTGTCCAGAGCAGTGTCTGGTGCAGTCAGAGCTCAGAAAGCATCAGCCGCTGTGACATCCTCATCCAGGGGAGGACCATGAGGACCCGGGTGGGGAGGGGACAGGAACAGGAATCTCAAGTCAGTAAACAGGCAGGACTTGGTCTGAGTGTATGATTCCTCATCTTGTCCCATGTTGGGGGATGTGGCTGGCCTTCACTCCTGTGTACGAGGACCCTCCAAGAGAATGTTCTAGATCTGCAACTGACTGGTACTGTGGCCACCACTGCATGTGCCTGCGACCACTTGTGCAGCCAGGGTGATGGAGGAATGGGATTTGTCATTTGCTTATTTTTCATCAGGTTAAGCTGCAGTCACCCCATGCAGCTAGCGGCCACGGGACAGACAGGCGGCCCAAGACAGTGTCCCCAGAGTGTGAGTGGTTTAGGAGGGGCACTGAAAAAGTTCCTCTAGGTGGTAAGATGCGGGCGCGTGATTTACACGTGACCCCAGGCTTCTGGGACAGACCTGCCTAGGGTGGGGCTGAGGTAGGCGTTGGAGCGCAAAGGAAGGTGAGTCAGTTCTGAAGGGTGAGCCTGTTAAAGGTGCGGGTGGGATGTGGACACAGCAGTTTCCAGGGACGGCGGTGACAGATGGGCATCTGGGGAACTTGGCTCCCTCCATCTGTCTCCCTGGTGGGTCCCAGCAGGTGGGGTGGGGGAGGGGGTGTGTTCATGTCAGGTGCTGCCTGGGGCTGGGTGACCCCTCATGTGCCTGCCTGGGTGGGGTTCCAGGACCTGTGACCTGTGGGGCCAGAGTCAACTCCGCTTTGTCCTTTAGATCACATCTCAGGTGTCACCTCTGTGGGGAAGCCCTCCTGGGTTACCTGATGGTCAACACCCCCTCTCCTCAAGGCCCTCAGAGGCCCTGCGATCGCAGCCCTCACCACAGTTAGAAGTTTAGCCTGCCTGAGGGATCCTTTGAACACTAGTGAAGGCCCCAGGCAGCAAACTCCTCAGGAGCAAGGGCACGGCCTCCTCTGAGCACGGTGGCAGCTCACTGAGGGCTTGGTGCGAGCCCGTGGTTAGAGCAGATGTTTACTGTGGGATGACGGCTATCCCAGCACAGGCTACTTACAGCATGTAATGCTGTGTAACAAACATCCCCAAATGGCAGTGGTATCCAGATGGCAGAGGCTTCTGCCTGGCTGTCCCTCCACGTTCGTCATGGGTTGACCATAACACTGGAAGGAACGGTTGGCAGCAGACGTTTCGCTGGCGTGACATCCTGGGCCCAGAGGTGACATGTGTCACAGGCACCTGTGCATGCCCCTACCCCCCGGGGGGCTGGGCAGTGTGGCTGCCACCTCAGGCGGACGGCCCAGGGCTGCAGCTCGCTGGCAGCGGGTTGGTGTGAACGGCCTCGCTGGCCACACTGGGGGCAGGACAGGGAGGGGGCTGGTGTGCAGACGCGCGAAGGCCCAGCTCCAGGCCACGCTTGCAGCCAGGGTTGGACGCTCCTGACCTAAGGGACGGGGTGAATTGTGGCACGAGGCCGTGGCCAGGCCCTGGGGGGACTACCGTGAGGGACCTTAGAGGGCCGCAGGGGGAGGGACTCCTGGTCCTCTATGGGTCAGGCTTTGGCCACTTCCTGAGGGTGTCCCCACCTGCGTGTCCCTCTCAGCAGATGTGTCACAGCCCCGGGGGGCTGCCCTCAGCCCTGGGCTGCGCTAAGCAGGGTCAGGAGTGAGGATGACTCGGTTTCGGCCTCTGGCGAGCTCCCAGCTACGGCGTCACCATGGGGTGGCCTGGGGCCCTGAGCCCTCCCTGAGAGGGGTCCCTGTGCTGCCAGGCTCTGGGCCCGGCTCCCCGGGCGAGCTGGGGGGGTGCAGAAAAGGCTGTTCCCACATCCCCACATTTCGGGGTCTGGGAGCTGGGAGGGCAGGCTGGGGCGTGGGGCGCCATGGGCCAAGCCAGGGTGGGCTTCTCGATGGACTCCACAGGGCAGGCTGCCGGACCGACCCAGGGCTGAAAGGGTGCAGGGTGGCCCCTTGTGCCCAGTGGGGAGCTGAGGCCACGGTCCCAAAGGGCTGTGTAACCCCGTGTCCGTGGCTCTCCCCGCAGACCCCGGCCCTCCCCCCGAATTCCCCAGCGCTCGAGATGAGGCCCCGGATGCTGCCTGTGTTCTTCGGGGAGAGCATCGAGGTGCACCCGGAGCCCACACATGAGATCCGGTGAGTGGGGGGCTTCTGGGCGGGCTGGGGGTGCAGCAGGCACTGTCTGGGGTGGGGGTCCAGGCTGCGAGCCCAGCACGCTCCCCCCAACGCGGAGTGCTGCTCCCTGAGGAGCTAAGACCATGTACTTGGACAGAGATGAACTAATTCTAAGAGACTATGACCTGAAGGTCCCTTCTCTGTACCCTGTGCCCCAGTCCTGCATTCGGCCACATCCCCACCGCCCTTCTCCCCAAAGCTGGTTGATTTTATTTTAACCCGACCTTCCAGAACGTTTGCACAATGACCAACACGCACACACCTAACTTGACTCCCTTCCTCCTCCCGTACTGCTGGATTTTTCTGGTATCCGTGACTGACCACACAGGCAATGTGGGACCCTCTTTTCTGCACAGGGAACGCAGGCTTCCTCTGTGGGGGTGCGGTGGGGGATGGGGGAGCTGATCCCCTGTAAGGGTGCGGTAGGGATTGGGGAGCTGATCCCGTGGGGTGCGGTGGGGACAGGGGGAGCTGATCCCCTGTGGGGTGCAGTGGGGACAGGGGGAGCTGATCACCCGTGAGGGCAGTGGGATGGGGAGCTGATCCTGTGGGGTGCAGTGGATGGGGAGCTGATCCTGTGGGGTGCGGTGGGGATGGGGGAGCTGATCCCCAGAGGGTGCGGGGATGGGGGAGCTGATCACCTGTGAGGGTGCGGTGGGGACGGGGAGCTGATCACCCAGTGGGGTGCGGTGGGGACGGGGGGAGCTGATCACCTGTGGGGTGCGGTGGGGACGTGGGGGAGCTGATCACCTGTGAGGGTGCGGTGGGGACAGGGGGAGCTGATCCCCTGTGGGGTGCAGTGGGGACAGGGGGGAGCTGATCACCCGTGAGGGTGCAGTGGGATGGGGAGCTGATCCCTGTGGGGCAGTGGGATGGGGGAGCTGATCACCTGTGGGGTGCGGGGACGGGGGAGCTGATCACCTGTGGGGTGCGGTGTGGGATGGGGGAGCTGATCACCTGTGGGGTGCGGTGGGATGGGGGGAGCTGATCACCTGTGGGTGCGGGGATGGGGGGAGCTGATCACCTGTGGGGAAAGTGGTGGGGATGGGGGAGCTGATCACCCGTGGGGGTGCGGGGATGGGGGGAGCTGGATCACCTGTGGGGGTGCGGGGATGGGGGAGCGATCACCTGTGGGGGTGCGGTGGGGACGGGGGGAGGAGCTGATCACCTGTGAGGGTGCGGGGATGGGGGAGCTGATCCCCCTGTGAGGGTGCGGTGGGGATGGGGGGAGCTGATCACCTGTGAGGGTGCGGTGGGGATGTGGGGGAGCTGATCACCTGTGGGGGTGCGGTGGGGATGGGGGAGCTGATCACCTGTGGGGGTGCGGTGGGGATGGGGGGAGTTGATCACCTGTGGGGGTGTGGTGGGGATGGGGGAGCTGATCACCTGTGGGAGGGTGCGGTGGGGACGGGGGGAGCTGATCACCTGTGGGGTGCGGTGGGGATGGGGAGCTGATCACCTGTGGGGTGGGGTGGGATGGGGGAGCTGATCCCTGTGAGGGTGCGGTGGGGACGGGGGGAGCTGATCACCTGTGGGTGCGGTGGGGATGGGGGAGCTGATCGTGTCTGTGGGGTGCGGTGGGGATGGGGGAGCTGATCACCTGTGAGGGTGCGGTGGGGATGGGGAGCTGATCACCTGTGAGGGTGCGGTGGGGACGGGGGAGCTGGATCACCTGTGGGGGTGCGGTGGGACGGGGGGAGCTGATCACCTGTGGGGTGCGGTGGGACGGGGGGAGCCGGATCACCTGTGAGGGTGCGGTGGGGATCGGGAGCTGATCACCTGTGAGGGTGCGGGGATGGGGGGAGCTGATCACCTGTGAGGGCGTGTGGGGATGGGGGGAGCTGATCACCTGTGAGGGTGCGGTGGGGACAGGGGGAGCTGATCACCCAGAGGGTGCGGGGACGGGGGAGCTGATCACCTGTGAGGGTGCGGTGGGGACGGGGGAGCTGATCACCTGTGGGGGTGCGGGGACGGGGGGAGCTGATCACCTGCTGTGGGGTGCGGTGGATGGGGGAGCTGGATCACCTGTGGGGGTGCGGGGATGGGGGGAGCTGATCACCTGTGAGGGTGCAGTGGGATGGGGGAGCTGATCACCTGTGAGGGTGCGGTGGGGATGGGGGAGCTGATCACCTGTGAGGCGGGGACGGGGGGAGCTGATCACCTGTGAGGGTGCGGTGGGGACGGGGGGGAGCTGATCATCTGTGGGGGCGCGGTGGGGACGGGGGGAGCTGATCACCTGTGGGGGTGCGGTGGGGATGGGGGGAGCTGATCACCCGTGGGGTGCGGTGGGGACGGGGGGAGCCGATCACCCGTGGGGTGCGGGGACGGGGAGCTGGATCACCTGTGGGGGTGCGGTGGGGATGGGGGAGCTGATCACCTGTGGGGTGCGGTGGGGATGGGGGAGTTGATCACCTGTGGGGTGCGGGGATGGGGGAGTTGATCACCAGAGGTGCAGTGGGATGGGGAGCTGATCACCTGTGGGGTGCGGGTGGGATGGGGGAGCTTGATCACCCGTGGGGTGCAGTGGAGACGGGGAGGGGAGCTGATCACCTGTGGGGGTGCGGTGGGACGGGGGGAGCTGATCACCTGTGGGGTGCGGTGGGGATGGGGGGAGCTGATCACCTGTGGGGTGTGGGGGGAGGGGAGCTGATCACCTGTGAGGGTGCGGACGGGGGGAGCTTCGATCCCCTGTGGGGAGTGTGGGGATGGGGGAGCTGATCACCTGTGGGGTGCGGTGGGGATGAAGGAGCTGATCACCTGTGGGGGTGCGGTGGGGGAGGGGGAGCTGATCACCTGTGGGTGCGGTGGGATGGGGAGGGGAGCTGATCACCTGTGAGGGTGCGGTGGGGACGGGGGGGAGCTGATCACCTGTGGGGGTGCGGTGGGGACAGGGGGGAGCTGATCACCTGTGGGGTGCGGTGGGGGATGAGGTAAAATCCCCACCTTGTGCACCTTTTGCCTGCAGTTTGGTTTCCGGGAGGTTCTGGAAGCGGGGCCTGTGGGGCACCGAGCAGCCGCGCACGTACAGGGGTCTCTCACCTAGGGGTCCTGAAGCTGCTTTGGGGGAAGCTTATTTCGATGTAATTTCCAACCTTCGGGAAAGTTGCAGGGAGAGGACCGGGAACCCCCGTGTGTGCCTGTTAAACGGATTCCCTGGTTTCTACGTTTGGGCCTGTTCACTCACATGTGCACACCCTCCCCTTCTGCGTAAATGAAACTTCTTCTGACCCATTTGAGAGGAAGTCGGTGGCCTCCTCGGTCTGGTGTCCTTCCTAAGAACAGGGACACCATCTCACAGAGTGACCAGATGGCTGTCAAGGTCAGGAAGGTTGAGGACAGAACCCCACCGCCCTCCCCCACACTGCAGTCAGATCTCCGCCCTTGTCCCCACATGGCCTGTGACGGCATATTTTTAGCCCAGCTGAGGATCCAGCCAGGATCACCGGCCCCACTGAGCTGCAGGCTCCCTCTGCCCTTCTTTGACCTTTGACCTTGACACTGGGAAAGAGCCAGTGGTGTGAAGAGTCCTTCTCCTGTTGGAGGAGCGCCTGTCCCCGACCGTGTGGGGGCGCAGGGTGGGGTGACAGGGCCGCCCCCACCCTGGGCTCACCCTGCCTCTCCCACCCTCCCCAGCTGCAACTCTGAGGTCAAGTACGCCTCCGAGAAGCACTTCCGGGACAATGTCTTCTATGCGCCAGTGCCCACGGTCACGGCCTACAGCGAGACCATCGTGGCGGCACCCAACTGCACGTGGCGCAACTACCGCAGCCAGCTGACCCTGGAGCCGCGGCCCCGCGCCCTGCGCTTCCGCTGCACCACCATCATCTTCCCCAAGCATGCCAGCAGCACCTTCCGGACCACCCTGCGCTGCAGCCTGGGCCGGCCCAGATGCTGGTTCACCTCCAGCGTGCAGCTCCAGCTGTACCAATACCCCCGCCTCCTGGGGCCCGCGGCGCTCTGACCGGGTGGGGCTGCCCACCCCCAGCCCCGGCAGTGACCTTGGACTGGGGGGCCCAAGGACGGACCCCGTGGCTCAGCCTGGAGCTGGGGCAGGAGGGAGGTTGGGGGGGCCCGTTCCGGTGTGGAGGACTCCGTAAACACGTTTTGTGAACAGTGAGCAGGTGAGGCGGCATGGGCGTGGCTCCATGAAGGCTTGCGGGGGGCTTGCGGCAGGTGGGGGCCCACCCGAGGGTCCTGGGGAGAAGGCGTGGGTCCGTGGCGGGCCCTTAGAGCAGAGAACAGCCTTGGTTGCGGGGGCTGGTGCAGCTCCTCGAGACTCCGGCCACCCGTCTGTCCAGGGCTGGTGGGCTGGCTCCCGGGCCGTGTGCGAGGGAAGAGGGGTGCCCTCCAGACACCCCCACTCCTGGGAAGAGGAAAGTGGGCCTTCCCCTGGGCGCGCAGCTCCGCTAGAGGCCCGGGCGGAGCGCCCTCTGGTGGCGGCTGAGCCGGGAGGTGGGGCAGAGGCCAGCGGCTCAAGCCAGGGTCAGAGCTGGTAGAGACCTTGCCTGAGCCACTGGCCATGTGCTGGGGTGGATTTAGGGTGCAGCCCGCCTAAATTGAGGCCTTTGAGCTCCGTGTCGGCAGCCTGGCTCCCAGGGCTAACCTCTGTCCACGCAGCCTCTCCAGAATCCGGACTCTAGCGCCAGCGCCTTCGTGCCTGGTGCCAGGGGGAGGCGTCGAAGCTCTCAGAATGTCCGCCGTCACCTGCGTGCGGCTCGGGGCCCAGCTGCTTAAAGAGACGCCATCGGGGTGGCTGCCCTGGGTCAGGCCGCCCGGCTCCCCACGTCGTGATCGCCCACGTGCCATCCCCCGTGCTGTCCGGGTGGTGCCAGGGCATGCGGGGGGGTAGGGGCCACGGTCGGGTGCTGCCCTGGACAGGCACCCCGAGACTCCCAGTGTGGCCTCAGAGGGGCCCTCTGACCTGAAGGACCCAGTGGGCAACGGGGCTGCCCTCCCACCCCCTTGCTCACCCCCAGGACCAGGGCAGAAAGGCTCTCCCACACGGTGGGGGTAGGGGTGAGAGAAAGACCCGGAGCCTACGTCCAAGAGAGGCAAAGTGCCTGGTCTATTCTCATGTATCTACACACGGTGCCTGTTCTCTCCGCAGAGTCTGATGAACACAAATAACTTAAGAACTTGATGATCTTAATAAAATGTGCAAACCCAAGGGAGCTCCCTCTTCTGTGTTTCCGAGCCCCGCGGATCCCGTGGGCTGGGGCAGGTTTTCATAGGCACCTGTACACTGTGGACACCCCACTTTTTGCCACCCAGCCTCCCCTTGGCCTCCGACTGCCTACAGGCAGGAGGGACAGGACCTTGGGCCCGGCCTCACCCAAGAGCTAGTGAGTACGCAGACACGCGGCCCCACTGTGGGACGTGAGTCCGGGGGTGGTTCTGGGGTGCGGGGCCCCGGGAATCTGCATTTTTCGGTGCCCAAATCCTTTGTGTTCTGGGTCGCAGCCCCCGGCATCGATGGGCCCCGGACAAGGGTCCCAGACGCCTCTGCCAAGGAGGTGGTCCCAACCCATGTTAACCCTTGTTTCTCTCCATCTTGTCCGTGTTTCTGGAGGCCCCGTCGCCAGTGCTGCCAGGGGCCACCAGGATAATGGCCTCTGGGAATCGGGAAGTCAGACTGGCCTTTGCCCCCCTGGGTCCCCGGAGCCGGGCAGGGCAAGTAGGGGTGTCTTTTGACATCGAGGCTTTTTGCGGGAGACAGAGCCCTCCTGCGAGAGCTGGGTCACAGGAGTACAACGGGCAGGGACGTCTGTGCCTCCTGAGGTCGCGGTGTGAGATGTCGGGGGCGGTCAAGCTGTGCGGGCTAACCCTACAGTGCCCGCCGTGCCCCGGAAGCTGTATTCAATTTTCCACGTGGTTTCGCTCTGTTCAGCCGTAACCTGCTGAGGTGGGCATTCCTGTATCTCCGTTTTACAGAGGACGAAGGCACAGACAGGTTAAGCCACTTGCCCAGGTTCACACAGCCCGTGGGAGGCAGGGCCGGGATCTTCATGCCTAACGAATTCACACGCACAGGCTGGACAGCAGTCGCGGCGCTGATCCGTCTGAGCCACCTGAGGGGGGCATGGGTTGGGTGTCCTGACACCTGAATCCAGCGACCTTGGAGGTGGCCCTGGGTTGCCCTTCAAAATAGAACTTTGGAGGCGAGCGTGTATCTGACAGCGT
This sequence comes from Proteles cristata cristata, assembly GCA_017311185.1. Taxonomy (NCBI): domain Eukaryota; kingdom Metazoa; phylum Chordata; class Mammalia; order Carnivora; family Hyaenidae; genus Proteles; species Proteles cristata. The sequence continues at coordinate 163,249 of JAESUZ010002941.1, read as the reverse complement.
CGGGCGCGGCTTTCCAGCCACGGGCAGGACCCTCTGGCACGGAGGGGAGGCAGGTCAGACGCGGGCCTCGGAGAGGGGAGCCAGCCTGCACCTCCACTTGGTGTGTCCCCGAAAGTCGTGTTGACCACATGGGTAGCTTTTCCTTCCCTAAGGACACCAGCAGTCCCAGACTGCTCCTTGCATCCGGGGACACAGTGAGGCCCGACCGGAGGGGAGAAAGTGGGGAGCAAGGGCAGCTGTCCCTAAGGCCCCCGAGGGCCCCCCAGTTTTCCCGGGGACACAGAGGACCCGGAGGGCAGGCAGGCGGCGTTGACAGGTTTGTCCAGATCCTCGGGATTTCCAGCCCCCAGATGAAGAGACTGGAAGGGTCTTTGGCCGCTTGCGAAGGCCTTTCCACATCCTCCCCCCCACCCCCCCGGGGGGGCAGATGTCGCTCACAAAGTCCCCAGGGGACGGGCCCAGTGGCTGGAGAAAGCGTGTCACTTAACGTCTCTAAGCATCTGCCAAATGGGCTCAGGGTCTTACCTCCCAGGCTGCGGGACGTGAGAATTCCCGCTGCTCCGGCCCCTGCAGCAGGGGGGCGAGGGGAGGCGGGGGCGGGGGCGGGGGCGGGGGGCAAACGCCTGAGGGCCGGCGCTGGCCCCAAACAGCCCTCCTGACCCTCTGCTGGGGTCACTGCTGCCGGTCTCTGGGTTCACGCTCACAAGCCCCAAATCAAACTCAGCAGCCTCCCTCCTCCAAACGGGCGTCCCCACCATCCGGATCTGCACTGTCCCGTGCTGTCAGGGGTGACCCCTCGCTTCCGGAGGAGGTGAGAAGGAAGGACAGGCTGTCACGGGGGTGCCATGCCCTCCCGGCTTCCCGGAGGGTCCGTCAGAGCGATGGCCATGCTCCGCCTTCGCAAGGACAGAACGGCCTCCCACCAGCGGCCGGTGACCTCCGTCTGCTCCTTTATCTGTCAAACCCATCTTGTCTGTCCCCTGCCGGGTCCCCCACCCGCACAGGCGAGCAAGCAGTGTTCTCTCCAAGAGAACTAAGATGCTACATTACCCCATTTTACAGAGGAGGAAACTGAGGCACAGAGGGTCCAAATGACTTGCAGGGTGAGGATGGAGCCCGGCGGCTGGCCTCAGGCTGCCCCTTCCCCGGGGGGCTCTGGCTGCGCTGCCCACATCCCGCTCCTGCACGGGGCCGCCTCACCGGCCTCTCTCTCAATCCACCCTTGCAAACTCCTATCACCTTGATTCCAGAAAACCAGCAAATTACCGTGTTGGGTCTCCTTCCTTCTCAGAAAATCCCGGGCCCCCACACTGACCGATGTGTGGCCACCGGGGCTCCCAAATCTCCCTGGTTGGGTCTCACCTGCCAGCTTTGCCCACACACTTTCCCTCCATTCAGCCCACCCTCGCTCCAAGAGCTACCTCCTCCAGGAAGCCACCCTGACTGCTTCAGTTATCACAGTATCTGCATCACCCAGCCCCGGGAGGGCTTGTCGTGAGCCAAGCCCAGTGCCTTGGGGACCAGTCTGTTCCTGTCCCCGCTGAGGGCTGCAGAGAGCTTCTTGTGACCTGACTGGAGACCCCCTGGCCACACAGAAGGAAGGAGGCAGGCTCCAGGCATGGGTCAGGCTCCGGCCTCGGGCACCCACCCCCGCCGCCATGTGGGGGCCGCAGACCACCCCATCAGAACCCCTCGGCTGTGTTTTGAAAATGCAGATTCTCGGGCCCCACTCTCGACCTACAGATGCATATTCATTTTTTCTAGCTGGGTCCCAGGAATCTGCATTCAGCCCTAAAACACAGACACTTAACACAGTCGCCGGGGGGCTCAGTCAATGTCAGGGCTGGAAAGGAAAAACATGAGCTCTGCCCTTGAGGGGTTCTGCCCGATTTGAGACACAAAGTGTGTTATCAGATACCAGGGGGGACAAGAAGACGGAGAGCGATGAGTTCTTAGAGGAGGCAATGCCCCAGCTGGGTTTTGAAGTGTGTGTAGGAGTTTTCCAGGGAGGTGAGGTTCAGGGAACACCACAGGCCTCCGCTTTAAAGATAGAACAGTGAGCAAACCGAATAAGACCGGGGTGGAATGAAGTCTCTGAGGGTTGGGGACTGGCTGGTAGCCTGGAAGATAGGGTGGGTCCGCTGCAGGCACCAGGAGGCTCTGAGCTCCGCCTACGCCCTGCACACGCCTGTGTGGGGTCTGGGCCACTGGCACTCAGAGAAGACAGACAGAGGTGCCAGACGGTGTCAACTCTGAGGCCATGGAGCCGGGGCTGGCGGAGATGCCCATGTGGGTGGAGACGTGGGGCCCCGCCCCATATCCCTCTGGTCTGACTGCAGCCGAGGGAGGGGCCATGGGACCCTGGATAGCATTGGCTTGTGTGGCCAACTCCTGGTGGCTGGTGTGGCCACCACCCGTGACCTGTCCTGGACTCCAGTTGGGGGGGCAGGTCTACACCCGGGGTGGAGGGAGCCTGTGGCCAGGACAAGGCCCTTGGTTGGCTCGACACTGCCACCTGCCCTCCAGCCTCAGTACTGCAGCCCAAGTGCCATCCTGAGCCCTGGGGGGACCCACCCAAGGCCTGCTGCCACTGTGGGGGGCACTCAGACTGTCCCCAAGGCTACACAGAGCATCACCACACTGTGTTGCACACCTTGCCCCACAGCACAGGCTTGCAGGATGGACTCAGGGCGATGCACAGTGCCAGGGAGGCTCCTGGGCGGTGTCCCCCATGCACTCAGACACTTCCTCCACCTAAATCCTGGGACCCCCAGATACCCTGAGAAGGTGGGATGCTGGCCACCTGGGGACCTGGGCGCCACTCGTGGAGGTGGGGCAACGGCCGCCTCCAGAGGGCCCTGGTTCTTCCCTTTGGGCCGGCCCAAGCCCTGCTGGGGGCCTCTAATATGCTGGACGGGGTGTCTGGCAAGGGCGGGACCACCCCCCACCACCGGCCTGCGGCCGTCCGTGCTGGCTAGGCCCCGTCAGAGTCCTGCAAGCCTGGTTCCAAACTGAATTAACACCCTCCCCTTGGCCAGACACGGCAGCCTGTTCGCAAGTCGGCTGGGCCAGGGTGGGCCCCTCTCTGGGTATTTGGGGGTGTCCGTCCCTGGATGGACCAAGGGGCCAGCAGCCCAGGGCCGGGAGGCTGAAGGACAGGGACAGGGTGGATTCCGGGACCACGACACCCAGGCTTTGCATGAGGAGCACCCGAGGGCCCACGGCACATGCCGTACGTGTGCCAGGCCGGGGGGTGGGGGGTAGGGACGACTCCTGAGTGCCCTTCCAGAATCAGGCACCCGGCCTGGCAGTGGGGGCTGAGATTTGCACCTGTGACCCAGCACCGGGCAGGGCGTCGAGCTTTGGGCCAGAGTACGGAGGCCGCAGCCCAGGCTGGGGTGACAGACGCAGCGGCCACTGTGGGGAGGGGTGGGGGAGGAGCCGCAGTGGGCAGGGGAGGGACCGCCCCTGCCAGACTACAAACAGCTTCCGTCAGTGGGGATGAATCCAACTTTCCGGAACTCGGGGCTCTGCTTGCGCAGCGCGCAGGAAGCCAGAGTGGAACACCCTTCAGAAACGCTCCAAGCAAGCCCACGAGAGGCAGCCCGGCTGCTGAGGGCTGTTCTCATGGCGAAGACCGCAGTGGCAGCGAAGGGTCTGCTTCCCGACACGGCATCGGCAGGAGGGACACCAAACGTCTTTAACAATCAAGGACTGATGACAGCCGTCTTGAACCCACATGGGTGCCCTCCCCCGGTGCACACAGCCGTACCTTCCCGCACGTGTGACAAAGCGTGACAGTCACCCTTGGGTAGGACTGTCTGATATCCTCACGGTGAGAACAGGCACCTGCGAGGGGGATGGGTCTGGCGGTTTTAGGGGGAATGTTTCCTTGCCCTCCAGGGTCACACCCCCACCGTCCCCCAAGTCCCCGGTCGCCTGCCTGGTGACTGCACAGGCCGAGGCAGAGAAGGAGCCTTCGTAACTTGAGTATATTTCGCTTTTTAATGAGAACAACGTGTGTAAATGACAGAACGCCACCGCCGTGCGCAGATGGCGGTCACAGAACACCCATCAGATTCCTTCTGCCCGAGGAGGGCCGGGGGGGAGGGGGACGGGCGCTCACGAGCCGGCAGCCCCGGTCCCCTCAGGCCCACGGACGATGGGCTCACTGACTGGCGGCCTGCACACGCCCCTTGAACGGTAAGCAGAGATGGAAAGCGCAGCAGCAATAATACTGGGTCAAGTCCTTCCTTGCGTAAAACATCTGAACTAATTCATCAAAGGTATCAAAAATATACCCTGTAAACCAACACATCGCCTACCCCTGCCTTTCCTTCCCGCCGCGGCCGCCGCGAGGACACAGTCCAGTTCCTCGGGGCCTCTGCTCGCCCCAGACCCCGCCCGGCCCTCTCGCCCGCCCATCTGGCCTCACTGGGCTCGCAGCGGTCTCGTGGACTGGGGCGGTCCGTGGGGACCCAGACGGGAGCACTGGGGGCTGGACAGGGCCTGTGTCCGTCTGTCCAGAGCGGTAAGTGGGATGGGGACGGAGGGAGGGTGCGGGGGCTTGCTAGCTCAGTTTAGACTTTGGTTCCAAATGTGTTGGGGGAAGGCGGTGGCACGGGAGGTGCGCGGTCGTCCTGCTTTGGGTCCCTGGCCGCCCCGGCTGCGTGTGTGTGGCCATCGCACACCGCCGCGCCCCCTCCCTGGCCCGTCCCCTCCCGAGCACCAGGTAAACGTCCCCTGAGTAAGGTCACTGCACAGGGCCAGCCCGGGGCGGGGGTCGTAGTTAAGGCTTTAGACAGGCAAGGATGCCGGCTCTGGACGGATGGACTGACAGGTGCGCAGGCAGACTCAGGGGCTCCTTCCTCAGTTGGGGGGGGTCGGCAGCTGCCCCCTCCTTGCCCGGCTGCTCTGGCCACTGGCTGGGCCCTGGCGCCGCCCCCCCAGCCCGTTCTGACGGTCACTCGCTGTCGGAGAGTGTCTCGTACTGTGAACAGAGCAGTGGCTTGGGCTCGTCGTCCCAGGCGTGGTGGGGACCAGCGAGGGGCCCACTGCCCGTGGGGAGTCCGGGTGGGGGCGGGGAGGCCATGACACCCGCCTGCAGCCGCATGATCAGGGGGTTGTAGGGAAATGGCGTGGAACCTGCCGGAAAGACCAGGAGAGATGGCCGTGAGCCGGGCACCCCCAGGGGCCCACCCACCTACCACACTGGGGACTGGGCCTCGGCCTCCCCCATGAGACCACTGTCCCAGCGCAACTCCCGCGAGCGGTCTCCAAACGCCACCTCCCCCACTGGCCCCGGCCACCTGTCGCCTGGACCGGAGGGGCCTCCTTGCTGTCCCTGCCCTTGCCCCTCGGGTCTGTTCTCTTGCAGGCACTTTCCACTTAGAACCTTCCAGGGGCTCCTCGAGCCCACGAAGAAAACCGGACTCCCCACAGCCCGCCAAGCCCGCGGGATCGGCCTTCTCCATTCACTTTCTGCACCTGTCCTCCTCTGCGGTCAGGGCCGGAGGCCAGACCATGAGCTCTGCACACAGTGGGTGCTCAGGCCGCTGGCCAGGCCCAGTGCAGATGCTCCCCCACCACCCAGGTGACCCGTGCTCCGAGCTGGGGACAGGGACAGGCCGCCCAAGCGCTACGCCCTGCTGCCCACCTGCGGATGAGGGCCGGTCCTCCCACACGCGGTTGGTGAGTGGGGTCCGGCGGTTACAGTCCCCCTCCGAGTGCACCGAGGAGACAGAGGGCGGCCGGTCCCCGGACGCCAGGCCCGGGGCTGGGGACTTGGCTTTTCGGCTGCTGGGTCTGCCAGAGACTTTGGCCTTCCCACCACCACCTGCAGAAGGACACACGGGACGGGGCCACATTGGACTGTGCGGACGGGCACTCACATGGCGGGGGGAGGGTGGGCGAGGGGGGGGGTCTGAGGGGGGTGGGGGAGGCTCTGGCCACCTGCCTCCCAGGCCCCCCACGGAGGAGAGAACAGCGGCCTGGCCCCGCTGGGAAGCCAAGGTCGACCAGGTGGGCAGACACAGAACCGAGCCTGATCTTGGAGGTGGGTTTCTACTAAGAAAGTGGGTTGAACTACTTTCAAAGCCCCCCTCAGGCTGCCCAGATGCCCACCCCCCCATCCAGGCGCTGATCCCGAGTGCGAAGCCCCAGGCCTCTGGCTTGCCCCTGACCATTGCCCCAGGGCTGCCCCAGGGCTGGGAAGGCTGCAGACCTTCCACAGAGAAGCCAGGGCCCCTGAGGCCAGGCCTGGGCCCCCCTTAAATCTAGAAGCTTCCTGGGAGCAGACTGTCCAGGTGAGACAAATGGGCCTGAGGGCTCCTTGCTCAGCCCTCGTTCAGACACGCAGTGTTGCTCAGGGCCCGGGGCAGACAGGGAGCTGGCACAGACCCCGCTCCCCTCCCCACCAGGTCCCAGGCCACCGGGTACACACACAGTGGCCCCAGAAGATATAGAGCCAATGGGCCTGGCTGCTGCGAGCCTGGGGGACCCCCTGACCCACGCAGAGGTGGGTCCTGGCTCTAGAGCCCGATCTCCCCCAGAGACACAAGCCGGGGACCGTGTCTGGCAGGGGAGAAGGCAGGGCAGGGCTTGGACAGCAGTGGGTGTGCTTAGAACAGCAGCAGCTCCTTCAGCCCTAGTGGGCGGGAGGGGGGGAGGGGGGGCTGGGGCCGTGCCCGCCCAGCCTGGGATTAGCCAACTCCAGAATCACGGCAAACACACACACACACACACACACACACACACACAAATAAGGTCACAAGCTCCAAAGCTGGAGGGTGTTGGTCAGAGGAACGCGGAGGCGCGGGATTAATGACACCGGGAGGGGGACGGACGGGGCGGGTGGGGCTGGAGGACCGAGGCGGGGAGGCCTGCAGACCTGGCGAGGTGAGTGCGTGTTCGCTCCGTCCGTCAGCAGCGGTTATGGGCATAGCAGCGGGCAGGCTGGCACTGGCATTCAGAGGGTTAAAAGCATTGGCGCTGAGCGGGGGCTCCTCCCACTGATCATATTTACCCATGAGCGCCTTTCTAATAATGGCCTCCAGCCCCATGTTGGTGCTGGCATGCTCCTGCACCGCCTGGCTTCTGCAGGTCATAAGGCCTGGGAGAGAGACACACACACACAGGGGCCCAGAGGGGCCGGGGACAACGGAGAGGGGGAGAGAAGCGGAGAGAGGGAGGGGGGAGGAGAAGAGAGAATACACAGTGAGCACATTTCAGCAAAGCAACATGTTTATTGCCCTATCCCCCCGTACTTTCCTGCAGTGGTGATCGGGGTGGGGGGCTCAGGGGTTGGGGGGGTTGGGAGGCGAGATGACCGCCACCCCCCCTCAGTTTCTCCTACTCTGTGCTCTGGGAAATTGGAAGCCCCTTCTGCCCGCTGAATCCCAGCCGGGACTGTTTTCTTAAAATTCCAAGTGGCTTAGAGAAGGTGTGCGTGTGTTGGTGCATGTGTTGGTGCATGTGTACGTGTGCCTGTGTATGTGTGCGTGTGTGTGCATCAGTGCGCCTGCAGATGCGTGCACCTGGGTCCTGGGGGCAGAAATCAGAGGGACGCCCTTTCTGGGGACACGCAGCTGGGAAACCAGGGCGAGCCAGAGCCTGGTACTGGGTGCAACGGGTCTGCCCTGGGCGCCTGGGGCTGGCAGGGAAGGGGACCTCCACGAGGTCTGGGACCCTCACCGCTCCCCGACTGTCCCCCCAACCCCACTGGGCCTAGTTCTCCTCCCCCGACCCCTCCCTGCCTGGGAGCTATGAGAGAGAGGTGCAGAGACGGACGGTGGGGGAGGGGTGGCAGCCATGCAGTTACGGTGCGCGCGGGGGACAGGGCAGAGCTAGAGACCGATGTGTGACCACCCCCAGCCTGGCCCCCTGGTCACCAAGTGGTCCAATCAACAGACTGGTCCCAGAGAGGCCCCTGGGGATGCCCACTGCTCAGCCACGTGGATAATAAACCGGTTTTCATCCACCAGGGACTCTGTGCCTTTCCCGTGTTCCTCGTGAATCATTCTGGGGACTTTGGCAAACCCCGGGGGTGTGTGCACCCTCAGCATCTCTGCGAGACGAGCGGAGCCCAAGCCCTTCCCCCACCCCCGCCTGCATCCTCGGGCACTGTCTGCATGGATTTTAACACTTCCACTCTGGCAAATCAACTGTATGAATACCAAGTGGCCAGAGAACGAGTCTTTCTGACCCCCAACTCATCTGTCAACTACACTGATGGCTTCTGTGAGGCTGGGAACAACACAGTGGCTTTAAAAATCACATTTCTCGGGCGCCTGGGTGGCTCAGTCAGTTAAGCGTCCGACTTTGGCTCAAGTCAGGATCTTGTGGTTTGTGAGTTTGAGCCCCGCGTTGGGCTCTGTGCTGATGGCTCAGAGCCTGGAGCCTGCTTCTGATTCTGTGTCTCCCTGTCTCCCTGCCCCTCCCCTGCTTGTGCTGTCTCTCTCTCAAAAGTAAATAAATAAACATTTAAAAAATTCTTTTAAATAAAAACATTTCTGAGTAGCAACCGTTTGCTTCCTACATTTTGTTTTTCTTTTCTTTCTTTTAGCTTCAAACTTGTTCACCGCCAGAGACACACTCTCCGCTTTTTAGCTGTGTGGTGGCCCCATTTTCATTAGCACTTCAAAAAAAAACAGGTGGAAAAAGACGCCACGTTCCTCAGGAAAAAGCAGGAGTCCCGGCAGGGGCGCCCAGAATCCCCATGCAGGGAACACACTGCAAAGCAGGAAAGATGACGTGAGGAGCATAGGCCGTGATGGCCTCTGGGTAAACGGGCATCCCAGCCACCACAGATGTCCCCGAGCCTTCCACCCGGGGTCACGGGTCTGCGATCTGGTGGTGCCAGTCAGGCAGGAAGCTTGACCACCTCCAGCTGCAGAGGAAAGTCCGACGCAGGGGCTGAGCCGCAGAGACTGGGGTCCGGGGAAATTTCTGCGTGTGTGATCTAAACCGCTTTAAAAAAGGCCACGCTGAATTTATGTGGAAGTGTCAGCTGCACCACTGCATGGGTTTCTATGCACATGCACGCCTGCGTGTTTAGTGCCTACGTCAAGATTTGGAATGTTCCAGAAACATTCATTTCTAACCATGTTGTTGGTTCGACCAAACTGTCTCCTGCCTGTTGTCCGAGGCAACACAGGGGCTGTTGAGCGAAGCCCCCGTGTCTAGTCTCTGGGTAGCCGGGCGAGCCCCGCTTAGAGGCCCTGATGACCCTTTGATAAAATGGTGGTCTTTTGCTCACCACATCCCCAAAGCTTGAGGCCCCTGGTGGCCCCAGGGAAGGCTGGCCCAGGTCCCCGCTGCCCCTCTGGCCTCAGGCTCTCACTGAAGGACCAGAGCACAGCCCTGCAAACCCCCCTAGACAGAGCCCTGTCAACGGAGGCGCCAGTCCCGAATCTGCTCCGGGCCCAGTCTCTTCACACCAGAGTCCCGAAGCCACTTCCAGAAAGCCCCACCATGAAGCAGCAGAAACACACACCGTGGCCCCCACCAGAGGTGGGGGATCCCACCCCAAGGATCCCCCCAAGTCCGAAACACCAGGGTGGGCTGAAGTTTAAAAAAATGCGTGTGTTTTCACCCATCTCAGTCACACGTCTTCGTTGTTCCCTCAGCTCCCCAGGTGCTTGGAGTTTTTGAGTCAAGCTGTTGCTCTCTCTACGATCGCTCCCTGGGGGACCCTGAGCGAGCCCGCCTGCGCCGAGCACATGCCCGCACCTCCCACTCGAGTCTCCCCCCAGGCCTGGCAGGGGTGGGGATGCAGCTTCCAGACAGGTGTGTGTGCGCCCAATTCTGTACAAAACACACTGGAGACCCCGCAGGGACCCCAGGGCAGACTCCCCGCAAAGCCCTGCCTTTTGTGCGAGTCTGTATCCCCACTGCCAGGTTCGTGAGTCTAGAGGGAGGGACACACCTGAACTACGAAAGGCCCCCTGTCACCATGACTATGGCCGGGGTGAGGGCCCCTGTGGCCTCCGAGGGTGCGCTCCTTGAGCGTCCTTTCAGGCCCTGCATACCCAGTCTAACCCCCCAGCACGTAGCCCTGACGTGAGCGGGGGGTGGGGCGGGCGGGGGAGGCAGGCAGCGGGGAGGGGCCTGCAGTGACTGAGGGGAGGGATGGGGAGAGCAGGGAGGGGGCCTGCGATGATGGGGGGAGAGCGGGGAGGGAGCGGGGAGAGCGGGCAGGGGGCCGGCGATGATGGGGGGAGAGCTGGGGGGAGAGCGGGGAGGGGGCTGGCGGCAGTGTAGTCCGGACTGGACGGCTACCTGCTCCGGTGATGGCGGGCATGTTGAAGATCTCCGTTCCGGGCTGGCCGATATCTGGAGAGGCAGGTGACAAGATGGGTAAGGCCTGCGGGCCCACAGGTTTAGGAAGTCACCCACCCCCGCACCATCCCTCGTCTGGTCTGGGCGATGTGCACCACGTGGGAGCTTGTTTGCGTGCACAGAGCAGCAGGTGTGGAGACTGAGTCTCTAACCCGCACTGTGCTAAGGGGCGGGGCTACGTTAGGGTTTACTTCCAGTAACCAGGTAAACGGGTAGAAAAAAATCCCAAACACGACAATGAGTGGTATGAATGGGGGACACACAGGGCTGGTGGGTGGGGAAGACCCCAATCCCTGGCTCCCAGTACGGGGCTCGGCACAGACCCATCCATCCAAGTATTCACCGAGTGCTTGCTGAGTACTGGGCGCAGTTCTAGGTGCCGCTTCTACCGGCCAGCAACTGCGGCAGAGCCACAAACCATCCGGGGCTCTCGGAAGGGGCAGCAAAGGGCCAGGGGGAGGGGAGGCCAGGGCTACTCTGTGGGCTTCCCGCACTGCACTGGCTCCAGCCGCACAGGCCCTGCTTCCCAGGGGCTGGGCTTGCCGCTTACTGTATTCTGGCTCATTCCGGTTGTGGGTGTTCAGCTTCTTGTTGATCTCCTGCTTCTTGGACTTGACCATGGCGGAGTTGCTCTCGGTCAGTTTGCTGAAGAAGGCCGGCGGCTGGCTGCTGTTGCCTGGAGATTTGGAGCCCATTCTGCTGTGGGGATCAGAGAACCCAAGTCGGTTTAATCAGTGTGGAGCTTGCATATGTTTGACGATGGGGTGTTTACTTCCTGACCTGCCTTAAAAATTCAGAACCAAGCCTTTCCTACCCCATACCCACATCTTCCATCTCTTAGGGACCACAGCTCCTAGAATCTTCCTTGTAGTTCACCTATTCCTGGGCTCTGGGTGTCTCTGGGGAGCCCCAGCTGCTCTGCTGGGCATCCCTGTCTACAGTGTGGCAGGGGCCTGGCCCGAGCCGAGAGGTGAGGTCCCCGGCACAGGAAGCTGCTGTGGATGCCCCTCAGGCTCCAACCCTGCTCTGCAGGTCTGAGGTCTCTCGGCCGCACACAAAGGCCCTGTGGATCCCCGACCACACAGCAGTGGACCAAGGCCAAGGGCGGCTGAATCACGAGCATCCAGGGATGGGGTGGGGTGCCACGGAGGTACCTGGGCTCCACCTGGTCCCCGTCTCGGTACAGCAGCGGGTACATGGCGCTCCGGGGATGCCCGGGCTCCGCCATGCCCTCTGGTGGGGACACGGGTTCGATGGCGTCCTCACTGCTGCCCAGGGCAGACGTCTTGCTTGGCTCTGGAGACCTGGGCAGAGAGGGACTGTGGTCAGAGTTCAGCACGCTCTCTCCCGAAATGCCGCGTGGACGCGTCCCTCTGTCCATCCCCTCCTAGCTCTGGCCTCCTCTAAATCTTTCTGCATGGGCCGGACAGCCCGTGAGGCTCTGAGGGCCACTGGTGGCCTCCGCTGTTTCTTCTCTTACCTTTTAAAAATGCAAAACTGCCTTTAGCGCAAGGGCTGTGGGCTGGATTTGGCCCTTGGGGGGCAGTCAGTTGACCCCAGAGGCGCCCCAGTGTTCCCCCAGATGTTCCGCCCTCCCACCCCTGTGCTTCGATCGTGTGGTGTCCCTTCCATCCTAGAACTGGGGGCCACCCGTGCCTCTCCAAGCCCCAGCGCACCTGGGGGGACCAGAAGTGAACACAGGGAAGCTGTGCTCAGAGCCCTCAGCTCTAGTTAGAATCCTGGCTCTGCCACTTTCAGGCTGTGTCCCTGCAGATGAATGAATTCGCTTCTCCATACCCTAGTTCTCTCACCGGTGACATGGGGACGATACCGCCTATGCTTCCTGGGGTTGTGGGGGGCATCCCGGTTAACACATGGTGTCCGGAGCCCACAGGGTGTGACCAACATGTCAGCTACTTCTATCAGCACCCTGGCCTCGAGTAGACCGAGTGCCACCCCCAACCCCTGCCTCCTTGAGCCTCAGTGTATCATCTGTGCAGTGACGCCAGCGCACCTTGCACTTTCCTGAGCTTGGCCCTCCTACAGCAGACGCCTGACAAAGGCGTCCCCTGAACAAGGGTCACCGGCCCCCGACACTCACCTCTTGCCCCCCTCACTGTGGGGCGAGCCACGAGCTGGGGCGCCGTGGTCCGGGGGCGGGAGATAGAGATCGCTGGGTGGGCGGCGCAGGTCCAGGACGGGGCAGCTGGCTCCAGGGAAGGAGTAGAGGGGGGCCGGGAGGGGTGCGCTCAGCTGCTGTGGGTGGTGCCGCGTGTAGTCCTGCGTGATGACCTCCTGCGGGCCGAAGGTTGTGGGACAGAAAGGTGCAGGGTCAGGCAGCAGTCCCCCACTGGAACCTCCCCGGTGCACAGTGGCTCAGCTTTGGGGACAGAGCCGGGCGAGTGTGGTTCTCAGCTCCCTGAGTGTTTCAGGCCTGCTCACAGCAGCCTCAGCGTCCCCATGTGCACAGGGTGGGGGCTCTGTGTCAAAGTAGCAGGCCCTACGCCAGCCGGGGTCCTCGGGCAGCATACGAAAGTCATGGATCACGGGCTCATGAACCGGGGCCCCGTCAGCTGGGTGAGGGGTGGCCACCACAGCGGAGTTTGAGGCTCCGGAGTCCCTGGCAAGCCCGCTCTGGCCGGCCCCAAGTCCCCGGTCCAGTCTCCGGGACTCGGTCCACCCACCAGGCCGAGAGGCTGCGTGTGGCCCTCCCACTCCCCTGGGGCTGTGTCCCTGCCCAGGGCCGGAGGCAGAGAAGGGGTAGTTACACTGATGTGCTGGGCCAGGGTGACCACTCTCTGGTGACCTTTGACCCCAGGGGTGGTCTGGAGCAGCGGGCTGGACGACGGCTGGCTCTCAGGCAGTGGCCGCAGGTGTGGGAGGTGCGCAGCCTCGCCACCGAGCTTCCCAGGGCCTGTGGGCAGAGAGAGCCAGTCGGGCTGGGTGGCCCCCGAATCCCACCCCTGCCCTCTGAGCCCTGGGGCTGGGCCAATTCCTCCACCTCCAGGGGCCTTGGTTTTCCGGTCTCTGTGATAGGCCAACAGCTGCCCCTGTCTCACGGGGCCATGCTAAGGGGGGGTGGGGTGCGGGGTGAGGTGGAACGCTACCTGGCTGCTTGTGCCGCAGGTCCCCCTCCAGGTGGCTCTTGTCGAGCTCCTCCAGGTGCTTGGGGAGCCCCTTGTCATGGGCCAGGCTGGGGGAGCTCACGGGGCTGACGGGCTCCACTCCATCGGGGCTGTAGCTGCCGCCATGGTAACCTGCAGCGGGCGAGGCCCCGGGTCAGGCCTGTGCCGGGACCGGGGGCTGCGGCCACCCCACCCGACCCACTGGGCACCGCCCCCCAATAGAAGGGGGCCATGGGCGGATGGAGAGAGGAAGTGAGTCAGAGCAGGGGTTGCTGGTTGCAGGAGTGGGGGTGCATCGAGAAAGGGGGGATATGGGGTGGTGGAGTGAGAGAGAGACAGATGGAGCAAGAATGCAGATGGACACACAGATAGGTCAGGATCCTCCAACCTAGGAACAGGGGGAAACACGGAGCCAGACAGTGGGGGTTGTGGGGAGGATGAGTCTCCAGGAAAGGGGGTGCAGGAGTGAGATCAGGAGGGAGGGGGGAGACAGGGAGGGACACTCAGATCCCAGGAGCCGGCCTGGGCCATGGTCCCCGCAGCCCCCGGTCCAGCAAAGAGGAACCCTGAGCAGGGGCCAGAGGTGGCAGATGGGGCACAGAGTGCCCTTCTCCCTGGGGATGCTGGGTGGCAGGTCAGCAAGGGCACGAGGAGCCGGGGCACCGAGACTTCCTCATGGCCTGGGGCAGGACACAGGGGTGAGCACCTCCCGGAGAGCGGGGCGCTCCCCTCCTCTCCTCGCTCCTCCCGCAGTCTGCCCCGCTGGCACCCTCACAGCAGACTCACCCACACGGCCGCGGCGGCAGCCTGAGCCCCTCTGCAGCCCCACTCCCTGCTCCCCAAACACAGGCGCAAAGGTTGGGACATGGGAGGCGCACTTGAAAGTCAAAATCACAGATCCATTCATTAAAGGAAAAAAAGCGAAAATCAAAAAAAAAATCATGATAAAACAACGTGAAATGATGAGGCGCCCCCAAATCAGAGGGGGTGGGCGGCAGCTTGAGGAAGAGTCGTCAGAGCGTGCAATCGACGAGGACGTGTTCAAAAACAAAATACCAAAACCAACGTAAAATGGGGGGAAAAAATAAAAAGCAGAGATCTGAAAATATCTTTAGGCCACAAGACGGGGTGGGTGGGCAGCGGGGCCGGAAGTCTTACCATCGCGAGGGGAGTCGTTGGCCAGCGAACCTCCTTCTCGCGGCCCTTTATCGTGAGCAATTTGACGCATGATTATCGCGTCTATGAAGGTGGCCGCTGTCAGGGTGGTCTTACCCAGAGAACGAAGCTCCAATTCCTGGATGGAAAAGGGTTTACTTTGAGTCTTTTCCCGGTGCAGGTCCGCAGCTGAGGCGGGCGGCGCAGGCTGGTCCGGGCTGGCGTGGTGGGGTGCGAGGCTCTTGGCTGGGGTGCGGGCGATGGCCGTGTGGCTGGAGCCGGGGGGCGCCAGGGGCCGTGGCTCAGAGCCCTTGCTGGGGGAGGAGGAGGGCTCTAGCCCAGAGCGGGCCGGGGGCTTGGCAAGGAAGGTGTGGCCAGCGTCGGCTCGGGGCCGCTCAGGCCGGGTGACCCTTGGGGCCTCCTTGGGCAACAAGACAGGCTCCATGAGGGTGGGGTAGACCCCGTCGAGGGTGCCACCCAGAGGACAGTGGGTGGTGGGTGGGAATGTGGCGGCCGGGCGGACAGGTGAGGAGGTGGAGGTGGACCTGGGGAAGGAGAGAAGGCGGTTAGGGCATTGGGAAGCCCCCGCTACGGGCCCAGAAGGCCAAGGCAGGGTTACTCCCTCACTCCAGCACCCTGACAAGTCCCCACTGCGCACAATAAACCCACTCTCCTGACATGGCCTTACCCACCCCACACGCATGCACGCACTCACTCACGGATTCATTCGTTCAGTCTGTCGTTCCAAGGCTTCCTACTGAACACCCATGACGTGTCAGGCACTGTCATAGGCCCTGTCCTAGGTGCTGCTCTAGGTCTTGAAGGGTACAGCAGTGAACAAACCAGACAGCACCCTGCACTCTGGTCGAGCAGACTGTACCCAAGTTAGCAGAGAAGTCAGACATGCTCAGAGTGTGGGGTGAAGTCAACACGACAAGTTGGGGTGAAAGAGAATGGAAAGAGAGTCCCGAGCACGGGAGGAAAGGCAGGCACTACAGCTACGGGCAGGGCAGAGGCCCCAGGGGGCAGGCGTTGTGGACAGTTCGAGAATGGAAGGAGAACAGGAAGGCTCTCCAGAACCAGCCCCCCAACCCCGACACTGTTCCTCTGGAAAGTCACATGCCTCTTCCTTCAAGCAGTCTTCCCCGACTGTTGCCTGGTCTAGGCCATGAGCCCCAGGAGAGACTGGCCGGGAAGAAGGGATGCACAAACGTACACTCTGATCTTCACGGGGTAAACGTAAGTACTCCCCACTTTGCAAAGGAGGACACTGAGGCTTGGCCATGAACTGGCCCAACTCCAGCCCTTACAGCTTCTCCATCAAGCCCAGTGTGTCCACAAGGACGTCCCCCTCCCTTTGCTAACCCTCACTCCAGCTGCCAGTGGGGATGGCTCGATG
The DNA here is from genome assembly GCA_017311185.1 of Proteles cristata cristata. NCBI lineage: Eukaryota > Metazoa > Chordata > Mammalia > Carnivora > Hyaenidae > Proteles > Proteles cristata. The sequence goes on along the minus strand of JAESUZ010002941.1, from coordinate 147,232 downwards.
GCCGCATGACAGCTTCCGCGGCCTGCTGCTGGTGTGCACAAACCACTGGCCTTCGTGCCAAGCAGCCACCTTGCTCTGAACATCCGGGAGCTCCTGCTTCCTGTAACCGCTGTGTCCTTGAGTCAGTGAGGACAAAACCAGGGGCACTGGCAAAGTTGTCACTTTTCCTAATTGCAACTTCGGTTGGAGGGTGGTTATGATTTAGAACAGCCAAATGGGGGGAGGGAGTACTTGTGTGAACGGAACCTTCACCTTGGAAGGAGCGCCTGCCTCCAAACCGGACCCTGGGTGGGGGGGGTGTCACCAGACGGGACCTGACCTGGGCCCCCTTTTGTGAGTGACTAGACTCTGGGGGGCACACATGTTAGATGAGAGAGGGGACTCTCTCATCTAACAAAACCCCTAGGTTTTGTCCAGGCAAGATGGACACCATCCCCTCCCTATAGGGCCCTGCTCAAGTCTGGGGAGGACCAGGAGAGTCTCGCCCCACAGTGCTCTCTTACGTGTCCCTCTCCCTTCCACAGACTAGCCCTGAACCTGACAAGCTACCCACCTACTCATCCACCCGCGACCCAATTTACCACCTACCATCCATCCATCCAACTCACCACCTACCATCCATCTTTCCACTTACTCATCTACCCCCTGACCCAACTCACCACCTACCATCCATCCACCCACTCACCAGACTCACCATCTACCGTCCATCCATCTACCTACTCATCCACCCACCCACCCACCCAACTCATCATCTACCCATTCTTCCACCTACCTACTCATTCATCCATTCATCCAACTCATCATCTACCCACCGAATCCAACAGCCATCTACTCATCATCTATGCATCTATCCATCCACCTCCTCGTTCAACCACTTACCCAACTCATTACCTATCTACTCCTCCATCTATCCATCCCTCCATCCGCCTACTCACCTATCTCACGCAGCCTACATTCATTCAGTTACCCACACACCCATCTATTCATCCAGCTCCATCCGTCCAATCACTCACTTATCTAACCCAACTACCTACCCATCCACCCACCTACCCACTCATCTAGCCCAGCCACCATCTACACAACACCCACCCACCTATCCATGTCTCTCTCCATGTATCCAACCTAACCCAATCACCCAGCCATTCTCCTCCAAAGTACCTACCTGTTCACTACCCACTCATCTCTCACCCTCCCCTGCCCTTTCCTCCACCTACTCATGCATCATCCGTTCACCTGCCTGTCCATCTGCCCTCCTACCTCCTATCCATTTACACGCCACCTGCCCCCTCTCTCCTGCCCATCCCTCTCCCTCCCACCTCTCTCCCATCAGCACATACTTGCATCCACTGCCCGCCCGCCCACCCGCCCCCTCCCTTGTGCCAACCTGGCCCACCTCAGGACCGTGGGCGTGCTGGGCTCCACGGAGGTGAGGATGCCCTTCATGCCCGTGTTGTGCAGCACGCTGGGTCTCTGCTGGACGGCGTCCTGGGCCCGGGGTGACATGGGCGAGTGCTGGTGGGAGTGGGGGGTAGGGCGGCCGCTGCTGCCGCCCCCACCCCCTCCGCCATTGCCGCCACTGCTCTGCTCCGTACCTGGTGGGGACAGGCTGCGGGGTCAGGGGACAGGCCGCGCGGCCTGTGCAGATCCCCAAAGGCCAGGGCAGGGACCTCTGCTGCCCTACCGGGTCTCCAGATGGGCGCATGCTCCACGGTGGTGGTGGACGTGAGGACGGGCTTCTCGCGGTCGCGCTCGCGGTCGCGCTCCCGGTCGCGTTCCCGCTCCCTCTCAGACGAGGAGGTGGTGGTGGGTTTTGTCAAGTGAGTGGGACCCCCTGGCAACCAGAAGTCCTATGGTTGAGCCCAGTGCTCAGGGAGGGCCTGGGCCTGTTTTCCAGGGCAAATGGGACGTGGGGCAGGGGTGCTGCCCGGGCTGGGGGGGACGGGACGGGGGGCAGGGGTGTTACCTGGGGAGAGTGGGGAGCTGCTGAGCCGGCCACTGAGGTGCTGGGGCGCAGCGGGGAGGTAGGCGAGGCGGTCCATGGCGGCAGCCGGTGTGCCCGGCGTCGGGGGCACCAGCACGGGGAGGTGTGGCACTTGGGACAAGTCAATGATGCCTGTGGGGGAGGTGGGGCTGGGGAGTGTGGGCAACGGGCCGAGGGGCAGGGCGCCCCCTCAGGCCCCTTTTCTGGACGCCAGGCTCTCCCAGTCACACCTCCCTCAGCCCTCAGCCCCCAGCCCTGGGGGCGGCCGTGGCCTGTGGCTGGCATCTCCGCGTCCCTTGGCTCTTCCAGTCCCTTCCTCTCTTCCAGCCTTGGCGCCCCTCTGGTCAACTCCCTGCGTCCAGTCCCCACTGCCTGGAGTACCTAGAGTGACTGCTTTTTCCAAAGGGACCCTAACTGGTACTTGGTTGTTGAAAACAGCATTCCAGAAATGTTTCCAGAGGCCGACTTTCACACATTTAAAAAGCAACCACAGACTGTAAGTCAAGGGAGCCAGAAACTCAAACAGCCTCATAGTTTGACCTTTTTTTGTTTCTAACACCAAGGATCCATCTATGAAGAGGTCGCACAGGCACGTGCTCACCTCTGGTGTATGTGTCCGGGATGCGCATGGCCACGAGGCACACACCCACCCACGCTCACGGCCCACACGACTCTCAACCACGTGCCAGATCTGCGTGCATCCTCCAGGCCGACTGAGCTGTGGCCTCAGTGACAACATACGTGTTCTCCACACTCCCAAGCAGGTCGGGCGGAGAGGGATGGGGCCGGTTCTGGGGAGTCTGCCCACCCCCTTGCCTGAAGGTGCCGCCCACCCACCTCAGAGCCCGCAGCGTACCCCCCACCCACCCACCCACCGTGAGGCCCCACGACGTGGCTGTCGCCCCCACCCACCTCGAGGCCCGGCGGCGTAGTTGAGGGCCAGCGAGGACTCGCGGGGCGAGAGGCCCCTCAGCATGTCGGCCCGCTGGGCCATGGCGCTGGCCGCGTTGTGGTGCATCTGCTGTGACGTGATGTAGTCATTGATGATTGTCTGGCGGTTCTCCAGCGCCGCCGTGTCGGGGTAGCCACGGATGAGGTACGGCGGGTACAGGTGCGGGTAGGTGGGGTTGGGGGCCAGGTGTCGGGGCAGGTAATAGGCCGCGGCTGCAGGGAAAAGGGGGCAAGGTCAGGCTGGCGTGCCTTGGCGGGAGAAGATCGCCCCGTGTGTCTTTGCGCACACCTGACAGCTTCCCCCCGACCACCGGCCACAACCCAGAGCTGAGGGCTTACGTACAGAAAACCCTGGGCCCCCAAGACACACGCGGTACCTCGTACTGACAATGTGCTTTGGGTGCAAGTTCCCCTAAAGAGCATCCGCAGTGCAGACCGCTAAGATACCAAGGGAAGCAGCCTCTTAAATGGATTTTCAGACCACGTCCGTTTGAGGAACGCTCAGCAACGCAGCCTGCTTTTAGTATGTTTGCGATTTTAAAGGCACTGCTAAGTTCCACAGGAAAAGAAAACGGCTGAAAAACGTTTAATCCCATATGTGCCTCGGACTAAAAGAGAGTCTTCTAAACTGCACGATGGCACTACTGCACCTCTGTGCCTCAGCCTCTCGCCCAGCAGAGGCCAGCTGGTGCCCGAGGAATCCTTGGGCTGACACGGACGCAGCCCCCGGCCCCGTGGGGTTCTGTGGGTCCCAGACAATCACCTGCATCGAGAGGGATCCCGCGGGGTATGGAGGAGGGATCGAAGGCCAGGGGGATGTGGCCACGGTACAGGTCCACGCCGCTCACGCCACGAAGCAGGTGCTCGTAGGGCGAGATGGGGTGCGGGTGGTGCTCAGGCATGGCACTGTGGGGCGACTTGGCGATCTCCCGGGGCGTCGACGTCAGCTTCCGGTCCTGGGATGCCTTGCTAGACGAGAGGCTGCCTGTGGGGACGGGCCGAGGGGGTGGCGTTGGACCTCCACGCCACTGCTGCCACAGCCCCCAACACGGGGCCGCTGAGTCCGTCAGAGGAGGCCACCTGAGGGGGCGGCTCTCTGGGATGTGAGGGCTGGGCCCCCCCTTCACCTGTTCCTTTGCCTCCAGTTCCTGTGTTCTGTCATTTACCCATCTGCTGCTGTGTTTTTGTTCTTTTTAAAAATTCATTCATTCTCGCCTCCATTTGCTCCTTCATTCGTTCATCCATTCATTCATTCATTCGAGTAATCGAAAAATATTTACAGAGCCTCTATCACACGCCCGGCACTGCTCTAAGAGCCAGAGCGATCACAGTGAACACAATACGCAGGAAACCCAGCCGACACGGAGCGGGCACTTAATACCGCAGAAAGGTGACAAACTCCTCTCCAAACTAGAATTTCCAAGTGATAAATGCCCCGGAGGAGATTCAAAATGTGACAAAATGTGACCCGAAGAATGGTGGAGGGTCATAAAAGTCTCCCCCAGAATGCAACATTTGAACAGAGACTCGAAGGACCAAAAACAGCCACTTAGTAACCATCTGAGTGTGGGAGAGGTTTCAGGCAGAGGGAAGAGCAGGTGCAAAGGCCCAGAGCACAGCCAGGAACAGCCAGGAGGAACCCGCCAGCCCAGCCTGCGGTGGAAAAAGGAAGGCGGCACGCGTGACGCGCAGAGTGCACTGGGCCAGGTCGTACGCATTCCCCACAGCTGTGGCAGAAAGGTGGATTTTTTCCCACGTGCAGTGAGCAATCACTAGAGAGATTTAAGCAGAAGAGTGGCATGACGGGATTGAGTTTTTCAAAGGACACTCTGGCCGCGTTTGGGGTGCAGGACATAGGATGGGAGGGGAGTCGGCAAGGCCAGTGGGGGAAGTCGTGGGGGTCTGGGGGTGGCAGGGAGATGAGGAGAAGTCCATGTGTCACTTCGGGGCAGGAGCCCCAGGCCCGGCAGGGGAAGGCATGTGCTGGCCCCGAGGGCGCCCCGGGCTTCTAGCCGAAGCTGAGCGTGGGCAAGGAGGCAGTTTCCTGAGCCAGGAGCCCACCCGGTGCCCGCGCCCCACCCCACGCCCCACGCACCCTCCTGCAGGCGCGGCGTGGGCTCCCGTGTGGTCACCGGCGAGCCACGTGGCAGGTGGCCAGCGAAGGGCGCCCCGTGTTCCTCGTAAGTCAGGGGGCTCTGGCGCGGCTTGCCCAGCTCAGGCACGATGACCGGGGCCCCCCGGGTGATGGAGCCTCCAGAGCTGCCGGCTGTCCCCGGACGGCCCTTCAGGCTCTCTTCGTAGCAGGCGCGCTCCAGGGCCCGGGCATCAGCCATCACGTCCAGCGGGTGCACCGGCGGGAACGTGCGGCCGGGGCTGCCGATGATGGAGCGCACGTCGTGCTTCTTGGAGCCGGAGGAGGACGCGCCAGTGTCATACTTGAGCGGGGTGCCCTGGGGGGAGAGGGGCATGAGCACCGGCTGCAGGACCTCTCTGGCCCTCTGTTCCCCTGTCCTGAAGTGGGAGCGACAGTTCAGGCCTCGGGAGGCAGGGGACAAAGGGCTTTGCTAAACCTGGATGAGCACACGTGACACTGCCCTGCCCAACCGTGTCCCGGCCCCCAGGGCCACGACGTTCACAGGTCAGCCCTTCTTGGAGCAAGTGGGGGACTCTCTGTCGGCCCCTAGAGCCTCAACACCCCCATGGGGGAAACTTCCTCCCACTGGTCTGGGACCCCCCCCCGCCCCGGCCCACTCAAAGTCACGCCAGGAAATTCAGCAGCAAAGCCCACTCCCACCGCCTGACGCCCAAGGCTCAGAGGTCAGGGCTGAGGTCTGTTTGCTCTCTGGTCAGAGGGGCAGCTGAAGAAACAGGGGGTCACGGACCCCCGTGAGGGCCGGCCACCCAGGAGACGCCTGCGCCCTGCTGACGCAGGCTTGGGAACCCGGGGTGCAGCGGGGCTCACTGTCTGCAAACCACAGAAACCCGGGCTTACTCATGAATGTTTTCATTACTTTCGTGAGAAAGGGAAATAGAACCCCTGCTTCTAATTAGAATACTGTGCAGTCAGACTGGCCTTCCTCTTGGGTCTACAGGGGACTCGTGCCCAGTCCCCTGGCGTTGGATACTGTCCCCACTGCTTTTCTGGGCCCTGGGCACCATCCCCCAAGCTGGGTCACCCTCCCGGGGTACCCTCCCCAGCCCTATCTGCCTCATGTGGCCACGCAGCCCCCGGAGACAGTTCCCCTTCTCCGTCCTCATTCCGTCCAGCCACCTCTGAGCACGGGAACGGATGGTGGTTTCCACTGCGAGCTCCTCGCACAGCGGGAGCTGGTCACGCCCTAGCAGGCTGGGGCCTCCCGGGCCACCGGGGCCGCTGTGGGGCACGGACACCAAGAAACAAAGATGTTGCAGATTTAGGGATATCTGGGTTTCACCACCTGCCATTCACTTGCTGTGTGACCCTGAGCAATTCACTTCACATCTCTGAACCTCCATTTATGCACCAATAAACTGAGGACAGTAAGAGAACACCTCAGAGTGTGCCTGTGGGGGCTGAACTGGGCATGAGCTGTGTGCCCAGGCGGCACCCGGCCCACGATAAAAATCCAGTCGGCAGTACCCATTCATTTTCATGGCCGGCCCAGGGACTTTGGCAGGCTGCCAGGACTCTCTGGCCTAAGTCCCTCTACCTGAAGAGAGGGGATGATGGCTAAAGACAGTGCAGGGGTATAAATGCAATTACATGAGGTCACAGACCCAAAGCCCCAAGCGCAGAATCAGGAACGCACACGGCAGAGGGTGTAATCTTGGTCAAGGTGCCCGCTGAGGCTGAGCCTCGCTTTCCCCCCGTGCAGAGGCCGCAGTAGCAGCCACCCTGCCGGCCAGCCCGGCCCGCGCCCGCACCTGCGTGATGGAGCCCTCCTTGAGCGGCCGCGGGCCCAGGGGCAGCTCAGGCGTGTGCCGCAGCTCTTCCCGGGGAATCTCGTGGATGGAGCGGCCGGCCTCCTTCACCGTGGCCACCAGCCCCTCGTGCGCCGGCTTCAGCTTCAGGGGGCCCAGGGCCTCTAGGGGCCGGGCCTTGTAGGCCTCAGCCAGGTCTCGTGGGGGTGGCGGCGGCGGCGGCGGCGTGCCCTCGCGCTTTAGGAGCTTGGCCTCCCGGCGGAGGTAGTCTTCCTGCGCCTCCACGTAGGCCCGCGGGATCCCTGCCGAGGAGGGGGTGGGGGTTGAGCCTCGCTCTGCACCCCCCATGCCCGACCCTGCCTGTTCTGCAGCCAGACTGCCCGAGTTCAAATCCTCACTCACTGTGGGACCTTGAGCCCACGACCTGACCTCTCTGAGCCTCAGTCTCTTCATATATAAAACAGGAATATTAACTGAGGCGCCTTGCCGAGGCACACTCATTCAGTGAGACACTAGACGGAAAGCAAGAGCAGGGCCCAGAGTGGCTGGCTCGCCACCGACCAGCCAAGAGAACTGGGGTGACGTGCTAACAGTAGCTGCTACGAGGTGTCAGCAAGTGATAGTACTGGTCCCACCTGACAGCACGGGGGCAGCACCTGGTCAGTACCAAGCACGAAACAGGCTCAGTAACCTGCACAGTGCAGGGGCGCTAGCTGGTAATGTGCTTTCCCTTCGCAATTTTAAGGAGGAAACGTCCTTGCTGTACATTTCAGCCCGCGCCTGCACGGTCACGTACACGTGTTACACGCAGGCACGGCTCCCCGCCCCCACCCATCCAGATGGAAACCTCCGGGGGCTCGTAGGAGTCACTGTGGTGGCGGGTGGGAGGAGAGGCACGGTGGGGGGTGGGAGGGGGAGCACCTTGTGTGATGGAGCCTCGGATGTGGTGCTGCTCCTTGAGGTGGTGCGGGCTGTGTCGCTCAGGTGGGATGGCACGGCCCATGAGACCTGGAGAGGGACAACGGCATCAGGGTCACATGGGTCCCCTGCCGGCCTTGGGCATGACAGGGCTCCTGCCGGCCTGGGTCCCTTCAGCCTCTTGACAGCAGTCCCGTGATGCTGGTGTTGGCGGCAGCAGACCCTCTCCTGGGCCCCCGGACTGAGCCTCAGCCAATCCCAGCCTCAGGCTTCCTCTCGGGAAAACTAGGCTAACCATCCCACCACCTCCCTCCAGGGGGCGCTCTTAGGCACTGAGCTGGGAAGCCCTGGGGGGCAGGTCCTGGGCCCCTACCTTCAATACTGGCGGAGGACATGGCCCTGCTGACGCGGCCCTCCATCATGTCGTAGGTGCGCTTGGGGGCGGCCGTCTCATGAGGGGGCCCGGAGCTGCTCCTGCCGTCTTCCTTGGAGCACTGGGACACGGATATGCCACCTGGAATGCAGACCACGCTTGTGGCGAGGGGCCCAGGAACAGGAGACGAGCCCTGCCACCAGGCTCGGCTGAGCCTCCTGGGGAGTCCCAGCGGGCAGTCCAGCCGGGGCCTCCCTGCCGGGCCCCAATGACCAGTCTCTCTCCAGCTCACGGCACCCGTGAACAAGAGACGCCGGCCAGCTTCCCGCACCCTCACACCCACGCAAACATGTCCTCACGCGGGTGCTGACTTGTGACACGAACGTCAGTGCACACACGTGTGCGAGCACGAATCCAGAAGCAGCATTTGAACGCGCAGCGAGTGCACGTATGAGCGTGTGCGCGTACATGCACGCCTGGCCACTGAGAGCAAAGTGAGGCTCTGCGCGCGGATGTGCCTGTGTGTCCTGTGCACAGCGCGTACAAGAACAGATGTGGCTTACGATCCATGTGCGGAGCGTGCACAGTCTGGGGGGGGTGGCGAGAGGGCTGTCCATGGCACACGTGGCCTTGCTCAGCCAGGATAAGCCCGGAGTGGCCAGGTGCAGTGCTCCCCGAGATAGGCCCAGGGACTGAGAAGACAGAGGCCTGGCCGTGCCCAGCAGGCCCCCGTAACCTCTCTCCCTCGGGGTGGCTGAGGCTGGGGTGTCCAAAGCAGGGCACCAGGCCTGCCCCCCCGAGAACAAGGTCTCCCCCTGTTCCTACACGGGGTCCACCCCAGAGGCTACAGGTGGGCGGCCTGCAGACGTACGGGCTGCTGCTCTGAACCTTCTTCAGAATTAATGGCTCATGTGTAAACGCAGAGATTTCAGATCAAAATGGAAAAATATATACGATATAAAAGGACAGATCAGCAGTGAGCTGCTGGGCTCACATCCATACAGGGCCACCACTGGCAAACACGGCAGTCGCGGTGCAGGCTGCCAGAGGCCCGCTCCCTGCCGCCCACCCCACTGCCCTCGCCAGCAGGCGACCCCAGAGCCCCACCTGCACTTCCCAGGACCGAGGAGGCGGGCGGGCGGGTACAGGCAGAAGCAGACACAGAGGGAAGAAGATGCCCGCTGGCCAGAGGAGAAGTAACTTAGGGCCCTGCAGCGCCAGCCGCTGAGAGGGGCGCCCGTCAGATGTGATCCGCTCGAGGGTCCTGGGTGCCCGAGGACGCCAGGAACCTCACGCCCCAGCTCTGCATCCCCTTTACTCCCCCTGTGCAGGGTGCCTTGGTTGTGGACCCTGAACCCAGAAGGGGAGAAGGGGGGCGGAGGCAAGGGGAGCTGGAGGGTCACGTTGGCCTCTAGGCAGCCACCCGTGTGCTGTCCATTAGAGCATGGTGTTTGCCGGAACTTCTAGGCTTCTGCTCTCCTGCCTCAGTTTCCCCACTCTGCTTCTAGCAAGGCTGACCATGGGTTTGTTTCCCAAACTGTGAAGAACTGAGCGGAGGTGAAAGGGAGGCCCTCGCCTGCCATTGGCTTGTGCCCTGCAGGGACAGGGAGGTCACCACCCTCTGCTCATGCTTCATGCTGTCACCCAGCCCTGCCTCGCGGTGAAGCCACCTCAATGGGCCACACACCCTGCCCCCCTGCTCCCAGGCCTCCTGGTCTGTCAAGGAGCCGGAGGGTGGCCAGAGAGATGGATGCTGGCTGTTGCTGTATATCTGTAAACTATAAAATGGGGATAAAATGCTTCACCCTGGTTCTCGACCACTCCAGCGGATGGAGGGGCTCCGATTCCCCAGATCTCTTTTCCAAAGACATCTGGAAATGTCTTCTACCCCCACCACGTTTTTCCAGACCCTCCTCTCTTGACCAGCTCCAGAAACACCAAAGCCTAGGGTTTGGTGGACAGGCCACGCCGGTGGGGCATGTTTCCGGGACTCAAAATTAACAAAGCGGCTTCCTGTTTGCATCTCATGTGGTGTCCTGAGAGCTCTCTGGGGGGCGGGGGGGCATCATTCGCTGGACTCCCCATGGCCCACTGTCCTCTAGCGCCCCCTCACCCCTCTGTCTCAAGACTTTCCCGGCACTGAAGACCCCCACAGATGGGGAGGAGGAAGGCCCCAGGCCGCCCCGACAGCTCCTCGGAGCTGTTAACAGGACTCACCCTCGTAGGACAGGACGTGGCCCTTCTTGCCCTCGTAGATGACGTGGCCCTTGGGCAGGCTGTCCTCCCGGCTGCGGTCCAGACGACTCGGGCTGTCCTCGCCGATGATCCTGGTGATGGTGCCTTTGTACAGGACGTCGGCCGGTGTGCCCTGGGGGCAGAGAGCAGGTGGGCACACGGGCACGACGCGGGCGTGACCTCCCACTGCACACACAGGTGCGTGTGCACAGGTGCCGGGTCCCCCAGCGAGCGTGTGTGAGCTCCCATGTGCTGCTCCGGGGGGTGGGGGTGGGGGTGCGCGGCCCAGCAGAGCAGCACCATGTCAGCAGGGCTAACCCTCGGGGCCCTTCCCGAGCGCCTGCTGTGCAAGGGAAACCACTGGAGCCCCTAGTTTGGTTTTTTTTTTAAATATTTTATTTATTTTTGAGAGAGAGAGAGAGACAACATGAGCAGGGCAGGGTCAGAGAGAGAGGGAGACACAGAATCTGAAGCAGCTCCAGGCTCTGAGCTGGCTGTCAGCACAGAGCCCAACGCAGGGCTCGAACCCACAAACCGTGAGATCATGACCTGAACTGAAGTCGGACGCTTAACCGACTGAGCCACCCAGGCGCCCCTGGAGCCCCTAATTTGTACTAACTCGTTTAATCCTGGCCGCAGCCCTACGGCAGGCACTATCATTATGCCTGTTTCAGATGGGGAAACTGAGGCACTGAGTGGTTAGGTGACTTCATCCGGGGTCACTGATGATGAGGGGCAGAGCAGGGACTGGAAGCCAGGCAGCACAGCCCTGCCGTCTGTGTTCCACCCTGCACTGTCTGAGTGTTACTCTCTTAGAGCCCAACGTAACTGACAGGGGTGCTGAGACCCAGGCCCTGTGCTGTGCCTGTGGTTTTCCCAAAACCAGGGTCGGTCCCCCCAGCACGAGGACACAGGACCAGTGTCCTGGGCATGGAAAGATGGGTAGCAGCCGCAGGTCTCTCCACTGGATCCCAAAACAGCGCCAGGCCTCCCCAGCGTGCCCCTCCACGGCGTAATCACAATCACGGACATCCCCAGACACTGCCCAATGTCCCCTGGGAGGCAAAGCTGCCCCCGAAGGAGAATCACTGCCGGAGAGCGGGCGCCCCACGACGGGAGGTGTTCGAGTGGAGAGAAGACAGCACACGGAGTGGCATCCTGCCTCGGGCAACCCCCAAGAACAGGAGTGTGGGGATCAGAGTATGAGTGTGGAGCTCGATGGCTGGACGCCAAAAAGCAGCTGTGCAAATGAGTTGCTGGGTGGCCTTGGTCAAGTCAGTTGGCCTCTCTTAACCTCGGTTTGTACGTCTAGACAATGGAAACAATTTCTGCATCTATAATTTTCGAAGGCACTTGACACAGACAAGCTGTCCCCAAATCAAGACATCTCTTTTCTTCCTAAGATTCTGGGAGCCGTGTCACAGACGTGGGGGTCCTACTGTGTGTCATGCCCTGGGCCATGAGCCCCCAAGAAACTTCTCTGCTGAGACACCCCTCTGCGGGGTAAGGGCATGGCCTGGGCTCCGTCCCGCAGGCCCAGCTTTGCAAGGAGGGAACAGGAGGGCGCTCGCCATGCGGATGAGCTCCCTGACCTCTCACCGCTAAGGCTCTGGCTGGGGTATCCCTGCCGCTGGGAAGTGTCTGTGCACAGGGTAGGATCAGTGGGTGACAGCTGGGCGGTGGGCCGGGGCACGCAGGGACATCCTGTCAGGACAGGCGCCTCAGAGGCAGCTGCTCCCGGCACAGCTATTCCCCAGGTGAGGCCATCAGAACCGGGCCTCTAACCAGGCCTCCACCGGGGAAGAGCGGAGGTTTACGAAGTTCCCCACGGATGGGAGAACAGGGGCTCTCCTGGCGGGACTGACGGCGCTCAGGGCTCTCAGGCAACACTACTTACAGGCACCCCCCCGTGCATGGACAGAGGAGAGGACCCGATACACTGGACAAACCCCTGCAAGCGGGGAGACTGTTGGCCTACGGCCTGTTTCAAGGACGGGAGCCTGCAGCCCCCTGGCGTGGACCCCCGCGAACCTCACTACTGGGGAGGGGGGAGCCCCAGGGAGGACAGAGTGCCTGGGGTTCCCTCCAGCCTCTGGACGTCACGCCCGCTGGGTTCACGGATGTGTGCATCTGTCCGTCTGTGCGCGCGTGCCGTCTGTGCGGGACTTCACGGCCGCCCGGACGGGACGCTGTGGGAAAGTCTGACCCCACGTGCTCTCACGGCCGCCACCCTCTGCCAGAAACAGCTGGAGCAGGGGAGTGATCGAAATGGCGCAGGTCACAGCTGCCTGGAAACTTGGCAGACGGGCTCCTAGGAACTTCAGATCTCGACCTTTAATCACAAATGTCCCCACGAGAAAGACTCTGTGGGGAGTACTTTCACAGCAGGGGAGACCGACTGGGGGGGGCGTTCCCCGCTGAGCGAGTGGCCACAGAGCTGGGCCCTGAATTCCTCGGCCTGACTTTTGCCCCAAGTGCTTGTTCTTTGCACTCAGCGAGTCTCCCTCCACTAGCCTGTTATTTCAAAACTCCCAGCTTTGTCCTCTGTGGTGTGACCTGGGGCCACCGGGGTGGCAAACACCTCACTGCCGCCCAGCCTATGGCTGGTGCTGCACCACTAAGGCGCGTGTGGGCGGGGCAGGGGTGTTGTGTGCGCACGTCTGTGGGCCTGCACATCTGTCCGTATGGCCTGTACGTGTGTCTGCACCGCGTCCATGTGTGTGTGAGTGTGTGTGCCCGTCTGTGTGCATGCAAGCGTGTCTGCGCCCATACTCCTAGGCACGCATGCACACACACACGTTCTGGCCCTGTGTTCTCTGACACGCTGTCCCAGAGCCGGACGTGGCCAGGCATAAAACCCCAGGTCCGCTCCTTACGAGCTTCGTGACCTCTGGTTTATTCTCTGAGCTTCGGTCTTCCCATCTCTAGCATGGCATCTGCCACCATAAAGCATCTGGTCTGACCTGGGTGCAAGGCGAGGAAAACAGAGACCCTGGTGCTTTGGGGCCCAGGAACTGCCGGAGCCACGCCTCATGCTCACTGGCCTGGGAGGAGAGGCTCTAACGGGTCCCTGGGGTGTCGGGGACCCCGACCGCGGTCCAGTGGAGAGCAGGGCCGCCGTCCCTCACACAGGAGGGCCTTATGAACGACCACCCCCTGCAGAGGGGGCCGGCTCAGCCGAAGGGCAGAGCCCCCGGCCACCAACACCCAAAGGGGCCCGTGCCCCCCACTCCAGGTGCCGCGGCCCTCCCCAGCCTGTGCCCCTGCCCGAGACGTGGCCACATGCTGTTCCCGAGATTCCCGCAGGGTCGCCCCCGGAAGTCTCCTCCGCTGGCCTGTCCGTGTGGCCCCGGCAGCCCCGGTCCTCCTTGATCATGGTGTTGCACTCAGCCTGAAGCGCCGGGTACACTGAAGTGGCCCAGTTCTCACCGGCCTGTGTGCCCGGCCACTTCCCGCTGCCTAGCTGGCCCCTTGGAAGCAGCGACTTGTGTGTTTCGCTCAGCACTTGCAGTGCCCAGATCCGCACGGACGAGATGCGTGCCCATGGCACGAGCTGCTATAGCCGGGACGTCCCCTCACCCACCAAGACCGGTGCCATGCAGTGGCGCCAGGGGAACAGAGGGGCCGGGCCTCGGCTCCGCCTGCGGTCAGGGCCGAGTCTGGAGCTGCCATCTGCAGGTCCTCCCCCTCAACCCCCCGTGCGTTCCTCGGGACACCTACGTGGGTGATAGAGCCGCGGTACGTGATGGGGCTCTCAGAAGGCACCCGCGTGCTGGGAATGCCCTTGGTGATGCTTCCTCCTGGAACGGAGCCCAGAGATGTCCCTAAAAGACACGAGACACATCACATGAAGGGCATCTGCAACCCTTTCCCAGATCCCAGTCCTAAGAGCCACTCGGACTGTGCTCCTGAGCTGCAAGTCCCCCTTGGAGTCTCCACACAGAAGGTCCCCCTTATCAAGAAAGGGTTCTGGACCCTGTGGGAGCTGATGACTCTCAGATCTGGGATAAAAGCCCCCATTCCTGCCTCAACCCTCCTCGCTGGGGATGCAGACTCACGCCCACCCCTCATGCCCTCACCTCTCAGCACGGATGTCTCCTGGGCCGTGGGCACCCCCAGGCTCTCCGGTGGCCCAGCCTGGCCCCGTGGAGACAGCTGCTCCTGCTTCACTCCGCTGAAGGGCGCTGGGGACGGGCGAGAACAGTGAGGCACACGCCGCAGGCGCGGGGCCCCGGAGGGACGCCCCCACCTAGTCCTACCCACGGGCTGGGGGCCAGCACCCTCCCCTTAAGTCCAAGCCGGAATCCCAGGGGCCAAGCTGCCTTCCCTCGACCCCCAACATGGTCAGCTGGAGCCATGCCCGGGCCATCGAGGTTGGGGGCCCTGGTCCTTACCCAGCTTCTTAGGGTCCATGGCAAGGGGTAGCCCCATGGTGATGGGGCCCACGGGGGCCTTGGCGTGCTCTGAGTAAGGGACGTGGAGCTGCACCGACACTCCCTGTGAGGGACAGAGGTCATGGGTTCACAGGGGCCCCGCAGACCCCCACCACCCACCCAGCCAGAGTGCCCTGGCACCCCCTTCTCCGAGAGCCCACGAGGAGAGGAATGCTGGGGTCGCGTGCGGGTGGGGGAGCTGGGAACTCAAGTCCCAGGCCTGCTGCCCAGCTGCGTAACCATGGACCAGCCCCCGGCTCTCCTGAGCCTCGGGCCCCTCCCGTGAAGCAGCCGTCATGAGCAGGTATGGGTGGTCAGGGGGCAAAGCAGACACCTTGTCCCCCCATCACCGCACAGGTGGATAGGGCGGGGAGGTGAAGGGGCAGATAGTCACAGACGGCTCCCCATGTGCTGTGCGTCTAGTGCATTCGACCTTCCATTCCACAGAGGGGAAACCGAGGCACGGCAAGTTTAGGTAATCTGGCCAAGGCCACAAAGCCTGGTTACGGAGTCCATGCTCTTGACTGCCCGAGTCCCAAGATCCTGAGTGCCTGGGGCCAACTCCAGCCGCGAAGGGCACAGGGACGACCCCAGCCCCTGGAGTGCCCAGCCCCCACCTAGGTACCATTGTTTCCAGTGCCTCCACTTTACAGATGGAAAGCCTGCACCCCACGAGGAAGGGGCTGTTCTCTGGGCACCAGGCCACACGGATGCTCCGGGGGTGCTGGCCCTCCCACCTCACCTGGGAGATGGCGCTCATTTGCCTCTCGAGGACGCTGGGGTGCTTAGTGGAGGAGATGAGGGGCGGCGGGTTGGAGATGGCGGGTGGGCGAGGCAGGCCGGGCCGGGCGCTGTCATGGAGGCCCAGGGGCAGTGGGTGACCTGTAGGGCACACGTCTGTCCATCACAGGGCCCCAGCAGCAAGCATGCCCCTGCCAGACGGACCCCCACCACCGGCAGGTGCCTGTCCACATGTGTCCCTCTGCTGCGCCACTCATCTCGATCCTGATGAGCTCCCGCATCCTCAGTTCAGAGGCCACAGTCTACAGGAAGCTTCCCTCCACCCTACCACAGCCCAGCCCCCCGTCCAAGCCCCTCACCTCCAGCCCAGACCCCTTTTAACTGGTCTTCCCGTTCCCACTTTACTCCCTCGCCCCCAACAGCCCATCCCCCTCAAAGGAATTCTGAAAAGCTTAGTGGTTCACATCCTCCCCGTGCTGTGAACCTTCCATGGCTCCCCAGTGCCCCCAGGATAAACTCTTAAACTTTGACACAGCTTTCAGGTTCACCCGGCCTGGTGCTTACGGTCCCCCCAGACCCACAGCCTGGGCATCAAGCTTCCAGAGAGGCAGCCTGACTCTGTCTCCCAAGTTTCACCTGCTCTTCCCTACGTCCGGCCCTCAGCACATGAGGCTCCCCTGCCTGGCGGGTCTTTCCCTGTTTTGCTCCAGGCTCATTTAGCCCACTCATGCTTCAGGCGCAGCCCTGCTTAGGACGGCCGTTGCTGCCATCACAGCCCTTATCGATCCCCCAGATGTGCCACTTCTGTTGCTGGTGGGGCCCGGCAGGACTGGAGAACCCAGAGAACCAGCCTGAACATACCTGTAAACCAAAGCAGGCCCCCCCCTCCCCCCCCCAGGCTTTTCTTTCCACCTGCCCATTCTCTACTCTAAGTCACTGGTGGAAGACAGCACCCCCACCCTAGGGCTGCCCCTCACCAGCTCAAGTACCTCCTATGGCTCCCTACTGCCAGTGGCTTCAATTCTAATCCTACAAACTTCTCTAATCTCAAAAGATCCCCTCCTTTCCCTTCACTGACCAGACCATCCCTCTTGCTGGGTCCCCTCAGATTCTAAGATCCTTCTGCATGCAGTTCCAAACCAGTGCAAATAGTTGGCACCCACTGACTGCACTGGCTGACTCAGAGCGGTGGCTTGGGCTGGAGCTACTCACCAGGCGGGGCGTAGGAAAAGGCCGAGGGGTCAGGGGTGTGCGGGGAGGCCTTGATCACCTCTCGAGGGGGCACGGGGAAGGGCAGGCCCGACGTCCAGCACGGAGGCTCTGTGGGCAGCTTCTGGCCCTCAGGTGCAAAGGCCGAGAAGAACACAGGCTTCTCTGCTGAGGGGACGAGGCAGGGCCGTCAGCCAAGCTTGGCCAGCCCTGCTCCAACAGGGCCCCCCTGCGCCCATGGTCCCGGCCAGCAGTGATGGGGGTCTGTGCTGGGGCCCCCCCGAGTGTGCAGGCCGGCACCGCATGGAGCCCGGGGACTAGCCTCCAAAGCGGGGCTGGAGCTGGGGGCACGGGCCCAGGCTCCTGATTTTGTGCGGACATTTCTTCTGGAGCACGGCCGCGACCGCCCGATTATTGTCTATGGCACAGCTGAGTGCTTGCAGCGGAGACGGCCTGGCTGTAAAGTCTAAGACACTGACTGCCCGGCTCTTTCTAGAAGCAGCTCACTGGCCTCTGCACAACAATGAAGGCTTGCTTTGATATGTACACCCTGGCAGGATGGCCAGCCAGCAGTCCAGACACTCAGGATGACGGCCACCATGGCCGCACCTTTGCTGAGCACGTACTATGTGCCAGGCACTGTGTTAAGCAATCCGCCAGCACGGATCCAAGGAGCCTCCTCAGAAAGCTCGCAAGAAAGAGACTGTTACCAGATCTGGTGTGTGGAGGGGGAAACTGAGGCACAGACACGTCAATGGAGTTACCTAAGGCCCCCAGCAAATACCTGGCCAAGTCAGGATTTGAACCCTCAGCCTCCCCAGCCTGTGCGGCTGCAGGTAACAAAATAGACTAACGTCCTCCCCCAAGCCTCCCGCGAGCCAGCGCTACCTGAAGCGTGTACCGCCTTGTTTACCTTCACTTCACCCTGAACAGAAGTATCATTGTCTCCGTTTTTACAGATGGGAAAACTGAGGACACGAGAGGCAAAGTCCTCTGGTCAAAGGGCCGCAGCTGGCAAAGGAAGGAGTTGCTAGCCCAGGCAGGCAGGCTCCAGACTGTGACCTTAACCTTCACTAGGCGGCCTGCCCACAGGAAGATGAATGACAGCTGGCCCCAGGTTCCCAGACCTGGGGCCACCCCGCAGACATGGCCAGAGGCCAGGGGCTCAGGTGTGTGGTCACGGCACGCTCCCGCCCACCTCCCACTCTACTGAGATCTGCCCCGAGCTCCAGGCCTCTCGCTTGAGAACCAGCCTGGGGACTCAAGGGAGGGAAGTGGCCGAGAAGCCGGCCAGGAGCACAACCGGGAAACGCAGGGGCCGTCCAGCCCCCGGGGCAGGCGTCGTCTCTCGGGCCACCTCCAGATGGCGGCGGGAGGTTCTGAAGGCCCACGAAGGGGTGGCAGCAGAGTGCCAGCATTGACCAGTGATGCCTGCCGTGGGCACGGCAGATGGCACAGCAGGGGTGTCCGCCCCAGAGCCCCTATCCCGACCACGGAAGGCCCAGCTCCCCCTGATCCCGTGCCCTGGTGAGGGGGGGCAGCCCGCAGGAGGGGAGGCAGCCGTGGGGGGAAGAGCCTGCGGGGGGTGGTCACAGATGTGGGGAGTACCTCCCGGTAGGGATTCACTAGCCCCGAACAGAGGCACTGGGCCGGCCCTGAACACCCTAGGCCTTGCTTGTCCAGCTGCCCAAACCCCACTCCTGCAGCTCAGCCTGGGCTGTGGGGACAGGAGTGGGGGGTGGGGGGCTCCCGGGCTGGAAGGGAAATCTGGGGCCGGGCCAGTCTGGGAGGGAGGCCGAGAGCCTGGAGAGACAACCTGTTCCTCCAGCTGGCCCCGGGGGAGCCCCAGGGACCAGAGAGGTAGTGCTGGGCGCCAGCTTCCCACATGCTCAGGGCGCCGAGCAGCACCCCGCGGCCCGGGAGGCAAGCGCGCAGAGCCTGGGACCAGGTGTGCGCCCTAGCGCCGGGAGCCGTTCCAGGAAGGGGAGCAGAAGCCACTGGCAGCTCGCTTCCTCCCGGGACAGTGCCTGTGACCAGTCCCAGCAGGCCCTGGCTGGCCCCGCAGCTGCCCGAGGGTGCCCTGGCCCTGCTTGCAGCCGGCCCTGCCACCGGCAAACCCGCAGCTGGTGCCCCGGGGCCTGGAATGCCCCCCCGGAGCCAGGCCTGGCTCCTCCCTGCGTTGGGCGTCCCGGTCCCGGCGTGGTGGCTGGCAGGGTCCCGAGAGGGCAGACACCCCACCCCGGCCCCATCCCCACCCGGGCCAATCAGCGGGCCCGGCGGCTCTGCCTCTGAAACAAAGCTCCCACCTCCACAGTCACCCCTGCAGCCTGGCTGCCGCCCCAGCTGGTCGGGAGCCGCACGTGGCCTCCTCCATCTGCCTACAACTCCCTGAAGCCCCTTCTCCTCAACGATGGCCAGAGAAAGAGAAACACAGAGAGAGAGAGGCCTTTCCGAAATATAAACCACATTACTCCCCACAACACAAACACATTAAAATTCCTCCCCAAAAGGCTCCTATACCTGAGACAGAATCCCTGTGGCACCATGGCCTACGTGGCCCTCCATAATCCGGGCCCCACTTTTCCTGCTCTGATCCTCTCTCCTACCCCCTCCCCGGCCATAACAACCTTCTGGCAGCTCCCCAAACACACCAAGCCTGTCCTCACCCCAGGGCCTTTGCACATGCTATTCCCTCTGCCTGGAATGCCCTTTACCCACATCTTCCCATGACTGACTCCTCATCACAGAGACCCCTACTCTGAGCCCTTCCTGACTCTTTTCCGTTCTTTAATTGGAAGAACAACTCCAAAGTCATCTTGCTTCTTTACGTGTGTGTTCTGGCTTAATGTCCTTCTCAACCACAAAGAGAGCTCTTGATGGCTTCCCCTTGCTCACCGCCAACCCCCTGCTGGCTGGCACAGCACTTGGCCATCACAGGTGTTCAACAAGTGTCCTGGCCCAGTGGCCGGCAAACAGCCTGTGTGCGGGCCAGGACGCAAGCACACCCACGTGGGTGGCGCTGAGACTTCCGGCAACAGAGAAAGCGGACGCAGAGAGGCAAGGGGGCGGGCTGATGAGACGGGGACTGCCTGGCAGGCCCGTGTTACTTGTGAGAAGCGTGGAGCCTTTCTCCCTTGGGGACAGCTCTGCTCCTTGTCCTCAGACAGGCACACAGCACCACCCTCGAGAGGCCCGTGGCCAAGGCCCAGCCCAGCTTTCTAGAGAAGGGCTGCTATTCCCTAGAAAGGGGCGCAGGTACCACTGGCCACCCCACACTGCACTAGGCTGGTCAGGGCCAGGGGGTGGGACCCCTCGAGCGGCCAGCAAAAGCCGAGGCTGGCCCAGCGTGGGAGAGCCTCTGGTGGAACCATGCCCAACACCCGTGACGCGCACAGACCCACTGTGTGCCAGGCTGGACAGGAGAGCGTGCCCCTTCGGGGACACAGGCCTGGAACTCCCTGAGTCCCATGGGGAGTGTGAGGCAGAGAGGAAATGCAGAGAAAGAGAAACCACGCCCTGCCCATCTCCTGACCTTGAGCTTCACACAGCGGCCATAAAGCACGCCCGGGGCAGAGGCTGTAACCCAGCTGCTCCAGGAATTACCTCACGGGCTCCACACCGACCCCGGCGACCCCGCCTTGAGTGAGGTCAGGGTGAGAGCGGGAGCGGGCAGCACTTCCGGCCCAGCCAGGCGCCGAGCCTGCTCTATGGGTCAGGGAGCTCGTACGTGGGCTGAACCATGTGGAATGGGAGGCTGAGCCACAGACGTGCTTAGTGCAGACAGGACGCTTTTGAAACATTTTTAACGTTGTCAACGTTAGGAGACTAGATCTCACGAGAAAACACGATTTCTCGCTTCTCTGGAAGGCCTGTGCTGCTGCGTGCTGGCCCGGCTGGAGCCGCCATGTGCCCACCTTAGACCAGAAGTTCTCGGATCTGCCGCTCTTCCCAGCAACACCCCAGGGCCTCGCCCCCCCACTGCCCATGCTATTCACCAACCCCGCATGCTGGCCGCTGTGTGCTTGGGGCGTGCGACAGCTGCCCTGCATGCGGACAGCCCATATCCCTCACCCCTGCTGTGCTCCCGCTCCCCCTACTCTCCGCCGTGGCCGGGGGCACCCACTCACCCTCCTTCTCGGAAGGAGGCACAGGGCTCCTGCTTTTGCCTCGAGGGCTGTTGCTGGGCTGCTGGGGGGCGTCGTTCTCCAGCTGCAGGTGCTGTGGTGGGGGGGCCGGGGGAGCGGCGTCCTCCCGGGGGGGCTCATGGACTTTGGTGACCTGCTGAGTGAAGCAAGGGGAAGTGACCATCTTTGCAGGCCATCTGTGAGCCACAGGGATCGGGGAAAGCCTTCCAGGCCCCCCGCCCGTGAAAAGCCTGAAAGCCGAGGCGGTGAGGTGCTCAAGGGGCTCCGGGAGCAGGAGGGTGGGTCCCTGCACAGGGTGGGGGCTGGGGCCGCGCAGCCAGCCACCGAATGTGGGAGCCCGGGCCCTGGGCCCCAGTCCCCACGGCTCTGGGAGACGGGGACTGGCAAGCAGGACGGCCCCCCACCCCGGCAGCCGGCAGCACGGCCTGGCCCGCCCTGCGCCCCTCACTCGGAAAGCCCCGTAGCCACACGCGGGAAGCTCGGGCGCACGTCCTCAGAGAGGAGCAGCCTCGGTGGAGGCTGGGCCGTTGCGATGTGAGGACTCTTCTGAGGGGCTGCCTGCGCAGCCTAGAGCCTCCTCACGGGGCCTCTCCATTAGAACGGGCAAGGCCCCCCCTTTCTGCCCGAGGGGCTGAGACAGCAGGGGATCTCCTGACCTCCCTGGTCTGGGGGAGCTAGGGAGAAGCCTCGGGGGCAGGGCGCAGGTGGGTAAGCTGTGCGCAGCCGCTCCGGCTGGGAGGGCAGAGGGGAGGCCTGCGGCCCGCCAGCTCCCCGCGCCGCCACAGCCTGGGCGCCGTTCCCACCTCCTCTCCCTGGGGATCTCTCCGGGAACCAGGCTGCCGGAAACAGGGAGGCTGCAGGTGCTGCCACCCGCCGCCCCCGCCCTGAGCTGGGCCCCCAGCCTCCTCCACTGCCTCCCCGGACTGGTGCCTTGCAGGAGCCCTGGGGTGCGGGAGGGCCGGGCACTCACGATCGGGGGTATGGCAGCCGCCCGCTGCTTCAGCTGCTTCAGGTCCAGCGGCTTCTGGGGGGAGGCGTTTGTCCTGGTGTCGCTGGTGGGGGTGAGGAGGCTGGGCCGTGGTGACAGCAGCCTGAGGGGGAGAACAGGCGTCAGCACGGGCCTCTCCTGGCTCCAGCCTGCAGCGTCAGGCTGGAGGGGCCGTCCGAGGGGGGCAAATGTCCAGGGTCACCGGCCGAGGAAGCCAACCAGGACCTGGGGGTGGGGAGCGGGGCAGGCAGCTCCTCCCTCACCCCCCCCCCCCAGGTCCTTGCTGGCTCCCGGACCCGCCCCAAACCCAGCCCAAGGCCCAGGCCAGGGCTAAACACGCCCCCAAGACAGCCCAAGGCAAGCAGCGGCCCAGGGAAGCCGAGACCCGGCCCTTCGGAAACTGCGGCAGAGCCAGAGAACCGACCAGCTGAAAGCCTGGTGAGCTTGCGAGATTCAGGAGGTGACTCGTCAGCCACACACGAGAGGCTCAGGTGCCAGGGCCGAGTGGACCCCACTTACTGGAGACCAGACTTGGGGACCCACTGGCTTAACCAGAAAGCTCCACTAACTGGAATCTCATGGACCCACTGTTCACCAGAGGGGCGCTAAGAACAGGTAGGCTGCAAGCTTCGTGTCAGGGGCTTGGTCAGCGTGGACATGTCTACCGATCAGCTGCAAGTATGACCACGAGCTGGACAGGGCCAGCTCATAAGTGCATCAGTGCTCAAGCAAGGTCACACCCGTCTGCTGCTGGCACACAGAACTGGAAGCCTGCCCAGGGCCCCTGGCAGGGCCGAAGTGGATGCCAGGGCGAGGGTCCCTCCAGTGTAGGGGCACCCAGAGCCTGCCCTGGGGGGGTGGTTCCTGAACTGGTCACGGGTGTTGCCTCCTTCAGGAAGCCCTCAGCGATTTCCAGGAAATCCCAGTGCATTGGGCACAGCACAGCTCTGGCTCCCCAGCCGGCGAAAGGTCTCTAGGGTCAGACCTCAGTCTGCCCCAGCCTGACCCTCACCTACCCACCGGGGCTGCCAGGGTCCTGCCCGGCTCTTCACTCTCTCCTGTGACTTGCTGGGCACACAGCAGACCCAGTGCCGTGCCCGGGGAGCACAGAGACGCCCAGAATCCAGTCTCTGCCTGCGGGACACCACGGACGACCCAACAGGGCGTATGAGGGCACTGGCCAGGGGCCGGGATTCACCCAGAGGGCAGAGCTGAGGCTGGGTCTCCACAGCCAGAGGGCCCTGTCAGCACAGCCCCTACTGTGCGCTGTGACCACACTGGGTGACAGCCACTGCTTTCCAGATAAAAGCCGTGACAACGGGGATGGGCTCACAGCACTCCGCACCCGGCAGCTGGAGCCAGACACCCAGCGACAGAGAAAACATGCCTCCTTCCCACAGGCGGGGCAGGCGTCGCCCTCTGCTCTCCGTGGTGGCCGAGCCACGGCCATGACAGCCTGTGCTGCGGGCACCTGCCTCCCGCCCGCATCTGCCACACGCTCGACTGGGCAGAGACAGACACGGCGACGCCTGCTGGGGCTGCCCGTGGCGCAGAGGAAGGTCGTCCTGCCTTCTCCATGCTCAGCCGGCCTCCGCAGTCCTTCACACCTGCTCCCCTCCCTCCCACACTCACCCCTCTACCTCCCCAGGCCCTGCGCATGCTCCGAGGGCTTGGAGCCTCTCCGGCCACTACCCCTCTTTTGCCCCCAGGCACCGTCTAACAGGGCTGAGCACCCACTCCATCAGTGGTCCTGATGGTCCCCACCCGCCGCAACTGCCCCCTCACCCAGCCTCCCCTCCGCCTCCCCATCCCTTTAAGCCAACACACACTCGTTAACTTAAAAATGAACACGCTGCAGCTGCTTCACAAGATGCCTGGCAGTCACCAAAAAGGCAGAACGGTTACCTTCTGACCTGGCGATCCCACGCTGGGGGTGTCTGCCGAGGGGAACTGAAAACACAGGTGTACACACACACACACACACACACAGTTTGCTAAGATCAGAGCAGGAACTGAAAACACAGGTGTACACACACACATACACACACACACACACACACACACACACACACAGAGTTTGCTAAGATCAGAGCAGCACTATCCCCATAGCCGAAAGGTGAGAAACCAACCCAATGTCCAAAAGCGGATAAAAAGGATAAACAAAATGTGGTCTGGCCACGCAAATAGGAGTTAGCCATAAAAAGAAGAAAGTACTGACAGGTGCTACAATGCGGATAGATCTGGAACAGCACATGCCCCGTGAAAGCAGCCAGACGCAAAAGGCCACACACGTACGAATCCACATATGAATCCACAGGAATGAAATGTCCAGAGGGGGCACACCCACAGGCAGAAGCTAGGGGTGGGGGGCCCCGGCCAGCGCAGCGCGGGGTGGAGGGCTGAGGGGTACGGACTTTCTCTGTGGGGAGACAGAAATGTTCCAGGCTTCAACGGCCGTGATGGCCACACACCTCTGTGCACAGACCACACTCCGATCAACCTTACACATTAACGGCTGCATCGTACACTACATGAATTATATCTCAATAAAGCTGTCACGAGAAAAAAAAATTAAGAATGTTGTACGCTAGCCGTGAAATCAAGATTCTGATTAACTGTACTGTTTCCAGGAATAAAACATCATATTTTATGCAACCACAAAAACACAGACACAGATATTAAAGTTGAGAAGTAAGACTCTGTGTCTGTGTGAGTGCATCTACGACACACAGCAGAGGGTCTGTGTCCCAGGCCGAGTGACAGGGAAGTAGGGCCTTCCCCTGGGCTGGGGCCTGGGCCCTGCCTTGGCTTCCCCACAGCTCCTCACCCAGGGCCCCACCTGGAGACACAGACCCTCTTCCCTGAGCACCCCTGCAGAGCCAGGCAGGAGCTCAGTGGGGCCTGGGGCCAGGCTCTGATGCAGGCCTGACCTCGCACAGTAAGAGGGTAGCATCCAAGATCAAGGGTCTGCCTTCAAGCCCTTCGCAGGCCTCAGGGTCTGGAAGCCCCGAACACAGGAAGACGGTGGGCATTCAGGCGCTCCCAGCCTCCCCTTGGTCCCGCAGCCGCCTCAGCGCCGCCTCCAGGAGCTCCTCAGCGGCTGCCGGGCCTCTGTTCTCTTTCCTTTGTTTTCTTGGAAGACAGCAGCTTTTATTTTCCTCTCGGGAGGCCCGGGTGGGGCAGGGCTCGCGGAGCCTGGCACCAGGCATGTGACCCGGGAGGGTGGGGAAGGCAGCAGGACGCCTGGAGCAGTTTGGGGCGCACGCTCCCCATTCAAATCCCACCTTGAGCCTTATGACTTAACCACTGTGCCTCACCTTCCCCATCTGTAAAATGGGCATGAGAAGCGTCACCCCCGTCTCCACGAACTGTTCGGGGGGGACAAGGAAGCACACACGCGAAGCACTGAAAGCAGCACTGGGGCCGAGCGGGGCGGGGGGTCTCCATCACTGTGGAGGGCCAGGGCTTGGGGGGAGCGATGAGCCACGGGGGACTGGGGACCCTGTGGGGCTGCAACTGGTGCCTCTCTCTGCTAAGCGTCCCCTTTGGCTTCCCCATTATCACCAGGCTGAGATCATCCTTGCTGCCACACTGGGGCTGGAAAGCGAGGGAAGACGGCAGGGTCCCTGCCTGACTGTCACCTTCTCTCTGGCCCATCTCCCTCCCTCCACCCTGCTGCAGGCCTCATTGGCCTCTACTGAGAAGCTCATGCGGCCACAGGGCCTTTGCACTGCCTGTTCCTGCCCACACCTCCCACTACAGGCTCTGATCGCCCTCCCGTGCCACCTCCTCAGAGGCCTCCCTGACTGCTCCGGCACATGGGCCCTGCCCCACACCCCAATCTTCCCATCACCCACTAAGCACGGGAACAGTTGCTCTGTCTCTTTGATGTCCCCGATCTATGCTAGCCACTCTCCCAGAGCGCTTCTGCTCTGGGGTCAGGGCTCACCTGTTCTGGTCCCAGCATCCCTCGCACCTAGAAGGGCACCTGGCACACACTGGTGCCTGGCGATTTACAGAATAAAGGAGTAAGAGGGAAACTGCTGGATTTCAGGGGCCTGGTGGGCAGAGCTGCACTCTGGCTGCTTGGGGGAAATTTGTCCTAGTGTGTGAGGGCCTGGCACCAGGTGTGTTGTGCTTGCAGTGAGCCCGCAGCGGGGACACTGAGGCCCAGGGGAGGGGCTTCTCAAAGTCTCCACCCCACGAGAAAGTGCCAAGGCACCTTCTCTGGAAACTGGGACAGGGAGGGCTGGCAAGCTCAAGGCTTTGCACTCGGGGCCACGATCTCTGGTCGGCAGCCAAGAAAACTCCCAGGTGGAGCTGCGTGCGGAAGGTGACGGAGACTAACGGCAGAACAGGACTCTTCTCTCCAAAGGCTGGCCAGTGGGGGCCAAAACCACACGCGTCCTGGGCCCATCTAGGGCCTCCCGGCTCGCCACACCAGGGCCTCCAGGTGGGAGGGAGGGGAGGGGCAGGAGGCCAGGATCTGGGGTCGTGCGGGGGCCCACCCGTCCGCCAGCCCTTCTGAGAGGCCCCTGGCTGCCAGGGCAGGCTCTGACGCATCTTGTCTGCACGGCCATGGCCGGGGGGAGGGAGGGGTGGCAGGTGGCCAGCCAGGAAGAGGTCAGTGAGCTGGCCCGTGGCCAGCCCGGCTCTGAGGGCGGGGGCCCAGCCTCGGTCACACAGGGCGTGACAGACCAGGTGTCCTGACTCTCAGCCCAGGGCTGCTGCTCCCCGGGGATCGAATGCTGGACGTTCAGGCAGGAAGAGTGGATGGAGCCAGACCCGGGGGGCATGGGGGGTGCGGAACACGTCCTTGGGTGGGGCTGTTCTGCTGGGGGGGGCCTGAAGGCCTGTCCAGAGGGATCTGGGGGGGTGTTGAGCCCAGCCCTCCCAGCCCCCTATCTGGCAGGCCACGTGAGCCCAGAATGCACCCTGGAGAGCTGCTTATCAGCGCGGCTGCCCCAGGAGCTCAGCGCTCTTCCCACTACGAGCAGAAACACATGTCTCCGTGACTCGGTCCCCATGGCCAGCAGGGACAGGGTGGAGAGCGGCCCACCCTGACCCCATTACCCAGGCTGGACCCGGGGCGTGGGCCGACCCTCTGCTAGGGTACCGTTTTCCAAGGGCAAGGAGCTCAGGGCTTGGAGCGCCTGCCACAGGGCTGCCCGCCAGACTGTCTTCTCAGCGTGGACGGGGTTAGGCTGCCACTGGTGGGCCCCAGGGGCCCCCAGACATAGGACCCCGAAGACGACACGGCTTACTTCCTTCTGTGGAACTTACAAAGACCCAGCGAGCTCTGGGTGAATCTGACTCTTGCATGAAATGTTCCAGAACTTGCTGTTTTAACGTGCCCCAAGGTGAATCATGGGGCAGAGGAAAGGCTCCGCGTGAACTCGGCAATTTGAAAGTCAGATTTTCCTCCCTCTCGCTCTGCCCAGAACTTTTCCGAGAGACGGGAGAGGGGAGACAACAGACCGCACTGTTTTCAGTCAAAATAAAAACGACCCGCCTGCCTCACTAGAACACATTCCTCCGGCGTCCAGATGTGGGTGGGAGTGGGGCCTCCACACCTCTGCCCTCAGCTGCCCGCAGCCGGCCTCGGATCTGGGGTACCAGCTTTGCTTCTGGCTGCAGGTCTCAGGGTCCCCAGGCATCTGTGCCAGAAGTGGCTGAGCTGCGGGGCTCGGGGTGACAAGCACCCTGTGTCAGCGGCAGAGACAAGAGTGAGAAGGGGGGAGCGCGTCTCAGAGACGGTGGCATCCAAACAGGACGGTCCAGGGCCCCCCCCAGGCTACGCCAGCAGGACAGCAGCCTCAACCGCTCAAGCTGTCTGAGCCAGGATGGGTTTCTGCACCCAGACCCTCGGTGGGTGGGACGGGAGCCACCGGCGACCTGCGGATTCTGCGACCACTGGCCTCAGGCAGACCCACATCACGTCTGCTGGCACGTGATAGCCACCCCCCCTCCCCAGGCCTCCACCCTCCACTCATCGCCCTGCATTGGCAGCCAGCTGCTCTCGGAGCCTAAGTCACAGCCGGCTGAGCAGGGCATTCCCCTGAGAACGGACCACAGCTGACCCTCACTGGCTCCGCCACTCTGCCTGAAGCACGCAGCTTCCTTCCCACCCCTGGGCCTTGGCACTTGCTGTTCATGCCTTGTTAAGGATGGAATTGTGCCCCCCCCACCCCAAACATGTTCAAGTCCTAACAGCCAGGGACCTGTGAATGTGACCTAATTTGGAAAACAGGCTCTCTGCAGATACGATCGAGTTAAGACGGGGTCACTCGGATGGCCCCGAATCCTATGACAGAGCCCTCACGAGGAAAAGAAATGTGGGTACCCAGACCTGCAGTGAAAACAGCACCCAGACCCAGAGGCAGCAGGAGTGGGGGGGTGGGAGGTGAAAAGCACCGGGCACAGCAGCGCCCAGCCGCACCCGCACACTTCCAGCCCCCCGGGGTGCAGTGCTTTGTGCCAGTGTCCTGGAAGCCAGCCCCCCCCCGACCTCCCCTCTACTCCCACAGTCCTCCCCCCAACCTGGCCCACTCCCCCCAGACCTGCCCCTCCTCCAGCCCGGCTGCGCTCCCCAAGGGCAGGCTCAGAGGTCGCCTCCCGGCATGTCCACCGCTCACCTGTTCTTGTCACCGCCCTCGGGCTCGTCCACCTCATCTGCGCTGCAAGTGGCACTGGAGTCGCTGTCCTGGGGGGCACCCGCGCCCTTGGTCGTGGGGGCTTTGCCCCCAGGGCCGCTGGCCTCTCTCTTCTCCACCTTGACAGGCCCCTCGGGCGCTGCCTCTGCACTGGCCTCCGGGCCTCCCTTGCCCTTGGGGGGCCCATCCTCCGAGGCTTCCTCTTCGCATTCGCTCTTGACGGGCTCTGTGGGGGCTGCCTCGGCCGGCTCTGCTGGCTTGCCCACGTCCATGTCCACGTCCACAGACAGCTCCTGGGCCACAGGGGGCTTCTGCTCCTCCTCCTCCACCACCAGGGGGACTGTGGCCACCTCCTCTTCCTTCTCCTCCTTGGGGACCACAGGAGGGGGTGCAGTGGGCGACGGGGGTGCTGGCGGGGGAGGGCCGGTGGCTGAAGGGGTGGGGGCAGGCTCTGCCGGGGCCAGCGCGTCCTCCGGCGGCGGGGTGGGTGGCTCAGGGGCTGGTGCGTCGGCGCTGGGGGCGGGTGGGGGCTTAGGCCCGTTCTGCCCCGAGTCCTTGGCGGCCTCGGCGCGGGGAGAGGGGATGCTCTCGGTGTCAGAACTGTTGTTGACGGTGGCTGCGGGCAGAGGGAGAGGAAGGGTGAGTGGTGCCGGAGGCTCAGGCATGGAGGCAGGTGCGGCCCATCCGGCCCCAGAGCACAAACTCAGGATGTAGCCACCCCATCGCTCGACACCAAAACAGGCCCGAGGCTCCTGCACACCTGGGTACCCCAGCCGATCCCGGGGCCCAGCCACTGGGGTCGCCAGCACCCATGTGGCCAGGGCTGCGGCCCTTCGCGCTCATCTGCGCTCCGTCCCTGGCTGTGTGCCCGCGGGAAGTCCGGCCGTGGTAATGCATGTTATCTCTGGGCCTCGCCTTCCCCATCTGTAGAGTGGGGACAGCAGATCCCAGCTCACAGGGAGAGTAAGCCAGGAGGTGTGGGAGCACATGGTGACACTTGGTGACTCTTTACTGTTACATCGTCACAATAACGTAAAATGGGCCAGTGAACTCTGAGGAGTCCAAGCGGAAAGGGCAGCACCCCGTCTGTTTCCCAAAGGGCCTGGCACACAGCAGGGGCACAGTAAGTGTTCATCAAGCAACTAAATGTGTGTACAGATGAAAGGCGAGGGCAACTAGGCCCCAACCAGGCTCTTTAGCCTTAAAAATACCACTCCTGTCACTTCTGTGGGTCTCAATTTCCTCCACTTTGTGTAAAAGGGGGACATTTGAGAACCCCTGCATTTGCTACTGGGGATTAAAACAATGTAAGAGTCACGAATGAAAACACTGGTGAAAATCAACAAAACGCTGGAGCCGAGCTTACAGATGTGCAAGAGTGTATCATGGAACAGCATGGGGAACAGACACTGAGCTGGGGAGGGGGACAGAGCAGCTACAGCACAAATGGCGGCGCTCACAGAGGCTCATGGAAGTGGGGCCCTCGCTGAGGACTGAGGGCCCAAGGATGCCCTGTACCCCAGGGCAGCCCTGACCCTATCCCACCCCCAGGCCAGACGGCCACATTCGTACCTGGGCCACCGCATTCCCCTCTGGGCACCTGGTTCCCAGAGGCGTGTAAGGCTGGAAGGAAGGGAGAGAAGGGTTAGAAGCAAGGCAGCAGGAGCAGCGGGCGGGAGAGAGGAGGTGGTCAGGGAGGGGGGCCGGCAGCCCTCGTCTGGGAGCGAGGCCCCCCTCCCTATAGACCCACAGGTGACCTGCAGAGGCCCCGGCCAATCATGGCTCCCATCAGTCCCGCCCCCTCCTGGGTGTCTCTGGACAAGTCACAGGCTGCGGGCGAGGCCCCCATCCCACAGCGTGGCCACAGAGCCAGGCCAGCAGGAGCTGCCATGACCCTGGACAAAGGTCTTCAGCCTTCGTGATCCCCACTGCGCCCGGCCTCTCCCATTTCTGACTCCCTTCAAGGCCTACCGCACTTCCAGAAACAATCACAGGAACAACAGCAGCACGGGGCCTCTGGGCGCTGAGCTCTGCACGGAGCCCTACACGCCCGTCTCTCATTTCCTCAGCAGGCACCAGCACCGGCACCAGCACCGGATCATCCCATTTGCAGATGAGGAAACTGAGGCACAGCGAGCCTGCGTCCTGTGCCCCAGGCCACACCGCACGGGCGCCAGATGGGGCTGACCCCAGCGTCACGTGCCCCAGGCCACCAAGTTCCCGCCCCTGCCTGCTGACCCCAGGAATGTCACTCCTGTCCCCTCGGGTAACAGACATCAGGGCGCAGGACACTAGACCTGAGTCCCCAGAGCACTGGTCTGTTCGTCTACAAAATGGGTGGCTATCGCCAGACCCTCTGCCTTATTGAGAGGCTTCCCCCATGAGGAGTTCTCAGGGCCGGGCGGTGTGCCAGCACAGGGGCCGGCGAACACTCGGGTGGCAGGGCCACCCCCAAAGTGCTGCCCGGTCAGTAGGTCCAGGAGGGGCCTGGGCACCTGCACCTCTGACCAGTCTGAACCCTGATCCCCACCTGTGTAGCCCTGGGTGACTGCTCCGTGACTCAGCTCTGTCATCTGTAAACGGGGTGACAGCAGCACCCGTCCACTGGGTCACTGTGACAGTTCAAGGGATGAACTCTGACTGTGACCGTGACACTGCGATCGCTATAGAGACTCTGAGCAGAGGATGACTCCTCGCTCCCCAGACAGCTCATCTCTGCCTGGATGCAACAGGGCACTTGGGGCTGGCTGGTCTTTCTAGAAGGTTCCACTGGGGCAGCCTCAGGCCCTGACCCAGAACCCATATGACCTCCCCCATCTTGGTCACAAGGGACAGGGTCACACTGCAAATGCTGCCTGGGTTGGTGGATCCTGAGTCTCCCAAGTTACGTGACCTGTGAGAGCGGGTCTCCTCTTCCCGGGCCTTGGTTTCAAGGCTCGTCATGAGATCGGAGTGTCATCCTGCATCTTTGTGAGGGGTTTTCTGTCCTGCTGCGTGTGCTCAGCTGAGAGCTACCAGGTAGTCAGGGCCTCAGCTCTGCCAGACAAGCCCTCCCCCCACCCCCACCTCTGATGTGGTATGTGAATCCTACAAGTGACGGGGAGCTCACTACCACACAGCTCTCTCACAGGGCACAGTCTGTTCTGGGGCTAATGCTGAGCCAAAGTCTGTCTTCCTTTCACTTTCCCACCAAGACTGCCTCCCATACACACAGACAGCTAGCTGGCAGGATGTTTAAAGAGGGGATTGGGTTTCTGCTTCCTTCTCCCTTTCTGGCTGTAAACCCAGGACCCAGAGCACAATGACCAGAGGGACCTGCAGTCCTCCATCACACACTGGCCAGGCCTCTCACCCACGTGGGATAAAGAGACCCAGAGCTACTAGCAAGCGGGCCAGACTCAGTCCCCAGAGCCATTCCCAACTTGAGACAATAGTAACCACACAGCACAACTCTCTGTTCTCAACCAGGAAGTAGGGTTGAGGCTGACAGAAGCACTGTGGGCTGCCGGAGCTTGATGCGTCTGCAGGCCTGGCCTGCGGGGCAAGAGGGGACTCGCACCTTCCCTCACCACGCTGGCAGAAACCGGCGGTTTGAACGCAGAGGGAGGCAGGCAGGAGGAACAGGAAGGCACCCTAGGTAGGGGCAGGAGGAAAAAAGTCCTGTTCACCAGGAATGCAAGGGCCCCACTGGGTCAGCTCTGAGCAGGAAGACGACAGGTGAGCCAGAGACATTCAGCTAAGCGGTGGCTGGGGTCCTCAAGGACATCATGCCATGGGGGGCAGGAAATTTATCATTCAAAATGGGGTACTTGGACCATCACCATCATCATCATCACCAGCATCACCATCATCACCATCACCACCACCATCATCATCACCACCACCGTCACCGCCACCATCATCATCACCACCACCATCACCACCATCACCACCACCACCATCATCACCATCACCACCACCATCATCATCACCATCATCACCATCACCACCATCATCATCACCATCATCACCACCACCACCATCATCATCGCCACCATCACCACCACCACTGCCGTCATCAATATCACCACTGTCACCACCATCACCATCACTGTCACTACCATCACCACCACCACCATCACCACCATCACCGTCACCATCAATATCACCATTATTGTCACCACCATCACCATTACTGTCACTACTGTCATCACCATGCTCCCCCTTCAAGGCAGTCCAAGCCTCTTTTCAGAAGAACCCAGACATTTCTAGGACAGGTCAGTCTCTGTCCCTCACCTTCAGCCTCCTCTGCCATCTCCTCTTCATTCCCGCTCGCGCCTGACGCCTCCATCTCCTCGTCCTCCACCACAGGCGGGAAGGCAGCCTCCTCACTGGCGGCAGCCGGGGCTTTCTTCTTCTTCCTCCGCGCATTCCTCTCCTTCTCCTAGTGCACAGGAACAGTGGCGGTCAGAGCCTGGGCCGCAGCTGTCAGCTCCAGACTCCCTGGGTCTGAGGCCTTGTTTGCCACAGGTGCGAGGGACAGCGACCCTGGCCACGTGGCCACAAGGGACACTTCCCCCCTCATGGCCCGCTACCACCGCCAGGAGTGCCAGCAGCTGTTTTTCCCGAGGGCTCTCACCTTCCATCAAGTCCTAGGTGCACGTACAGCGCAGCCTGGCCTATCTGCCGCCCCGACATCCTTCCAGAACAGGCGAGGAAGGACTGTCTCTGCCCAACATCCCCCGATTCCCCGGCCCCTGTGACCATCCCAGCCAAGAGTACCCTGTACTTCAGAGGATACCTGCCAGGCACAGTCACTGTGTGGAACGAACAAATGAGGGAAGCCCTTCCCCGCATGTAGTGTCTGCCCTCACTGAGCCCCGGGAGACAGGGCTGGCTCGGGAAGCCCATCATCCCTCCACTGGTCTCTTCAGGCCCACCCCCTGCACTCCGGGCATGGAGGCTGAGGACCCACGGCAGACGAGGCAGACAGGGTCCCTGCCCAGGATCTTCTGGTCACGGAGATGCCAGGGAGCAGATCACTCCAGACGAAGACTCCAAGGCAGGGACTTGGGGCAGGTGGAATCAGACGGGGTAGGGGCTGCATGGATGCGGAAGGGTCCCCAGAGGAGGTGACCTGTGAGCCAGGTGTGCACACTGAATGGGAGCGGGCCAGCCAGGGCCCTGGGAGGGGTGGGGCATCAAGGAGGAGGGAACTATGTGCAGACCCCCGAGGCGGGGCCCAGCCGAGGGTTCGAGAACAGCAAGAAGGCTGTCACCGTGAAGCCCTTCACACCCCTCCACTTGGCACCCTGGTCCCTTTGCCCACGGAGCCAGATGCCCATCCTACGGCTGGGGCGCTAACCCCTCCCTCACCAGTGGCTCCTGCCTCTGCCCCTCACTGGGCTGGGCGTCCCACGTGGCCGTCCCTCTAGCTCCCATGCTGCGCCCGGCAGAGGCTCGGAGCACGTCTGCTGGCCGACGTCCCGAGTGACTGAATGGGCAGCGTCTGGCAGAGCTGGGGTATGTGTGGCGGCAGCATGTGCTGGGGTCTCAGGGCGACCAGGGAACCCCGGAGGGGGTGGACTGGTTCCTAAGAGGGGACGACTGTCCCCATACAGCTGGTGTGACAGGAGGGTCCCGGCCTGAGCCCTTCGGGGTCTCCGAGGAAGGGAGGAGACCTTGCAACAATTCTGGACATGCCCACAGCTCTCAGGGGAAGCCCCCCACACCGGGCTGCGCTGTCCCCCCAGAATCCACGTCCACCCGAACCTCAGAGCATGACCTTATTTGGAAACAAGCTCTTTGCACATGGAATGAGTTAAGATGAGGTCATACTAGCTTAGGGTGGGCCCGGAGTCCGACACGACTGGTGGCTGTGTAAGAAGGGAATCTGGACACGGATGCACAAGGGAAGGGATGTGTGTATGAGCCGCAGAACGTCTGCACTGCCACCCCTCCACCCCCCGGGCTGGAGGGCAAGGCAGGCTTCTCCCTGGAGCCTTCGGAGGGAGCGTGCCCTACTGACACCTCGCTTTCAGACTCCTGCCTCCAGGATCGGGACGGAATAGATTTCTACTGTTTTAAGTCACCTAGTTTGTGGTGCTTTGTAGCAGGAAACAGGAAACTAACGCGACTCCCCTCCACTGACCCCCGGCCCCCAGAAGAAAGCTGCTCTACCCAAGCGTGATGGGCAGCCCACCCTCGGGGCAAACCTGTCACCCCCAGGCGTCAGCAGGGTCTGGCTGCCCCAGTCCCTCGCCATGGTTAGGCTGGGCATGGGCGGGGGGGTCCCCAGATCCCAGCCTGGGAGTGGGCTCACTTCCTGTCCTGCCTTCTTCCTGGGCAAGTTGGGGTCCTCTGAGCGAAGCAGCTCAGAATGCAGGGAGGAAAAGGAATACGTCCGTTTGCCCGTTAGTCACCGTTTCCGTCACCAAGAGGCCAGGGCCACAGCCCCACCCTGCCGAATGTCCCCTGGCCACTGGGGGAACGCCCAGCTCCACCATCCACCCGTCCCCGGGGCCCCGCCTGGCCCTGCCCCAAACCTAAAGCTTCTCCCGGAGGCCCGGCTGGAGCCCATGGAGGCACGAGAAAGTTGTGTGGCATGTGGGTTCTGTGGGTGCGGCTGAGGGTTCCCCCTTCTTCACCAATCTATTTTTAGCAGACAGGGACTCACTCGTGTGCTGGGCTGGGCAAGGCATGCGACGGGCCGCCTGGGGGTGGGGGGTGGGGAGGGCTCTGCAACCCTGGGAGCTTCGCGGGGAACACGGGCTCCTGGGGGTCCCGCCAGGGAGCATGCCCTCCTGGGGCCCCAAGGCCTCTCCCGGAGGGTCCGCCGGAGCCGGCAGCCCAGGCAGGATGCATCGGGCCAAGCACGGCACATATGACATCAGCACTCAAATCCCAATCCCAACACAGGGTCGGAGGGGCTGGGGCTCCCTGATGTCTGAGGAATACACCACACGTGACTCTGCACCCCAGAAGCAGGAGGTGTGTGCGCAACAGATGCTGGCGAAACCCGCACTAGTAATTACAGCTGCTGTTCACTAAGCACCTACTATGTGCCAAGCATTTTCCACGCATCGAGTCACGGGATCTGTACAGCTGCTCTGCAAGCCAGAGTGTGCCACTCCCTGCTTCAAACTCTCCAGGACTCCCCGAAACCCTTGATAGAAAACCCCAAGTCCTCCTCTCTCCATACAGCCCTGTGTGATCTGGATCTGGACTCCACCCACCTCTCCAGTACACTCATCCACCCCTGCCCTCCACAGTCTCCCTGGAACAAACACACTAGCCTCCTTATGCAAACAGACTTCGAGTACCCCAGCCACAGGACCTTTGCACTGGTCATTCCTCTACCTAGACATCCTTCTCCTAGATACTGGCATGACTCACTTCCTCACCTCAAATCACTGCTTTGCTCAGACATCACCTCTTCAGAGAGGCCTTCCCTACTACACAGTCAAAGTCAGCTAGTCCTTGCCCCCCGGCCCCATCAATCACTCTCTATCCCTCATCTTAGCATCTCAGACCATGATCAACAATTGTGTGTATATTATTTTGGATCACAAACCAGACTTAGTTCCTTAAGAGCCAGCCTCTTTGACGAATTAACCTGATAAACAAAGACGCTAACTCAGAGTGGCAAAGACGCCTTCCCAAACTCACACAGCTCCTGGGCTGAGTGGCACAGATTTGAATGCAGGTCAGGCTGAAGCACCTGGTTTTTGGACCATCTCGTCCCGCAGGCCTATGCAGCCTGGGCAGAACAGCCAACAGAGGTAAACAAGGCAAGGCGGGGCCTGGGCTGAGATAGGATAGACACACGGGAAACACAGAAGCTGAGCCCCAGGGCCTGGATTCACAGATGGGAGAAAAGGGTAACCTTCGGCCAGAAGGAGGGGAGGGAAAACCTCGGAGAAGTCACCAACGCCAAACGTTACATAACTCTGGGACACGCTCCGCCTGCCCACCCCATTTTGCTTCCTGCTGACGTCGCCCCGCGGCTGTGCTCAGGCCAGGCCTGGTGTAAAGCGGGAGGGGACACCCACCGAGCCCCTGCTTCCCTGCTCTTTCCTGCACTGGCCGAGGGTGACGCGTCTTCCTGAGCCCCAGGCAGGGCCTGGCTGGCAGCCAGTGGCTGCGGGACACAGAAGGACCCATCTTCCCCCTGGGGCCCAGACAGTGCCGGGGCGGGGCGGGAGGTGGAGGTCATGGAGTTGAGCAGCATCTTGTGAGGCCTGCTTGCATACCACAGTGACAAGGGACTCACCCCTGCACCATGGGTGGCCCCCATCAGGATGGACAGACCCAGGCTGAGCCCAACCACCCGTGACGGGTCCCTGCATCTGCTCACTGCGCTCCCCCCACTGCTCCTTCAAGGTCAGCTGGGAACGAGCCAGCTCCACACTCCTGAACCAGCCTTCCTGGCCGATAAGTGGTCGGCAAGGTTCTCCACCTGTTTACGGCCTGCTGACCCTCATCTTCTGGTCCAGAGTACTCGGTCCGCTGCCCACCCAGCACGCATGCCCTCCGCTGAGTCCTGTGTGAGCCACGTCTAGCGGACAGGTCCACGAGGGTACCACCCCCCACCGTGGTCTGCTGGCCTCGGCGCCCTGGTGCGGCCTACCCACCAGGGCGCAGAGCCCGGCGACACGCAGGGCGGCCCCCTCCATCCACTGCAGCCACGCCTCACTGCATCCAGCACAACCCATGGCGAGCCCGCTTCCCGCTGTCCACTAAAGGACCGCCCAGCGCCTCGGCTAACTGGAAAAGCCCGCGCACGTGGCTCACCTGGCACACAGTAGGCGCTTAAGAGAGGCTCACTGCGTGCCCAAGATTGGGGTGTCCGACGCGCCCCACACGCTGACAGAGAGCACTCCTGGCTCCTCACGGCATCCCTGGGGGTGGGTCCTAGTCTCACCTTCGCTTTGCAGAGGGGGAGCCGGGGCACGGAGCACTGAGGCCACGCGCCCGCGGGCACCACTCCGCTGCCCCCCAGCCCAGAGCCCTGCACTCACCGTCCTGCTAGGCAGCCTTTTCAGACAAACACCGACTGACTGAATCCACCCAACAACCAGCCAACCCGTCAGCGAGTCCAGGGGTGGCCATGTTTCCCATCTGGCTGGCTCCCAGGAAGACGCGAGACCTCAGCCACCGGGCGTCCGGTGGCCTCGAGCGCTCCCAAGGCCGCACCGCCCACCAGCGGGGCAGTCAACATGTGCTAGGCCCCGTTTCTCGCCCTTACGTCCATTCGTGAAGACGACCGTCACAGGAGCCCTTCGGGGCAGGCCCTAGTATCGTCCCCACTGCAGAGCTGGGACAACTGAGCACAGAGAGGAAGGGCCGGCTGCCTACCTGAGGTCACACAGCTTCTAAGTGGCAAGATCTGGATCAGGACCCAGGTCTCCTAGGCCAGAGTCCCTACAATGGCTGTTCCTGCACACGCCTTTAGGAGAGCACCCCAAACGCCCCTGAAAAGGATAGGGGGTCAGTGACTTTAAACTAAAATGCTACCGCTACTACCACTACGAATAGTACTAGCGGTCGTGGCAGTCACCCCTCACAGAGCGCTCTCCTCGGGCAGGCACTCAGCTCTATTCAGGAGGTAATTCATTCAACCCTTGCGTTCTGCGGTAAGGGCCACTATTCCCCCCTTTACAGAGGAGGCTGGGGTTCGATGGGATGAAGCTACCACCTAAGGTCACACAGCTGCCAAGTCATCAGACTGGGACTTGACCCCGCGCTGCACCATCCACCTTGCTGGGGTCTCTGGTCCTGGGGTCCCTGGGGTGCATCAGGACCGTGCCCCAAGGATATCTAGGGGGTGGCCTGTAACCCCATGGCCTGAGCTATGGCCGGGTCTGCGTCCCTGCTGCTGGGAGGAGCAGGGGCTGGGGGAGGAGGAGGGGAGGGGGAGAGGGAGTGGGGGGAGAGCAGGAGGAGGTCTTTCTGTGTTTGGAAGGTATTCGCCCACCCCCACTCAGGGCCCCCCAGCCCCAGCCGGCATACGCAGGGGCTGCTTGCCCCCCTGGCATGGCCCCTCGCTGCTCCAGCTCAGCCACTCTCCAACTCTGTCACAGACAGGTCTCCGTGGCCTCAGCCCCCTGACCCCAGGGTGCCCCCTGACCCCGGGGTGGCCCCCTGCAGAAACCAAGGTCCTGAAAAGTCTGGGGAAGCAGAGCCCCTGCGGTACGAGGGCATACTGGGGACCATCTGAACCGGAGGTGGGGGAGGGGACGGTGGTCTGGCCTCACTAGAGGCGACTGGGAGGGGGACGGATGAGAGCCCTGCCCATGGGGGCACAGTCTACTCTGGCTCCAACGGCCAGCAGCCGCTCCCAGACTCGAGGCAGTCAGATCCCACTCAGGGGGGCCGGGGGGCCCTTACATTCCACATGCCACGTGCACGGTTCAAATGGGCGATTCCATCCCTGACCTACCCACCACGCTCTGTGATCTCAAGTCCGTCCAGCTTGTGCACCCCAGTGGGCTGCATGGCAGAGCGACTCAGCACCGCCCGCCGGAGAGGCTGCCACACCTTACGCCTGGAGCCTGATGTGGGTGTGGGGGGCAGGCGAGGGCATCCCAGGGGGACAGCTCTGTGCCCCCTTCTTACTCCTTCATGTCTACAGGTAAACATGCAGCCCGATGATCATGAGCATGGCTCCCCAGGTCATACACTTGTGGGTCCAAACCCCAAGTCAGCTGAGCCTCAGTCTCCCCAGATCTGAGATTGTGATGGTGCATGGCACATCAGGGGAAGAAAGGAAAAGAAAGAAAAGACAAGACAGTTGGGAGGGAGGGAGGGAGAGGGAAAGAGAGAAAAAAGGAGAGAGAGAAAGAAGAGAGAGAGAAGGATACAGAGAGAGAGAGAAAGCAAAAAGGGAAGAACCCGCCCCCAAACAGCCCTCACTTCACAGGAACAGCTGTGGAGGAAGCGAGTCTCTCCGTAGAGACCATTTACACGCTCAGCGAGGCGAGCCCGCCCCTTCTGTGCTCCTGGCCTCCCCTCGAGGCCCGAGGGCAGCGGGAGGGCAGCGGGGAGGAGGGCAGGGCTGAGCCTGCTGCCCCTGTCTGTCCTCTCCTCCCCCTGGGGTAGCCTGAGGACTGTGGGGGAGACGCTCGCTCGGGGCCGTCTGCCTCTGGGCCCTCATTCCGATGAGTTGAGAGCAGCGATCCCCTGGGGGTCAGCGGACCCACCGTGCTCCTTCCCTCAAACCCCCAGAGCCGTCGGACCCAGGAACGCAAGGGGGCGGAGGTGGGGCACCGCAAGGGTGGGCCTGGCACAGGGGGCCATCCCAGTGCCCAGAGAGGATTTCTGTCCTGGGTCATCCCTGCAGCTGACCCACGGGAAGCACTAAGCAGGAGGCGCTGGGTCCCGGGAAGGCAGCCATGGAAGGCGGGCAGGGGGAGGGTGGGGAGGGCACTCACCATCTTCAGCTTGTGCTGCTGCAGGATTTCATCCAGGTTCTGCCTCTTCTTGTAGTTGAAGTAGAAGTTCTTACACTGAGACACGGTCTTGGAGCCCACCATCCGCGCGATGGCCGACCAGTTCCGGCCGTGTTCCAGAAGGCCTGTGCAGGGCAGGGCAGCAGGTAAGGGGCGGCAGGGACTCCGATGCCAGGCATGAGGCTCCCTGCTTGGGCCCAAGACTCAGGAAGGAGACACAGCAGGGCTGGGAGGTGCCAGAGAGGTGGGGGCCGGGACTCCAGGAACCTGGAGGGGCGGGGGGGGGCTTGCCCTGGGTGCACCTGTGCCAAGGTCACCGTCAAGGGTTCTGGGGGCACAGACCCCGCCCGGGCTCCCACCTCCCTCTCCGGCCCTGGCCGTTGTGACCCAGTACTGACACCCCCTCACAGCTGCAGACAGGCCTCAGGCCTCGGGAGACAGGGCTGTTTTCCGGCCGCACCGGGCCAGGGCCAGGGAAAAGGAAGGAACGCGGGAGCAGGGAGGGAGGGTGGGGTCCGGGTAG
This sequence comes from Proteles cristata cristata, assembly GCA_017311185.1. Taxonomy (NCBI): domain Eukaryota; kingdom Metazoa; phylum Chordata; class Mammalia; order Carnivora; family Hyaenidae; genus Proteles; species Proteles cristata. The sequence goes on along the minus strand of JAESUZ010002941.1, from coordinate 106,753 downwards.
GTGTGAGCCGATGCCAGGAGCTCTTCACCGAGGCTAACTGGGGCACATCCACGGCCCAGCATGGACCTGGGGCCCACGTGGCTAGTTCAGGCGCTGGGAGTACCCCAGCCCCCGTCTCTGCAAGCTTCTCAAAGCTGCCCACACTCGGGAGACAGGAGAAGCCCCCAGGAACTGGCAGACCCCGCCCCGGGCCACTTGGGTCAGGAAAGTTCTCTCCAGCCTTGCAAACCCAGGCCAGAGCTGTACCTGCCCCACCCCCCACCCTCCCCACGCCCTCCGGTTTCAAAACCGTCAGCACCAGGCTCAGCAGAGACACGGCCCCTGCACGCGGGACGCACTGGGAGGCCCGGCCTCATGTCCCAGTCCCTCTGCGTGCGGAGCTCCTGGCACACATGGCCCGTCTCCCCGCAGGCCCCTCGCGGCCAGGGCAGCCTGAGCGGGGCGGGCAGGAGGCAGGCGGCAGACCCCGAGGGCGGCGAGCACCAAGCCTGACTCACAGGCCCGGAGCACAGCAGCCTCCGAGCCCCAGGGCTAGACTTTTAACGGCCAATGAAAGATTTCCCATCACGAAGTTTGAGGCCATTTCTCCTGACCAAACCCAGCTGCAAGCAGGGAAGTGAACACTGGAATTTTGCAGGGGTGCAGGGTCCTGAGGGCCCAACAGACAGCACACCAGCATTTTCCGGCGTTGGTTCACCTATGCATCCATCCACCCATGCACCCAGCCACCCGTCCATCCACCCAGCAACCCAGCCACGCATCCAGCCCGACGCATGCCAACAGCCCGCTACGTACAAGCCTCTAACAAAAATAAAATTGCAACGAGAACAACGTCAACAAACCACTGCGTCACGTGGCCGAGTGGCCCGGAGTTTGCAAAGCCCTTCAAAGACGCGGCTCTGTCTCAGCCCTGCTGCTGAGGCCACGGCCGCTTTCTCGTCCCCGAGTGGGGGAAACGGGCTCGAGGGGTCACAGCCACACACGAGCTTCCAGGCATGGGCCAAGGGGCAGAGCAGGAGTGTGGACCCGGCGGGCCGGAGGCGGTGCCCGACCGACAGGCCACCTGCTCCACGGCGGAGGCTCCAGGCCACGTGGCCCCACAGCGGCTCCTCGGGGTTCCTCAAGGACAGGCGCGGAGGGGGGGTTGGGGCACGGGATCGAGTGCAGCCCGCCCCCTGACCTTTCCCGCCCCTGCACCAGCAGCAGCTGCCACTTCCACAGGGCCTGGCGGAGGACGACGGGACGCGAGTTTATTTATATTTCCCCAGCCGGGGCCAAGAGAGCCCAGGCAAACACGTCGGGCCGGAACCCTGGGCGGGAGAGGGCGGGTCTCCCATCTGGGACTGCTGGGGGGGGGGGGAACGGTGAGGCCCCAGGGGCAGCCAGACCCCTGGGAGGTCGACATTCCCAAACTCAACACGTAAGTAAGAAGGCAGCCCATGGGCTGGCGGGGGCTGAGGGTCCTAATGAGCCTCCCTGGTGGCAGCAGCAGGAGCAGGGGTTGGGGAGGGTGGCGGGGTCACCCAGTGCTCCCCAAAAGCTGGCAGTGGCTCACGAAGGAGCAGTGGACACGCTGCTGCCTCGAAAGTGCTGGGCCATATGAGCCGCCCCCTCTGTTCTCTGCGCCTGGGTTTCCCAACTGCTATGTGAGAGGCTGGGGTGCGTGTCCTCAGATCGCTGGCCAGGGGGCCCCTTCTGGTTCCTGTTCCCCAGGTGGAGGGTGCCGGGCACAGGGACAAGCACTTTCGACCTCACCGTGCCTCAGAGACCACCTAACCAGACCCGGCTGAAAGCCCCCACAGCGCCCATCTACCAGAGAGAGCCCCTCCGAGCATGCGCTAACCGAGACCCCCACCCCCCCACCCCGGACCTGCACCAAGCAGACCGGGGTCCTGCCCTCCCTCCCCAAGAGCTCTAGCCTGACAGCCAGGAAGGCAGGGGGAAGGGGCCCAAGAGAAAGGGTGGGGATGGGGTCCCATGGGTGCAAAACTCCCTAGTCCCCTGCCTGGCGGCCACAGCCAAGTCCCTGTCACCAGTACCCGCAGCAGCCCCAGGCCCCTCCTGGGGCCTCACTCACATCCTCTCATCTGCGTCTCCCCCTCGGCCAAGTTTTCCGGAAACATACGGCTTGGAGGATGCTCCCAGGAGGAGCTGGGAGGCGGGAGGCTAGGCGGCCGCGGTGCCGGCTCCGCGCGGCTGTGGCTGGCGTCTGCTCCGCTCGGCTCTGCCTCACATCCTTCTGTCCAAAGGCGGCGGCAGGAGGGGGAGGGAGGAGGGCGGGCGGAGGCTGGCTGGGAGGAGGGCGGGGAGAGCTGCGCCACACCGCCCGCCCCCGGTGGCCCGGGGCTCCCACCAGCGGCTTGGCGCGGCCAGTCCTGACACCGTGCCCCCGCTCCCCCCCCCCCGCAGCTGAGGGTGTACGAGGTGCCCTTCCCGATGGGGGTGGGTGGTGGGAAGTTGTCAGTTGTGTGCTCGCGCCCCGTGCCAGGCGTCACCAGGGCGCATGGTGTCGGAGGCTCCTCCAGGCACACGTGCACTCTGAAGGGACGCACAGCAAGGGGTGCAGGCCAGCCCCCCCCCCCGCCAAAGACGCCCCTGGTGGGCGGGGTCCACAGAGCCCAGGCGGTCGGGGCAGCAGCGCCCTGAGCAGCCTCACTGCGCTCCAGGGCTCGATCTCCCTGCTGCCTGACCCAGCGAGACGCGTCGTCAGGGCTGAATGTGACCTCCAGACGGAGGCTCGAGGGAGCAGGCGGGCGGGGGAGCATGGCAGAAGCCCAGGTTCAGAAGGGGCGGGCCAACTTGGCACCGGCATCCCCCCTCCCTCTCTCCCCATCCCTGGCGGTGGCGGCGTCAGCAGCGGTAAGAACAGATGAGGGTTCAGAAAAACAGCTTCTCCACCCGGCAGACAGGGAGCAAACAGCCTCTTCCGCTGTCATTCCACTGCGCCAGTGCCACCTGCGGTCTGCCCCCGCCCCTCCTGCTGGTGCCGCGGCCGGCCGGGTCCTCCGTGGGACACCCCAGAGGCCCTGGGGCGCAGGAAGGGGGCCATGCACGCCTTCCTGCACCCGCCGCTCTGTGGGTGGGCGGGCCTGGCTCAGAATTCCAGGAGGAGGCTGTTCAGAGCGCAAAGGAGACCTCTGATCACTGAGGGCAGGGGAAGGGTCGGAGTCCCCAAGACGGCCCTCTGCTGCCCAAGGGTCTTAGGACCACAGCCGCCTTCACCCCCATCTCTGGAGCGCCCCTAGCAACCAGAGCTGCCCCCCCCCACACACCTGCTAGAGGTGTCGTGGGCGGCTCCCGGGAGGTTGAAAGTTAACGGGGCTGAACTTTGGAGCCGGATCCCGGTCATGACCGATTTCTCCAACTCGAGGGTCACTGACCTGCCTGTCGCTTTAGCCCTCCGCCTCTACGTCCTGGCCACGGAAACCCAAGGAACAGCAGGCAGCCCTGAAGCACATGTGTGCCCAGCCCTCATACTGGGATCTCAACCATGTCCAGGATCTGGGACCTTCTGCCTCACTCCATGCCCTGCGTGGGAGGTCCAAGTGAGCTTTTAAGAACGCCAATCCAGTCGCTTCCCTCCTCTACCTAAAAATCTTCTGATGACGACCCAAACGTCTCAGAATAAAACCCAAAGGCCTTAGTGTGGCATGAGGCCCTGCAGAAACAGCCCTGCCCACCAGCCCACCTGCTTCCTACCTCTCCCCTGCTCCCCCTCTCCAGCCACTGGAACCTTCCACGCCCAGCCCTCGAGTGAGACCCAGGGCATTTGTACTAGCTGTTTCCTCTGCCTGCAGGGCTTTTTCACAGCCCTGTCTCTGTCTTCCTCTGCTCAAGTGAGACCTCCCCAGAGAAGCCTTCCTTGACTGGTCTGCCTAAAGCCATTCCCCCAGCCACCCTTGGACCGTGTTCCCTCCAGGGCACAACCTCTCCCGAAATTAGCACCTTGCCTCCACTGCTCACTGACCATCCTGCCTCCACACCTGCTACTGTCAGGCAGAGGGAGGCACTTGGCAAATGAATGCAGCTCCGGACAGTCTGAGGGTCTGGGTGTGGGAGCACACCGGATACCCCATGCCGTCTCTGCCACTTCTCGTCGGTTCCCGGCAAGGAGCTCCTGAGAGGAGGGGACTGAACGTGTACCCCAGCAGTGTGTCCTGGACCCTCGCTAGATGAGGGCGCCCACCTCTCACGCCCAGGAGCACCCCACAGGCCTATGCCCAGATGGTGGGCTGTGCCCACGGCCCCTGTGGTCTGGATTCCCCAACCCCACTTCTAATTTCTAAGGAAAGAGTTTCATTCTGAAAAGTCAGGAGGCAGGAACTAGGAAGTGAAATTGACCAAGACAGGAAGTCAAGCCAGGAGGTCTGAGTCACACACTTGGAGCTCCGAACGAGACGAAGCGGTGGGTGGCTATAGGGGATGCGGCTCAGCATCATGGCCAGCGGGCAGCGCAGAAGGGGGTTGGGGGGAGGATTCGGTGGGGAGGGCTTGGCCTGGCCACTGACTGCTCTTGGCCAACCTCAGGGGAAGCTTCCCATGCACCATACAGGGGCCTGTGAGGAACGATTCTCATGGGAGCAGTGACTCAGCCCCCAGGGAGACCTCTGTCCCTGTCGCGTCCCTGCCCCAGCTCCCTCTGGAGGTCCCCGCCACAGGCAGCGGTCTTCCCGGGGGTCTGTGGACCGCAAGCCCGCCAACTGGTGAGCTCTGATACACAGGGCAGGGAGGGCCCTGGCAGCACCACGGGCACCGTCCACCTGGGTCCCAGGGACATCACAGCTGTTCTGTCTGGACACCAGCACCCCCTTCCAGGAAACGCCCAGGCTCCCCAGTGCCAGCCAGCCCCTTCCTACCCTGAGGCTTTCTGTTCCCTCCGCAAAGAGCACAGGCTGCCCACAGGAGGGACGCATCCACACCCCTCCTGCCAACTGCCATTTTCCAAAAGAAACTCTAGTTTGCAAAACAAAATTTTCTGCCCAAAACACTGTCGAAGGACAAGGGGATAGGGGGCCTGGGTGGCTCAGTCAGTTAAACGTCCGACTTCAGCTCAGGTCATGATCTCGTGGTCTGTGGGTTCAAGCCCCGCGTCAGGCTCTGTGCTGACAGCTCAGAGCCTGGGGCCTGTTTCAGATTCTGTGTCTCCCACTCTCTCTGACCCTCACCTGCTCATGTGGTCTCTCTCAAAAATAAACATTTAAAATTTTTTTTAAAAAAAAAGGAGAGGGGAAATAATGCAGCAAGCTTCGTCCTGAGTCACAGCACTTCCTTCTTTCAGAACCCCAAGCCCTGGGCAGGTTGGACGTGGACTTGGCCACTCAGTTGTGGCAACCTTGTGGGGCACCAACTTCACATCAGAGCTTCTGGAACTCTGGCCAGCCCCAAAATCCCATGAGGATCCTGGCTAGACACCTTAATACCTGAACTCTGACTTACCTACCGTTCCATCTGTGCTTTTAAGAACGGGCCTCATGCCTACGTTAGCCTGTTTCATTACCCTTGCAAGTCGTCACACACTGTCAAACAGCAACGTCTTCCCCTCACACACGATCAGAGACACTTAGATGGAGAGCAGTCACCGTGCCTCCCACTCTGGGCGATGCCACGTTGCGTGCTCAGCGTCCAGCTTTCCTACAAGGCAGGGCAGTGTGCACCCTCCCGGGACTCACCGCTCAGCCCTCTGGACCTCGACTTTCTCGTCTGCAAAGCAGGAATATGTGTGCCTGTGCGTACATGCACACGTGGGCGCTCACACACGTGGAGGGCCCGCCTGGGGGTATAATTCCTGTGAAGTGCTCACCCCAGGAGGCACCTGCCACGTGCAAAGAAGCATCACCGTGACGGTGCCAACTGACGTGTGTCTCTCCCTGAGGGGTCCCCGGCGTGGACATGCGCATGCGCATCTCCCTCCTGGGGATGAGGTAGGCTGGGAGGGCCCTGACTGCATCCTCAGGGGGGCTGACGGGGAACGGAGGGATCCGGAGCCCGCACCCCAAGTCCGCCCCCCACCAGGGGCCATACAGAAGCCAACTTTCTCCTGCTTGCGAACCATCACATGCCAGAAGCTTCCGAGCGGGGAGGTAACGTGCCCACGATGCAGCGTGTCTGCAATGGCTCGCTGCCGGCGTCAGCCCCGGGAGGCCACCCCATCCCTTCTAACAACTGGTAACACCACCACCCCTACGCATCAACCCTCTTCAGGAACCCACTCAGAGGGGTGGCTCCGTTTCTGGCTGGGCCCTGGCTGACCCCCGCCCCCGGGAGGAGCCCAGCACACCTGACCGGCCCCGGGCACTAACCGCCACTCCACACTGCCTGTGAGCTCTGCGGTCCAGGCGGAGCACAGGCTGCTGCTCGCTCTGCAGCAGGACGTTCTGGCGATGGACGCGGGGGCGGGGGGGGGCTGCTCGTTCAAGCTCCGTGGCTGGGGGCTCACATGTCCGCTCCCTGAACCTTAGACTCTTCATCCGTAAAAACTAATTAAAGCAGCCAGCGTGCACAGCAAGCACTTTGGGTGCAAAGCAATTAGTGGTTTCTCCTTCACTCTCCATGAAAGTGGGGAGGGGGGGCTGAGGCAGTGCTGGCCCAGAGCTGCTGAGAGTTCCGGGGGCCTGCCTCAGCTCCATCGGGCCGCTGGGGCTCACCGGGGCCACCAGTGCCTGGCCCCACAGCAGCTCTACCCTGAGCCACTCACCTTGCCGGCCTCCCCCAGCCAGGCAGGCCACTCGGGGCCAGGGAGGTGGCAGCGTGGAGCTGGGCCGGCCCTGCTGCTGGCGTGCACCGCTGTGACCAGGGGCTTCCCCGCCCCCTCCCTGGCTGGCATCCGGGGACCAGCATGTGCCGCTGCCAGCAGGGCCCTGGGCCTCCCGCGCAGCTGGGTCAGGACTCTGAGCCAGGCCAGGCTGACCTTTCCCAGGGGAACCAGAGCCTCCCACCCCCGCCCAGCGCCCGCCTGAGCCTCCCGCCCAGCATGGCCCAGAGCCTGGGGGCAGGCAGCCAGCGCCCGGGAGCTGCCCAGTTCCTGGGGAGGCTGCTTCCTGCACATGCTCAAGGCCGACTCCCTGTGACTCCAGGGCAGGCAGCCCCGGCTGCACGCACACAAGATGAGAAGGTGCCCACCTGCCCACCCTGAACCCTGCAGCCATCGTGTCCCCTGCTCCGCCCCCTCCCCATGCTCTTAGAAAAATAGCCCAACTCTCTTCCACAGCTGGGAAGGCCAGGATCTCAGTAGCCTCTCCATCTCTGGCCTCTTTCCCCGAGTCACTCTGCGTTTCAACAACTTCTTACTGGACCACACTGCCTCTGCCACAGGGCCTCTGCATATGCTGTTCCTTCTGCTGGGATGCTCTTCCCTCCCTATCTGATGAACAGTAGCCTAGTCCATGGACTCACTCATTCAAACCCGACACCAGCCCCATTCCTACTCCATTACGGGTATCTGGGTTCAACTCCCAGCTTCTACCACTTAATTGCTGTGTGGCCTTGGGCAGCTCACTTTGCGTCTCTGAGCCTCAGTTTCCAAATCTGAATGAAAGAATAACAGCATCTGCTTCATAAAATTGGTAGAGATGACATGACTTAATACACGTAAAGCCTTTAGCCACTCCTCGCACCCAGGAATACCAAAAAGTACTTAACGTGCTGCTTGATATCACGTGACACTCTGGGTGCCAGCCCAAGGGCCCCTGTCTCTGGGGAACCCTCTCTGGCCCGGTGGGACCTCCTCCCACTCTACACCTGCTCACTTAGGTCACTCCCCTCCAGTCCACTTCCCAGATGTGCACATAAGGACCAAGGCCCCTTGGCCACACACCTTATGGGGCAGAGCTAGGCCTTTCAGCAAGAAAGGCTCCAGAATCTTTGCATCGAACTGCAGTCATACCATCTCTGAGCACCTACTGTATACTACTTGTATACCAAGAACCGTACATATTCGGTTCACGTCCCCCCTTGAGATCCCCTTAGGAAATGGCATCCTAGGCCATACAGCACAGGAGGAACGAGGCCACAACAGGGACGGGCCAGGCCAGGGGCACCTGGCAGAGGGGCTGTCAGAGTTACAAATGGAGACGGAGAGCTCAACCTGCCTGAGACCTCACCACCCATCGTCAGTGTGTGTGAGTGTGTGTGTGTGTGTGTGTGTGTGTATTTCCCCACCAGAACCACACTGGGCACAGTGCTGGACTGAACAGTGTTCTCTACAAATTTCGTATCCACCTGTTACCTTTCAAGGTGACCTTACTGGTAAGACTTTACAGATATGACCAAATGAAGATGAGGTCTTCCTGGACCATGTGGAAGATGGCCGTGTGAAGATGGAGGCAGAGGCAGGAGCAATGTGCCAACGAGCCAAGGAACGCCAGGGACGGGGGCAGGGACTCCCTGGGCCCTGGGAGGGAGCACGGTCCTCCTTCAACGTCCGCCTCTGGCCCCCAGAGCTGCGAGAGGGTGCGCCTCCGTGGTTTTAAGTCCCCATGTTTCTAAATTGTCGCGGCAGCTCTGGGAATGCACATGGTGAGCAGTACGCTAATTCTCACTATGCTGACGAGGAAACTAAGGCACAGAGAGGTGCATGGACTTGCCTGAGGGCAGAGCTGGAAGGTCTAGTTTCTCCCTGGGCCAGGGGGCCCTGTGCAGCTCAAGCTTCAAGGCCAGGCTGCTGGCAGTCTTCTGGGATGCTCTGGGCAGGCAGGGGCTCCTGGGGAAGGGTCCAGGTGTTTTGTACAGGTACCCCTGTTCTGCGCTGGGGGAGGCACAGGGTCAACGGAAGGATGGGCAGGAATGAGTGCATGCCATCTGCCTAGGGCACAGCCGTTTTTTGGGTCCCTTCCTGTGTTTCTGAGGGCTGGGACGGCGCTCCACAACATTCCTAGCCTCCTGCCCCTGCCCCTCCTCCTGCCCACTGCCAAGAAAAAGTCACCAGGGCCGCTGGCACCTGCCTCCCCACCCCGCCCCTGCCCACCGCCCTGCCCACATGGCCATTAGCAGCCACCCTGAGCAGTAATTGTCCAGATTGCGGTAATTCACGGCACACGGGCACGCCGGCGCTCATCACATTAACACAAATGTCACTGAGCAGGGCCTCGGCGTGCACAGTCCCCAGGGGGTTCTCGTGTGCCGTCTCCATGGGCAGGACCCAGGATGAGCTCACTGCCGTTGCGAGGCCCCAACCTTGAGCCAGTGGGGCGCACTCCCGTCTGGGCAGTGAGTCATCCCCGCCGACCTCCCTTTCCCCAGCTCTGCCCTTCCCGGAGGCAGAGAGGACGGCCGCCCACTTGGCAGACTTCTGGTTCCCAGGCAACCGGGAGGGAGCCAGGGACGGAGCTGCCGTGGTGACAGGAGACGCTGTGGGGGGCGGGCTGGCAGGCTGGGGGCATGCACAGGGAGCCCTCGCTCCCGGAGGGTGCAGAGGGTGCTGGGGGGGGTATCAGAGACGAGGGGGGTTTCCTGTGCAATTCACAAATGTTCCTGGCAGTTCTGGTCACAGCAGCCGAAAGGTGGAAACAACCCACATGACCATCGGCCAACAGTGAAAGAATGCATCACGGTATGTGGCCCATTGGCGCGGCTGACAGAGCTCAGCCATGAACAAGGCCCACACGCCATGGTGCGGCTGCACCTCAAAAACACGATGCGGGCGACAGAAGATGCGGAAGAGCGCGTCCTGCAGGAGTGCATTCCGGTGAAAGCCCAGAGCAGTCAAACCCAGACACGGGAAGATTAGTGGAGGCCCGAGGGGGCAGGCCTTAGGAGCCCGGCGTGCCGCTTGTGGGCATGGGGCTTCGTGTGGGGTGACAGACCGTTCTGGAACCAGAGATGACGACTACACAACACTGTGAATGTACTTCGTGCCACCGACTTGTACGCTGTTCAACAGTCCAAATAGTGAATTTTATGTTCAGCGTATTTTACCAAAATTAAATGAGAAGGAGGGAAAAAAAACACCCTACACAAACTTCGTAAAAGTAAAGTCTCTTTTGCACCCCGTGGTGCAGTCCGCACTAGAACCAAAGTGGACAGGGGACAGATAAAAACAACAGTGTGCCCCACCATGGGGCTGACAGCACCCCTGTGCCCTAAAGCTAGAGATGCCCCCACGCACGCGGCTCTGACCCTCCGAAAACCTCTCATCATCCAGGGCAGCTCCTCTCCTGGGGGTCTCAGGGCCTCCCTCACCAGAGGGCTAGGAGTTTGGAAGAAGAGGGGCAGGGGCCTCAGAGGGGCAGGGGTGTGTGTGGGGGGGGAGGCCCCTGCTCCTGGTGGGATCCTGAAACCCCAGGGTGGCGCACTCAGGGCCCCTGCCTGGGCTGGAGGGTGGGGGCGGGGCAGACAGGTCTCGGTCTCCATTCCGGCTCCGCCTGGAGGCCACACTGTCCTCAGACTCGCCTGCCCGGGTGCCCAGGGCCCTCGCTAGAAAGGCCATCTGTTCCCTCTGTGAGTCACGTCCTGGAGCTCTGGGTGCTAGAAGCGGCAGGTCAGTGGCCTCGGCGGGGCCAGCAGGACCAGGGCCCCAAGATGAAGGCCAGAGGCCCAGGCCTGCTCCCAGCCCCTCCACGCACCAGCTCCAGGACCCTGGCCATCCTGGCCTCACCCCTCACCTCGTCCTCTGTGAACTGGGACGGACACGAGAGCCACCTCTCGGGGCTGAGATCAAGCAAGTGAGAGCAGGCAGGTGCGTGGGAGTCAGGCGCCTCAGCTTTCCTGTCAGCCCTGGGCACGGGCAGGGGAGGAGGAAACTGCACACCCAGAGAGGTGAGGCACGTCCAGAAACAGGAGAATCCCCACGATGCAGCCCAGGTAGGGTCACTGCAGGGCCCACCCTCAGGACCTTCAGTGCCTACGATCTCTAGCTCCCCATGGTCAATCTGGATGCCTCTCTCCCATTTCACAGATGGGGAAACTGAGGCACAGAGCTAGATCACAGAGCCAGGAAGTGAAGGACACAGCGATTCTGGCTCCACCAGACACACAGCTGACTTCTAAGGCAGGAGGTAAGTTCAGCACCACAGCACACGGCCCCAGCCCCCTCCAGCGCTGCCTCCCAGAGAACGCTGCCGGGGCGGGGGTACAGCTTGGCCCTGTGACCCCACCATGCTGGCTCCCGGCAAGCTGTCGCTCCCTCCCCTCTGAGACACCCGGGAGTGCTGCCGCCTGCTTCAGGGGGCCCCAGTGGGCGGAGCCCGGAGGTGACAGAGGCCGCCCGCTGCCCACGTGCACAGCGTCAACTGCAGGTTTCTGAGCTGGGTCTCGACCGCCCTGGGGACCCCTGTGGAGCCTGGCGACGCAGCCACGCAGACCCCTCTCCGGCAAAACAGGTCCCGGGAGACACGACCACCGGGAGCCCCCTCGAGGCTCGCTGTGTCGCCCACTCCCCGGCATGTGCGCTCCGGGACCCGGGCAGGAGGCGAGCACATTAGGGTCCCAGAGGCCTCACCTTTCTTGGCGGTCTCCATCTCCTCTTCTGTCCAGCGCGAGCTCTCATTCATCTCCATCGAAGCTGGAAAGGAAGGCGGGCACGTTGGCAGCGGCCCTGAGGGGGAATCGGCCCCCACACAGCCCGCTGAGGTTGGGGCACTGTAATGAGCCCGTTTTACAGGCAGGAACTCAGACGGAGATGGTCCGCGGCCTGCACTGTGAGAGCTACATGTGCACCTTGGGAAGCCGCCCCTCCCCCTCCACCCCACCGAAAGCATGGCAACCACGTGAGGGGCACCAGGACCAGGAACGTGAGCTCCAGGTGGGCAGGAACCTCGTCTGAGCACGGAATGACCGGGGGCCGGATGCGTCTCTGCTGTGAAGCCCCTGGTCTAAACCCACTAGGTGCCCGCTGTCCCCACTCTATGACAATCAAAACCATTTTCAGACACGGCTGGTTGCCTCCTGGGGTTTAAAAGGTCCCTGGCTGAGCGCGTTCTCTGCGGGGGGGAGCGCTATATCCCCCCCCACGCTCCCCCCGTGCAAGGGTGGGGCTCTCCACGGGACCGGCTGCCCTGGTCACCAGGCAGACTTGGCCAGGCCTCTGCTGTGGCAGCGTTTTGGGGTCTCTCCTCCAAGCTCCCCAAGACAGATGCCCAGGTCTTTCCCTGCAAATTGCCTAAGGTGTCCTGAAAGGGGCAGATGTGAGGGAGCAGCCTCATGGACGCAGGGCCTGGAACAGCACCAGGTCCAGAGTGTGCGCTTGGTGGAGGAGACCAGTGGAGGGAAGTTCCGGCAGGAGGCGAATGAGGAGTTGCTCAAGCCAGGAGAGGGGAGACGGCCCCCACCCGCTCCCTGCCACCATGCCTGCACTCCCTTCCTTCCCAGGGACCCTCACAGGGACGCTGTGAAGTCTGGGCTAAGGGTGCAGGTGCTGGACTGACCGCTGGAGGGCCCAGAAGAGCCTCCCAGAAATTAGGCCACAGCCGCACCGCGAAGGGGAGCCTGCTGCTCTCGGCCTCCAGGCACAAGGGGAAGCCGGCTGCTCCGGTCGCCAGGCAGAGAGCCCCTACAGGGGTCATGTGAAGTCTGTGGTCAACAGGGCTGGATCTGAATCCCAGCTGATTCTGTGACTAGGGAGGCGACATCCTTCCTCTAAGCCTCAAACAGCCCATCTGTGAAATAGGTATGAATTACCTCCCTCAGGAAGAAGGCACAGCCGTCTGGCACAGACCCTGAGTGTGGGCTGGGGGCATCCGTGACAAATGAAACGTCACCTCCATCAACTCCCACCCTGGGAAGGTGTCCTGGTGGCTGGGGCCTGAGCCTGAGGGCTCAGGGCCCAGGGTGGGGGCTCCCCCGGTGGCGGGAGGGCGAGCCCCCCAACGGCCAAAACAGCCCAGAGACGAAGGACACACGCTGACTGCCCCCCTGTGGCAGAACTTGAGAACTGCTACTCAATTTGTCTCTCCTGCCCCCACCCCCAACTTGGGGTGGGGAGTGAGGCTCAGACCCACAGAGCAGGAGAAACTGAGGCCCACAGAAAGGAAGTTTGAACCCAGGTGCTACCAGGGCTGGGGGTGGGGTGAGGACAGTCTGTGCCCAGGTCTTTCTAAAAAGGGGTTGCGGCCACTCAGCGACACCTGCTACTTGATGGAAATGGGGGCCAAGTGCGGCCAGATTTTCTGACTAAGAAATAGGACCTGAACTGGCGTTCTGGACTTTCACGTGAGCCGCCCCAGCCCAGGGTCAGGGGGACCGACGGGCACCTTCCCAGCCCCACCAGCAGTCGTGGGCTCCTCCACACCCAGCCCCTAAAGAGCAAGTGCATGTGCAGATGAGACCTCCAGAGCACAGAGAGGCTTAGGGGTTCGCCCCAGGCCACACAGTGAGCTCAGAAGCCAGAGCCAGGCTCCAGGGCCCTCCATCCTCCCCGGCCTGCACCTCACCAAGCTCGGCGCCCTGCTGCGGGGTGACAGCCTCCTCGCTGTTGGCCTCGTTGGCCATTGAGCGGGTGATGCGGCCTTTGCGTCTTCCCTGGCTATTGGCAGTTTTTCGGCCTTTAGAGGCCACGGCCTCCTTCTCATCGTTGTCCTCCCCAGAGGTGTCGTCCGTCTTCTCCCTAAAGGCCAGAGAGGGAGACACTTGACCTGAGCCGGGAGACCAGACGACAGCTGCAAGAGACCGGCTTTTCTTTAGCTTGATGGGCACAGGCTGCCAGGGAGTCTGTGTTACTTGGATGCTAGAAAGCTCGGGGGCCGGGGGTGGCGAGCAGCAAGCCTTCTTCATTCACAGGACGAGGGGCTGTGCCCCCAGCTCTCTGCGGCGCCCCAGTGCTCATGCAAACGAACGCGCGAGCGGCAGCTGTCACAGTCTTACTCTCCAGGTGAGGGGAGTGAGCCGGTACGTAACCGGATGGCTCTGTGGGCACAGACCGGTGCGCACCCGCAGGACCATCTCACGCGCCGAATGGGTGCTCTCTGACCCTTGCCTGACCTGCCTGCAGACCTACTGGCTCAACCACAAGGGGGAAACGGGCCTGACCTACGGGGCCACTTGACTCTGCGAAGCGGAGTCGCTCTTGGCAGGGCTCAAGGACCCACAGCGGCTTTGCTTGCTCGCGGTATCGTCACGGGTCACTGTGCCTTGCAGAGTACACAGTTTCCCGCCGGGCCTCTGTGGGCCAGGCCAGGTGTGGGGACTGCATGTGACCTCGGCACCCAGGGCTGGGGCTTTCTCAGAAGCCGACTCAGGGGGCTTAGATCTCCTCCACGCCCATTAATCTTCCAGAAGGCCCTCCCTGGACGTCTGGGAGACAGAGGGCGGCGAAGCCAGATGTTCTCCGAAGCCACATTCCTGAGCCCACTCCAGGTACCTGGCACGAGGCCGTGCCCGCCCCCCTTCCTGGCGCGACTCTCCAGCTGCCTGTGCTCGGCACCCGCCCCGGGCAGGCCCCGGAGGCTGCGCCTTGATCTGCAAGCACTCACACTGACAGCGAGAATTCTAGAGGTGAGGGCAGGGCCCGCCTGCATACCTAGTCCTTCCGCCGGCTCCTCTGATCCCCCCTTCCCCCGCCTGGCACCTCGGGAGACTTGGCGGAGGAGGGGGAGGAGACGAGGAGGCAAAGAGCTCCAAAGTCATTGCTTGGATTTATTAGCTCAGGAGTAGAGCTCAAATGAGCTATCAGTCTCGGAGGTCTCCAGAGGGCTTGAGGAGGAAAGGGCGGGCGGGCAGGCGGACAGGGGGAGGGAGAGACGAGCAGGCTTCCGGAAGAGGGGCTGTCAGGTTCGGGCGGAGCAGAAGACGCCTCCCTTCCCGGCAGGCAATCCACACAGATGCCAAACCGCTCTCCTCACGCGTGCTTCTACAGACGGGGCCGCCCACGGGGCCCCGGGCCGGGTCCACACCACCCCCCACCGCCCAGGGGCGAGGCCGGGGCCACAGCTGGCGACTGGGTGGCCTTACTTGATCAGCTCCTCCTTGTCGTTCTCCACGTCGGGCTTCTCCTCCTCCTTCTCGGCCTCCTTGTCCCTGTCCTTCTCCTCCTTCTCCTCCTGGCCGCTCCGGGGCATCTGCTGCTGCTGCTGCTGCTGCTGCTGCTGCTGCTGCTGCTGCTGCGGGTCCCGGGGGGCGAGTGGGGGACAGTGAGGCAGGTGAACCTCCGCACCTGGGCCGCGCGCTCCCGCAGAGGGACTGGGCCAAGTCAGCTGCCGGAGGCTGCAGGCAGAGGATGCCGTGGGGGGTGCCGGGGGGCGGGGGGGGCACCCTGCCCAGGGGTCTAGGGCGGCCAGAGCCCCAGGGCCAGGTGTAGACATCAGAAGCCTGGACTCAGCTCCTGACTCCTCCCCTCGGTGGCTGTGTGACCTTGGATGAGGATCTTAACCTCTCTGTGTTGATTCTTCCTGTGTAAGCAGGGCTATTCAGCATGCCCACCTCAGCCCCAGGGGCCAGGAGGTCAAAACAAGAGAACCCTGATGGGAGTGGTATCTGGTGTGGGTGTTAGGGGACCGAAGCCATCAACGGCGGGGGGGGCACTGGTCGGCCTTACTAGGCCACAGCAGGGTGAGCACCAGAGAGGCCAGGGACGCATCCCTGATGAAGCTCAGCCACCTCTCGGCCCATCTCCGCATCTGTGAAATGGGCAGGTGGGAGGGGCGCCCTGGGCCCAAAGCCCAGTGCGTGTCGAGGACCCACTCGTCACCGCAGCAGTTTGCTCTGCTCGCATCAAGGGCAAGTCAGAGGGGCTCTTTACTTCATCTCCGGCCCAGCGGCGATGCAGGCGCTGGCCGGGCTGCCCCCTGGCACTGTGCTGCCGAGCCTGCACTCAGCAGGACGGGGGAGGAAGCGGAGGCAGCCGGCTCCTTCCCGGGAGGCTGCCCGGCTTCCTTTCCACCCAAACCCGCTTTCTCTTAAAGCACACGCGGATCCTCCTGGCCGCCCCAAAGTCCTCCCTGCCAGCAACTGCCAAACCAGGCCGTCTTTCCATCCCAACGAGCCAAGGGAACTGACGACAAACCGGCCGAAAAGCCCTTTGGTGTGCGGTGGGGGTACGGCCACATGCGGAGGGAGAAACCCCAGCAGCAGATGGAGAAGGTGGGGGCAGGCGGGGTCCCCTCCCTCCCTGCATCAGGGACTCACGACCCTCCAACGCACAAAGCGGCCTTGGCCCGGGTGTTCTGGGACGCGGGGGCCCAGAGCAAGGGTCTGCACGCTTGAGGGGGCCCCTGGGCACTCCAAAGCCACGCCAGTGGTCACCCCGGAACACCCGTCTCCAAGCACTCCTCTACTCTGTAGGAGGAGACGAGGGGAACAGAACGCAGGGGCTCAAAGAGCCTCTCCACCCCCACCATGTTGCTGCCATGCCCTCACTGGCCTGCCCCCCCACCGAACCCCCTCAAACGCTCAGACATGAACTCACCACAGCCTGGGAGGCGCGGCCACCTCTCACCTCTCACACCCTAAAGGCACAGCCTCTTCCTGAGCCATCCCAGCAGATGGCAGCAGGAGCAGAGAGGTTTTCTGCTTTCTTCCAAGGGGTGGGGAGGGAGGCCTCTGCACATTGCCTGGGAGGGCAGTGGGGGCAGGGAGCAGACTCCAGGGCCGGAGAAAGCGAGGCTGACTGGGGAGCGGTGCCCTGCCCTGTGGGCCACCCGGCGTGGCCACCGTCTCCACCTGTCACACTGGCTGACTTCTGCAAACCTGGGAACCGGATGCCGGGGGCCGGACTGGGGCTTTCCAACCACAAGAAGCTTGGCATTCCCAACACAGCCTTCAGCGGCTTCTCTACCCAAATTCCTGCCCGGGCAGCAGCCTCAACCCCAAACCTTTTCTGGCCACATGGGCTCAACACCGGGCCACCCACCAGGAAAGCACCTGTCATCATCCCCTGGGTCTGGGCCAGTGGGGCCTCAAAGTCCCATGGGATCTCACCCCCGGGCCACAAAGCAGGCCACTGTCTACCCCAGCATGGCCAGGAGGTGCGGCTCCCACCCACAGAGGCCCAGCCCTGCACCCGTGCCGCCCGACTAGGCAAGGCTGAGGCCCGGGGGGTGCACCTGCGCCCGCACTGAGCTGAGTGCCTCCCTGCATGCCCCCACCCAAGTCCTGGAGAAGCCCCACTAGGAAGATGCCGGCATTTCCCAAGGGCTTCCTGCATGCCCCACGCTGAACTGTGCATGCCCCGCTGACCAGCTCCTGGCCCTCCCGAGTTCTGGCGGCAGTGACAGTGGAAACGGACGGGAGTGGTGACCAGGGTTCCATCCGCAGAGGTGCCCTGTCCCTGGCGCCAAACCAAGCACCTTGCTCCCATTTAACACCCTTAACAACCTCTGACAGAGATGGCAATGACCACCGTTCCCATCCCGCACGTCAGGAGAGCAGGTGCAGAGAGGCACAGCCTCAGGGGCTCCGAGGGAGGGGAGCAGGCAGCCCAGGGGCAGCGTGCACGGTTCCCTCATCCCCAAAGCCCCGCTCAGAGTCTCCCCCTACTCCACCCCCCGACCAGAATCTGGGACCTTGGTTGGGGGGGGATCTTTGGGCATCCCTGGCCTTTGCCCCTAGCCCGCCCTGGCCCCCAAGACTCTTCGAGCCCCACCTGAGCCTGGGTGGGCCCATTGCCACCCCACCCAGTCACCATCCACACCACAGCAGGAACACCCAATGCAGCCCGAAGTGCCACATGCCATGCACTGCTCTATGAACCCCAATCATGTCCTTTGCCAACCCCTTCACTCTCCCACTTTACGGAAGAGGAAACTGAGGCACAGAGTGGCCAAACAACAAACCTGGTTAAGCGGCAGTACCGGGATCCCACCTTAGCCCAAGTTAACCCTGGCCATGCCCAGCCCCTCTCCAGTCGCCTCCGCCCACCCCTCGGCCAGCCCCCACCCCCCCACCCTGCGCTCACCTCGTGGGGAGGCTCGGAGTCCCAGCAGACACTGCAGCCCGGCCAGCATTCCCATCACTTCCCACTTGGGGCTGTGATCCCTGAGCCAGCCACCGCTACCTCCACTTTATCAAGCCTGGGGCGCAGGGGTGAGGGAGGAGGGGTGTGTAGCAACACCCACTAGCTCAGCACCTTGGAGGCCTCTCTGGAGTTGTGGCATATAGTCCCCCTGATGGGCTCCTGGCATCTTGTGACCTGACCGCCATCTCCCTCATGCGGGTGGCCAGCACCCCAAGCTGCACGGCACCAGTGCCAAGGGCAGAAAGGGAGGAGCCAGGAGCCCAGAGCCAGGGAGTCCACCGTGGTCTGAAACGTGCCGCCCAGTGGGAGAGCTCCATCAGCATAGTAGCGGCCGTCTGCCTGACCTCCTGCCGCATCGAGGTCAGCGGCTGATGTAGGGGTGCTCCCTTCATGCAGGTTTATGGGGCAAGACGGGGGCCCCCACTCTCAGCACCCCCCCCCCCCACCCAGCTGCAGCCAGCTCAGTGTCTGAAGATCTGAAAGCCTCTGATGGTCTAGGAGAGCAAGCGGGAGGGCAGCTGACACAAGCCCTCTTGTCCGCGGCTGTGACCCGCACGTGCTGCGTCTCACAGGCAATCCGGAGCCAAGGATCTCACCCCTGATGGCAGCACACACAAGACCTGGGGAGCTTGCACCACCTCAGAATCCCGGGGTGAGCCCTGGGCCCCAGTGTATTTCCAGGTGATGCCAACAGGCACCCAGGCTTGAGCACTGGGGTTTTAGCCCAGGAGACGGCCAGCTGGCCCTGCACGGCCACAGGCCCACTCCACTGGTTCCTGGCACAAGTGCTCCTATCTGCACGGTGTATAACTTGAAAGCAGCCAAAAGGTAAACAAATGGGCATGGTTATGTGCCAATAAAACTTTATTTACAAAACAGGCAGAGGGCCAGATCCAGCCTGAGGAGCCATAATTTGCCCACCCCTGGCCCAGACCAGTGCCGCTCTATCTAGACCTGCCCACCAATCAGCTGGCTGCAGTGAGGAAATGCAGACTCGGGGGTCCGGGGCCTAAGGCTCTGCGTTCCCAGGTGCCTTCCTGGGGAGGCTGATGCCCCCGGGTTCCGGATCACACCGAGGAGTGAGGCTCAGGGAAACCGTGTTCCCCAAAACACACCCGCACCGTGGCCAGGGGCGGCAGGTGATGCCTCTGGACCTGGGAGAGGAACCAGAAACTGGACTCCACCAGCTCAAAGGACTCAGGCTCCTGATGAGGGACCGACCTTTGCTTTCCAGACACGTCAACGGTCAGGCTCACAATGGGCTCCGGGTCCAGCGCCGGGTCAGGGACATCCCTCCCAAACCACAGCACAACTCTGCAGAAAACCTGACCGGATCTATGGTTAGCCAGAACCACCAGCTCAGATCCCCAAGGGACCCCTGCTTCCGAGCGCTGAGTGCAGGACAAGCCGGCTGCGCCGCGCTGTGTGGAAGCCCGGAGCTGGGCTGCACAGAAAACACCACGCGTACACAGCAACAACTAACGACCAAACACGACAAATGCTGGACGGAGCCTCTTCCTCTCCTAGTTCCATACCTGTTATAGTTAACTGAAAGCACCCACGACCTGCCGTGGTTACAACTGAACCCCGCCCGTGACCTGCCGTGGTTATAGCCAAACCCCCCAACGACCCTGGCACCCCCCTTGTCATAGATGAGCACACAAGGACACTAAGAAGTCAACGGGCTCGCCCAAGGGCCCACAGCATTTCCCAGCGAGATAGATGGGCTGTGTGCTCTGCCTCCCTCCCTGGGCTGGGAGATCACTGACCTCCCCTTTCAAGCCACACTGTGCCACCAGAGCTTACCCCCACAAGGGGGACACCTTGAACTGTGGGCCCCAGCCTTCCGGAGCCAGTGTCTCAGGTGAGGCACCGCCAGGGCGGACGGAGGCTCAGTGCTGAGGAAACCCGAAAAGGCCCAGCACCTTGCAGACCTGGCCGTTCCCCCAGCCTTGGGGCGAGGAGGGAGGCCCCTGAGCTGAGTCCCCGAAGGCTTCTGGGTCACAAGGATGACAGGGGACATTCGGGGAGGGGATCCACGTGGGCAAAGGGATGGTGACATGAAAACGACCCTGTCCTTACCAAGTGACAAACTGCACCTGGCTGCAGGGCCTGGCTGGCGCAGGGGGGAGGGCAGGCAGGGAACGAGGAGTTGTGGCCGATGAAGAGCAGAGAGGCGGCGATCAAGGGAGGCGCGGCGGTCGGTCACAGTGGGTCTTCTCTAGCGGAAAGACAGTGCCAGCAATCCAGGTAGGAGCTGCCGAATTTAATCCTCAGGTGACAGGTCCTCAAAAGTGTGCTGTGACAGCTTCTCGAAACCCCACCCCCAGCACCACCAATGGCAGCACCGTCTCGTCCCTTCATTCCACAGACGTGTCACTGAGTGGAGACTACGTGCCAGGCGCCTCCCGAGAGGGGCTCCATCCTCATGACACCTGCCACCTCCTGGCGGCATGGCAGGGGGTCCCAGGAGCCCAAGGCTGGCAGGAGAACGACGGTTGGGGTCAGGGTCAGAGGCAAGACACAAGGGAGGTTTCCGGCCCCAGCAGCGCCCCACTTAACACTCGGCCCCCCACCCTCGTCACCCAGGCCGTCTGTCCCTCCTGGGAAATGTGGACGGGGGCCAGTCCGTGACAGAGCTGTGCAGGAGCCAGCCGGACCAATTTACAGGGGTTTTGCAGGCAAACTCTCATCAAACACGGCCACTATTAAAAACCAAAACACACACCCCTACGGTTAAAGAAATAACAAAAACAAAGGTAATAAGCACTCTGAACGCCTCGCTTCCCAATTATTCAAGTACATTTATCCGTTATCTATGCGCTTGAGGATATTTACGTCAATGGCGCCCACACAGCGGAAGTGGGGCATGATTCCGCGCGACGTGGGTCCCCCCCCGCGCCGCCAAGTACGCCTTCTGAGACGTCACGCTGGCAGCTGAGATCAGGGCACGGTGGGGGTGTTGACACCACAGCACCGGCACGTGCTGCCCATGGGCTTCGCCCCCGAAGGTTGGTTGTGGAACACACACGAGCCTCCCCTGCAGACAGCTGTGCCAGCAACGCGGGGGTTCACACACACCCGGCACGTCTGCTCTGCCTGCGGGGAAAGCTTTGGCGGCCAAAGCTCTGTTCTCACTCACTGATCAGATCCTGTCCTGCCACAGGGAATAAAATCAGTGGTCTGACACAGCAGACGGCCCCCTGATTTGGCGCCTGCCCACCTCTGCCTGCCTCACTCACTTCCCTAGGGGCTGCTCCCCCTTGCCTCCCGGAAGATGCCATATTTATTCCTACCTCAGGACCTTTGCACTTGCTATGCCTGCTGCCTGGGAGTCTCCCTCCAACTCAGCCTGGCTGGTTCCTTCTTACCACTCATGTCTGAGCTCAAATGTCACTTCCTCAGTGAAGCCCTCGAGGTCTGCTCCCTAAAAGCTGCCCTCTCCCCGCGTCAGCGGCCTCTGACTCAAGCTTACATTCATAGCCCTTCCCACCACCTCAAATGATGACACTAATTCACTCATGGACTGTCCACCTCCCACACGGGCGTGTCAGCTCTGGGGACCTGGTTCATCTTGTTCACCATGGAATCACCTACAATGGTGACAACATGAAGGCATGACAGAAAGGTCTCCCACACAGCCACTGACCATCAGGACGCTCCTCTAGCGCGCAGGCCCGCCAGGCACAGACCCCAAACCACACAGAGGCTGCTCCTCTGGGAACGATCTCCTGGGTCCTGGCAGCCGGGCCTGACACGCCGGGATGTGGAGTGTCGGCCCCCAGGCTCTCACCCCCGACGCTCACATCTTCTGGACGGGCTTGTCTCCCATGTCCTTCTACTTTGATGTGGTCCCTGCCTCGGAGTGGACTGGCAGGGAGCCAGGTCTCCCGGCCACCACATCAGGCCCGTGAGAAGGCCATGTCTGTGTTCTCCCGAAGCCTGCTGGCTCCCTGGGGCACGGCCCTCCCTGAGAACAGCGGCTGCTGGGATGTGGCTGGGGGCCCACAGGGGCCTCCCTACCGGCCTCCCCCACCCCGGGCAGGAATCAGGGACATCTGCTCCACGGAGCCCTAGATCCGGACACAGTCTGGCCCAGCCCAGCCGGCCCCCAGCAGAGCAGAAGCACACCCCCTGCCACCCAGACCCCCAGGCTGGACGCCCATCTGGGCTCCGGGCACTGGTCTGGGACACGCACACTCATGCTCACCCAGTGGCCCAGGAGAGAAACAGCCCAACCTGGAGGCAACGTGGCCGAATCTGGCCTGCAGCATGGCCCTGCCCGACCTCACCGGGGGGCGGGGCAGGAGGGAGACAACCAGATCCTGGGAACCAGCACGGGCTGCACAGCAGCTGCCCCCCACCCCCCGCCGGACTGAGCTTGCTGGGCCTGCCGATGGAACAGCCCTCTGGGTCACACTGTCCCCCGTGAGCACTGCCCATGGCGGAGGAGCCTCTGGAGTGCCTCAGCAACCAGAACAAGGTCACCTGTCCCTTGGCAAGGAGCTGGCAGAGGAGGCTCTGAGAGGAGGGAAGACGGGGGCAGGAGGTGCACGATGGAGACAGGGGCGTGGGGGTGGGAGACACAGAGACTTACACGCAGCAAAAACAATCAGGGAAACAGGACACAGAGGGAGAAAAGACAGCGAGAGCAAGAGCGAGAGAGATCAACCCAGAAAACACAGGGCCCCGGTGTGAGCACCTGGTCAGAGGTGGGAGCTGGACTGAGCCGCGAGCCACAGGTGCAAGGGTACGCAGGACAGGGAGCAGCAGCGGACGTGGGGCCCCCAGCATGGCCCCCTCAGACGCCCTGGGGCAGGTCAGGAGGCTGGGCCTCAGCCGCCTAGGAGAGCTTTCACCCTCGGGGACACACCCCTCCAGAGCCCGGGCCTCCCCATCACCTCGAGTGTCACGGGGGGCCCTGGGCCAGGGCTGCGCAGGGCCAGGCCTCACTCTCCCGGCTCCCGACGGTGCAGCCGGCTACTGACCGAAGCAGTCCTGCACTCTGGCTCCGCGATCATTTGGGGTGATGTGGCCCCTGTGTCCGTGAATCACAGACTGTAAACTGCTGGACCCCCACCCACCTCAGCCAGTGACTCAGCTCAGGGAGGGTGCCCGAGCTTCGGCCCAGCCCTCAAGTCCGCCCGCTGCTCACCTGAAGGCCTTAGGGGCCTGGGGCTGGGATCTGGGCGCCCGGCTCTCACCTGCTGAAGCTCAGGTTGGGGGGTCTGGTGGGGGTGGGTAGGAAGGGGCTGGTATTCCAAAAGTCTACAGCTGGGCCTGCATCTCCCTGTGTCAGAATATGAAGAAGCTCCTGGAAAGTGGGCGGCACCCTCTGTTAAACACAAATGTGATCCTGATGCTCTAAACGGCCAGCACACATCCCTTGCCTCCAGGGCCGAGCACGCGTGTCATGGAGACCACGGCGCCTCTGGCCTCTCCCAGGGCAACACGCCAACGGTGGCGCTTTCCATCGAGGAGTTTTACGTCCCACTTGTGGCCCCATCCAAGCTTTCAAAATACAGCATCAACATGATGAACAAACGGCTTGGCACAGGACATGTGATGAGGGCATGACAGGGCAGGGAGTCACTGGGACAGAAACAGCGATGTCTTGCTATACACGCTGTGGTTAAGCCTTCTAGAAGGTCACGGCCACTGTGACGCGTAGCTTGCAAACATGGAAGTACTCGGAATTTGTCCATCCAAGGGACTGGCCAGGCCCCCTTCCGGAAGGGGTTGCTGACCTCACTCAGCTGTCCGTGGCCCATGGGCTAAGACCCGGCCCTGTCAACCCACCTCAGGACGCCTTGGAAAGGCCATTTTAGCTCATCTCACCTACAGGGTCAGCTCATCGCCTCTCCCCCAACCCCTCTCTTCGTGACGGGCACGGAGCCCGTACGGCACTTCAGCTTCCCCTCCTGCCGCTCTGTTCCCTCCCCATCCGCTCCAGGGCGGGCCCTCCCCAGGCTGAGGCTCTGAGTGGCCCCGGACCAGCAGCCAATATTGCTGGGTGGGTGTTAGAGGCGCAGGCTTCGGGGCCCCGTGGAGGGGTACATCCCGGGAGTCCTCCAGGTGAGAGCTGGAGACCCTCGGCCAGACACCAGCTCGGTCTCAGGCTGGTGACTCCACCTGGGACCCCAGCAGGGGACAGCCTGACACTAGGTGACTCTGACTACTACAGCCCGTCTGGAGCAGACGGTGACGTCCCCTGTATTCTGGGGAGAATAACTGCCTGCCGCCAGCGCCATGGGTTTGCACTCTCCTCCCCAGACGGTGGGATTGGCACCTGGAACCCATTTCAGTCCCGCCAAGGCAAGAACAGTGAGGAGAGAGGGCTCGGGCAACGACGTCAGAGGCATCCCCCCATCTCTGGGCCCAGGCCATGCACCAGCCAACTCGGGAAAGGCCCCGGCCACCCAGCCTCTAGAAGGACCACCAGGCCCACTCACCAACACCTTGAAGCACCACCTAGCGCCTGCCTCTCGGCCTTGAATCGGGACGGTCTGTAAGCTGTGAAGACAGCCATGCTGGGCTGATGCCTTCACTCTGGCTTTCTGAAACATTACAGTCTGATATGGCTCTCAAAGCAAAGCTTCTTAGCCTGGACATGCAGTAAGCACTCAATAAATGCCCTTGGACGAATACAATATTGTGCATCTGACACCTGGTGGGGGGAGGCTGTCAAGGGGCATCTATTGGGCTGAAAAGTTGAGGGGCCCCTCATGGCCATCCTTAGCCACAGCGTGGCCCCAAGCCATGGAAGCCACAGACAGACACCACAGCCTCTGTGGTTACCAGCCACCTGGAAGAGGGAGGGGACACGCATGGGGGGGGTGCAAGAGGGGGAGAGAGGAAGGTCAGACTCAAGAGCCCTCCGTGTCTCCCAGGGACGCTCGTGGCCCAGGCAGCAGCAGAGAAGCGAGAGACAGGGGTTTCCAGGAGCAGATTCCAGGGAGTGGAGACAAGACCTGGGTGGGGGCCGGTGGGGCACTGTCCACCCACGGCGAGCCTCACTCACTGCCCGGACCCACTCAGTCTGCACCCACTGCACCCACGGGCCGATGTGGTCAGTGAGGGGTGGCTTCCACACGGCCACACGGCCATACCATGGCAAATGGCACTGCCAGGGTCCCCGTGGGCCTCTGTGGCAGGGGGTGCCAGGTCTGACCTCGGAACACACTGCAAGAGCAGGCTCCTCGGGGAGCCCCTTCACCACCCTGCACCCTGACCTCCTTCCCTAGAAAACAGGGATTAAGTGCCTCCCCCAAAATGCCAGAGTCAAAACGTATTCCGCCCTCCACACAGACCCCAGCCCCTGGCGGCGGCTGGTGTTGGGCGAACACGACCACGGCTGCTGTTCTCTTCAACATCAGCCCCGTGCAGTCAGCAGCGTCGCCAGCCCATCGTGGTGCCCGCGGATTCGGACAGGGCTCCCATGTCTCATTGGCTGCCCCGCGTCCCCCTGACCAGGGGAACGGCGAATACTGGCTGAGACCACCTAGGTCTTCGTCCAACACTACAGGGACCTGGGAGGGGGGCAGGCCTGACTTGCTCCCCTCAAGAAATAAACACACCACCAATGGCTTGGCCCCACCCCCCGCGGAGAAGCCGGGACAGGGGAGGCACTACCTCCTGGCCTGCATGGGCCCCCAGACGTTTCGTTTGCAGGAAGGACCTGACGCCTATCTTCCTGTGGCTGCCCAGGGAGGCGAGGGGGCCGTCTGGGGGTGGACAGGGCGGTTGGCAGAGAGAAGTGTGGGCAAAGGGAAGGGGGTGCAGGGTGGGCCCCGTGTGTGTGTGTGCCGCGGCCCAAGGTTCCCAAGGTCTAAGCGGCCAGGGTCGGGCTCAGACACAAGGCTGGGGCGGCAGGGGGGTCACTGGGTGCCCTCCATGTCCTCTCTCAGCTGATGCTCTGGCCACACACAGCAGCGGGACCACGGCCACCTGCACCCCTCCCCTGCACCCGTGGGCACCCACGCAGACACACCCCTGCCCACACCAGGCCAGGCTATGGGAGCACCGTCCTCCGCAAGGCAGATTTATCAGCAGGACCGCGGGTTTTATAAAACTAAGGAGAAATGAGGGAGCTCGGGGCCCACCAGTAACTGCATCCCAGATTAATGAGAGGGGCCGAGAGAACGGGGTCTGCCATTTATTTCACGGTCACGGGGCAGAGACAAGACTTACGGCCCCAAAGCCAGCACTGGGGATGACCCATTTATTCCGTATTTATGAACAGGGCCAGTGTGCCGGGCACAGAAGTCCTTCCAGGATCTGCACATAAATCTCTGTCCCTGGCAGGGCCCGGGCCACACTGGACTCTAGCAGCCCCGGTGATGAGAGGGAGGGGAGAGCCACTAACACGTGTCCCATCTCCCGGGAGACAGGGGCATCCTGCCCTGCTTCCTTCAGTCTGTTTGCAAGAGGCAGAGCACAGAGGCGGCCCTTCTCTGTCCTGGGAGCCACAGCCGGAGGCCCCAGCTGGGGCAGAGGCCCAACCTCCCCAGAGACGCAGTGCACACACACTACGGCTGATCTCGGCAGCACAGACAAGAGGAAACAGATGCTCCTCCTCTGCTATAGAACACTCCAGGGCTCCCCAGGGCCCCGGCTGTCCTGGTTGGGCCTCTGTCCCAAGTCGCACAGTCAGTCCCCTTACCACCCGGCCTCGCCATTCTCGATTCCAGAGATCCTGCACTCAGGGCTGAGGACAGATGCAGAGCAGATACGAGTGAGAGTGTGCTTGCCGCAATGAGCACTGAGTGCCGAGCACAACTGCACAATTGCCGTATCGTACTCCCGACACTGACACGACACTACGCCTGGTCTCCTCTGGCATTAAAATTAAGAACTTCATTTCAAAAGAAGAGCAAATGTGAGTGTGGCCCATACAGTCAGTGTGTTGGTGGTGGTGGTTTTCTCACTTCAGTCATTTGAGAGAGACAGAGACAGAGGGAGAATCCCAAACAGCTTCCAGGCTCAGCCCAGAGCCCGGCATGAGGCTCGGTCCCATGAACCTTGGGATCATGACCTGAGCCGAAATCAAAAGTCAGATGTTGAACGGACTGAGCCCTCCAAGCACTCCTTGTTGTTTTTCATGCACCCTAAGGTTTAAAAATGAGGCCATTTCACATAAATTCTCGATTTTCAAGCTTATCATCGAAAATCAGCTCTGGCAACAGGAGGCCCCTTGGCCAAAGGTCAGCTGGAATGGACACACGCGTGCTCTGTAAGTCGGCCGCGGGCCTCAGCACTCTGTCGCCTCTCACGGACGCGGAGGTCAGGTGTGAGCCACCATTCACCAACGCGTGTATGCTCTCCTTCCCACAGGGCAGAGAACTGCCTCTACTCACTTGGCAAACACGAGGAGATGCAGGCTCCCATGATCTCTGTCCAATCCTTCGTTCATTTAAGACCCTGGAAGGCGCTGCTGGGGCGCCCAGGGGCTCAGTCAGGTAGGCATCCGACTTTGGCCCAGGTCCCGATCTCACGGCTCATGGGTTCGTGCCCTGCCTCAGGCTTCTAGCTGACAGTGCAGAGCCTGCTGGCCATTCTCTCGCTCTTCCTCTCTCTCTCTGCCCCTCCCCCACCCTCTCAAAATAAACAAACTATGAAATAACATTAAATTTAAAAAGGAGCAAGAGAACTGGCTCACAGCAGGTGCTCTGCAAACACCCCGAAACGGGACCCACTTTTGAATACATAATCTTTAAATAAGTTTATTTATTTTTAAACAAACCTACAGGCCTCTACTTTGCCACAGTCCCCACCACCATGCCCTTCATGCCTCAGCATATCCACGCTCCCTACCTGGAGCCTCTCAGTCTAGAAAATGCTTGACTGTACCTCAGTTTCTAAAACACCACAACGAGGTCTTTGCAGTGAAATAGCTCCAAGCCAGTAAGCCTCGGTTTCACGCATCTGTTACATGGGCAGGCCGGCTGTGGCCACACAACACTCAAGGCAAAGCCTATCCACAAACCAGACGTGGCCACCCTTCAACAGCCCACCCAGTGAGAACCAAATCGCAGGCCCCATTGTTTACGCCTGAGTGCAGGGTGGGGGCTTCCGTATTCTGTACAGGACCAGGTAGCCCAGATCTTAGGTCCTTGCACTTTCTGCCACGGCTGCTCTGCTCTGCTGCTGTGACAGAGAAGCTGCCATGGTAATTTGGAAACGAATGCACACGGCTGCGTGTCAATAAAACTTTATTCACAAGGGAAGGCGGGGGAGCCACAGCGTGCCGAACCACACTACAAGGTAAACGATCCTTCAGTCTCACCCTGGGCAGTGACGGCAGACAGGCTACAGGAGAATGTACTGCCTATTTTTTGCTTTCAAATATGCAGATCAGTAAACACAAAAGAACTATAAACATTTTTTTAAATGTTAGCTTTGTGAACCAGCTCAAGTCACCCAGAGGACCCAGTCCTTGCTCTAGGGATGTGGCCCTTTCCACCACAGCAATCACGATTCACCAAGCCAGGAGTTCTAGAATTTTCCAGGCTAAGAAATGGAAGCAGTCTTTCCCCCAGCGCTCCTCTCTGCTGCTGGGGTAGGCTGGACGCCCCCGAGAGGGTCTCCCAGCCGCCACTGTGGGGGCCTGAGCGGAAGGGGCCCGCCGCAGTCACGGTCACCGCCCAACCTACCAAGGGCTGCAGGACGTGCTGGGAACCCATCCCAAGAGCCACGCCCCCAGGCCGCCCCTTACCTGGCTCTTGCCACGTCGCCGGTAGCTCCTCCTCACCAGGCTCTTATAGTTCTCGTTCTTCTTGGTCAGGTAGTAATAGAGGACACACTCGGCCACAGTCTGTGGGGCACAGAGAGCAGACTGCTGTGTACAGGGTGGGTGGTCAGAGCAGGCGGCAAGGCCCAGAGGCCTGGGTTCACGTCCCGCCCCCTCCACACCTGGCCGGTCACCTCACCTCACCTGCGCATTGGGGATGCTAAGAGCACACGTGTTACAGAGCAGTCACGAAGATGGCACCCGAACACCGTCCACGCTGCAGGGCGCGTGACTGCAGCCATCCATAACCGCGATCGGGGGTCGCCTGCCTCCCCCAGCCCTCCAGCTCCCCACTGGACAAACTCAGGCCTGGGGCTCCTGTCTCTCAGCCCAGCCCCTTCTTCCCAAACACCCGGGGCCCCGAGTATCCTCTGCCAAAGCTCTGCGGCCCAGCTGGACTCTAGCGTCCCCAAGCCACTCATCATCTCCTAGAAGGTTTGTGACTTTCTCAGCCTTGGTCCTTCCCACACCATCCCAGGTCTGAACCGCAGCGTCACTGGCCCGCCCTGGACTGCACCACCTCTTTGCCCGAACAGGACCAGCAAGAAGCCACCTCAAGGCAACCAGACCCAACATGGCAGCGCCAGCCACCTGTGGCCACAGGCCAGCTCCGGGCGACAGCTGGCCGATGCCTGCAGCCATTACTGACAGGATGTCAGGTGTCGCTGTGGGTCTGAGTCGGCGCCAAGACCGCTCGCTTCTGGAAGCCAGTCCACGAGGGCTGCCGGGTGCGGAGGGAGGCCAGGTGGCCTCTGCCCCCTCCCTGAAGACACGTGAGCAGAGGCTACTGCCCAGGTAACCCTGGCCCACCAATGGGGCCCACGTGACAGCGAGAAAGTCAGTGAATTACCAGATGCCAATATTTGCAAATCAGGTGATGGGGGGGTCCGGCTCCCCCTGGAGCCTTCAGGGGCATGCTTTCTCTGCCAGACGACGGCGAGCTACACACGTCGCCCGTCGGCCTCGCTCAGAACATGCCTCTCCCCAAGGCATGGAGCACAGTTGGCAACCACTGCTCCAGACCCTTCTGGAAGCTCTATTTAAGTCCTGTCCTGAGCTGCCTCTTAGTCAAAATACACCATAAAGTTTACTTTTCAGTGTAGAGGCTCTCATTCCCCGTTCCCAAGCAGTGTCGCGCAGTGGCCGGCATCTGAGACCCTGGCCTCCATCCCCGGGGAGCCCTGACCTAGAGCCTCCCGGGCTGCCCACAGCCGCAGCACGAAGCCGTCATAAACTCAGAGGAAAGGCTATGTATGGCGCTCACTTCCCTGCGCGGCTTCTCAGGCACAGAGAGATCTGGCCTCCCCACGCTGCCCGTCTCCCTCCTCCTATGGCTATCCGCTCGCTAAGGGAGGACACTGGGAGCAACTATTCAACTTTAAAATAACTGTATGGCTCCTACCCAGACGGCCCTCCCTCGACCGAAAAGCATGCGGCCTCCAGCAGCTGGGCCCCCACCTCTGACGCGCCCGATTCAAGGGAGTGCGGTGTAAAGGCCTCGGGACAGCAGCCTCAGTAGGTGAACCTTTGCTGGATGCCCTTCCCGCTCCGCCCTACGGCCCAGGGTCTCATCCAGACCCCACCCACTTCTCCAGGCACTGTGCAGCCCAATGAAGGGTGCGAAGGAGGCCTTCACCATTCTACGGGACGCTCTGGGCCCACTTGCCAGGTGGGAGTTGGGAGTGAACAGGGGCACTGGCTAGGGCTGGCTTTGGGGGCGAGTTAGGATTCGAAAGGCAGTGCTCCGGAAAGGCTCATCCCAGTGGGATGGGACTTACTGGACACAAGCCTGGCTGGCAGCAGGGGCGTCAGAAAGCCCGCAGTGACCATCGGAGGGCCCCACCCCCTGGAAGAAGGCCACCCTTGCCTATAGGGACGCCAGGCACAGCATGGCTTCCAGAACGTGTGCCCAATCGGCGGGGGCTCTCACTGCCACATCCGAGAAGCAGGCTCAGGGAGGCCAGTGTACACAGCTCTCCTGGTGCCCAAGCCTCAGGCTCCGCCCCCTCCACCAGTAGGGGCGGGGCCTGTGGCCGCTCTCCCAGGAGGAGGGAGCAGGAGCACTGCCGGGGAAGGAGGGGAGGATGAAAAGCCAGAGCAAGGGGCAAGCCCCGTGGGCAGGGAGGGAGGACCCGCAGCACCAGGGAAGGGGCTGCCCACCGGAGTGGACCCAGGAGAGGCGCAGAGCGGGCAGGCTGCGTCTGGCCGTGGGGGCAGCGACTCACCTTCCTCTCCAGGAACGATGCGATCAGGCCGAAGTTCTTGGGGTGCTGCATGAACCTGCGGGAGGAGCAGGGCGGGCGTGAGGCCCGGCCGCGGGGGGCTTCCCGGCTGGGCGGGCACCGAGCACCCGGGCGTCTGCCATCTCCGAGGCCCGGCTGGGCGGGCGCCGCCCCACTCGCAGCAATTAAGCCCAGGGGGGTGTGGGAAGGGCGGGCGGGCGAGGGTAAGGGAGGGCGTTCCTTGCAGTGAGTCACTGGTTTTAGCGCCTTTGAAAATATATTTGTTTGTCCTGCTGGAGGCGGCTTCCAGGAAAAATGAGGACATTGCATGCAGCTCTTTGGTGGGGTTCCCCCCCTTTGAAAAAATGCCTTTGTTTCTATCTCCGGCCGGGTCTGGGAAGCCGAGCCTCGCCCAGCCCACGCGGCCCCCCCCACCCCCCTGCGCCAGGCCACAGGTCAGGCCGAGACAGGCCGGCCTCCCGGGGAGAGGTGGGGGCCCGGGTGCTGCATGCCTGCCAGGAGGCAGCCAGAAAGGACTTACGCCGGAGGGGGCGCGGGGAGCTGGCACCCCACCAACGGGCTTCCTGCGAAGCCGGCAGAATTACTGGGAAAGACTCGGCAAGGCTGAAATGTCAGGGCCACAGGAGCAGGCGGGCAGCGGGGGCGGAGATGTGGGTCACGGCCGCCAGGGCCCCGGGGACGCTGGGTGGAGTCCCTGGCCCGGGGCCCGGCCCCGGCCTGATGGTCCCCACGATGCGCCACTGCCCCACAGCCTCCTCCGGGGAGAGAAGGAGCCGCTGGCGAGGCGGGGGCCCCAGGTCCCATGAGGGAGCCTGGGCCAGCGCCCGGTGCTCTCCTGCCCGGCTCTCCAGATGGCTGGGCAGCAGGCCAAGGAGCCCCTCCCCTGCTCCCCGACCAGACACTGGAGAATCCGGAACGGCCTCTTCTCTCTTCCAGGAGGAAGCCAAGAGTCAGAGCGGCAGGCTTCCCCGCCTGGGCTCCCGCCTCAGGCAGCCTGCAAAGCTGGAGCCAGTCTAACACCCGGCTTTTCCAGAGTCCCCTCCCTCCCTGCCCCAGTGACATTTCCTTCCCACCTAGATCCCTTCCTGGGGTTTCCCCAAGGAGACAAGGAGTCCCAGGAGACCAGGTTTCAAACTTGGGAACCCCTAGCTCACCTCTCCCTCTGCCCTCCCACCTGCGCCTGTGTCTGTGTCCCCTGCCATCGTATACTGACAACCTCCTGCCCACCGGGCACCTCTCGGCAGCTAAACAAGGGAGGTGCTGTTGCTATACCCATTTTACAGATGTGGAAACTGAGGCTCAGAGAAGAGGGTGGCTACCCGAGGTGAAAAGCCCGTAAGTGGTGGAGCTCTAGGCCCCCGGCACATGATTTGCGGAGGCCTGCGCGCCATCAGTTCTGTGGTGACAACCTTGACCATGACCACTCTCCTGGAAAGACATGAGGCACCAAGCTAGGGCTCAGCAGACAGCAGCCCAGCCGGGTCGCCCGTCCTTCCGAATTAACAATGAAATCGTTAGGTGAGAAGAGCAAACGTGAACGCTCCAGAAACAATGAAACATGGAAAACACCCCAGAAGCACCTCTCTGTTGTTTGTTTGTTTTAAAAAAGGCATAAATAAACAAACACATCAAGCGTGCCAGGGAGACTTAAATACCTAACGCGGTGCTCAGCCTGGCCTCCACGCCTGCGGCCTGTCACGGGGTTAAGATTAGACGACAGCTCACCCACGGGACCTGACTGGCAGCACAACGGCCACACCTGGGACTGTGGGGACTCAGAAATGAGGGTTTTCCGCCCCTGAGGAGTCAACCCCAAACACCCCTGGGCCCCACTGTCCACAGGGCTGAGCCCGTGGTGGGCACTTGAGGCCTCCCTCAGCCATCCCACTAGTTTCATGGATGTTTTAGAATTTCTAAGATCGAACGTCTAGAAAATAGTCTCTTGCTGCCAAGACCCTCGTCATCAGCTGCTCCTCCTGCATCTCCCCGTCCTGGGGCAGCTACCTCATCCCTGCACTGTCCATGACCCAGAATCGTCCCTGCCCCAGAGGTCCGCCAGGCACCTGGGCCACCTGGCCCCGCAAAAGGAAGAGAGAGCCCCGGGCCCTGGCCGGCCCCACAGCAGGTGGCTGGAGAACGCGGCCGTGTCCCCTTGCCAGGAGGCCTTCTCCAGACACAGAGTGTGTTTCCAACACACCCTCCTGGCCAAGCACAGAGCCCTCCACCCCTGCCTGAGCCTCCTGCCTTCCCCCCTCACGGGGTTCTCTGCCTGGCACATGGGTCCATGGGATACAACTTCTGAGTCTAGTTGAGGGGATAAGGATCTTATCCATCTGACAGCACCTCACCCATCTCCCCCAAACACTGGGGTCTTCCTGCTCTTTTCATTGTGGAAGCCCCAGGCCTCCTGTCTTAGCACTCGACTCCTACCTCTGCTTTCCCATGCTGCCCTGGCTCTGGCCCTTCCCGGGCAAGCCTCGTCTCTGCCGCCCAGCCCTTGCCCTGAAGCTGGGGAAGTCTGAGTCCCATCTTCTCTCCACCCTCCACCATTTTGTAAGCTGTGTGGCCTTCGTTAAGTGTCTTAACCTCTCTGAGCCTCTGTTTCCTAACCTGCGTAATGGGGGTGGCCCGATAATGCCGTTATGAGTAAGAGGGACAAACACAACATTTGCTCAGCGTCTAGGCTGGTAGACACGCTCAATAGCCACTTGCAGAATGAAATGAGAACCAGAGAGCCGCCGGCCAGCCACGTACCCCAGCATCCCGCCCAACCCCTGAGATCCTCTGGCCTTGTTCTCCTGGTACACACAGCCCCTTGCGTAGAAGGTTGCCTGTACGCTTTGCACTGGGTTGAACAGTGTCCCCTGAATTTCATGTCCACCCAGAACCTCCAAATGTGACCTGATCTGGAAGCGAGTTTCTGGAGGCTGTATCCAGAGAAGATGAGGTCACCCTGGAGCAGGGTGGGCCTCGTATCCGATATGGCTGGGGTCTTTATAAAAAAGGAGACACAAGGGCGCGTGGGTGGCTTAGTCGGTTAAGCGTCCGACTTTCGCTTAGGTCATGATCTTGCGGTTCGTGGGTTCGAGCCCCGCGTCGGGCTCTGTGCGGACTGCCAGCTCAGAGCCTGGAGCCTGTTTCAGTCTGTGACTCCCTCTCTCTCTGACCCTCCCCTGCTCATGCTCTCTCTCTCTCTCCTAGAAATAAATAAAAATATTAAAAAATAATAATAAAAATTTTAAAAAAGGAGACACAAAGGGACACATAGGACAGACCCCGTGAAGACAGGCGGAGAGGGAGCGATGTGTCCACCAGCCAAGGGAGGAGGAAGGTCGCAGGGACTCCCTGGGGCTGGGGGAGGGGCACGGGGCCGACCCCTTCGGAGCCTCAGAGGAACCAACCCTGATCAAGGACACCCTGATCTTGGACTTCTGGCCTCCAAACGGAGTGAGGATAAAATTCCTGTTGCAGTAAGCCACCCAGCCTGGGGTCCTTTGTCACAGCAGCCCCGGGGAGCCCGTCCACGCATCACGCCTCACGGGGAGGGTTGCCTGGGACAGGGGTTGGAGGGGTCCGTGGTGGCCCACGCCCCGGCCGCAGGCGACTCACTTCTCCCGGAAGGTCTCCTTCTCCTGCTCGCTCCACATGTTCATGACCTGGCGGTCTTTGTACACCTTCATGGGGTCGTCCATGAGCCCGTTCATGTTGATGAACTTGATGCGCTGCTGCTCAGCGTCGTACAGCATTGGAGGGATCACGGCCAGCTGGCGCATCTGCTTCTCCAGGTTCTGAGGGAGGACAGGCCAGGGGACCCGGCTCAGGGCGCAGCATGGGGACAGGGCGGGAGGGCCCTGCCGGCGAGGGGGGCGCCCAGGTGAGGGCGCGAGTGTTCCCAACAGGGGTGGGGAAGCGCGGAGCCAGGGAGAGAGGGAAGGAGGAGTTAAAATCAATTAAGCCCAAGCCAGTGGAGGGAAAATTTAAAAGGCAGCCCCAGACAGGTTTACAGTGGACGGGGCCACAAATTAAACGCAGAGACCGGCAGCAGCCTCATCCACGGCGAGGGGGGGCGAGGAATCTTCCCTTTGGAAATGCAAGTGCCATGCGTAAAACGCGACAGGAAAGGTGTTAGGCCGGCTGGGCCACCCCAGCTCAGGAGCCGGGCCTGGCCACCCAGGCTCCGAGCGCACCCGGGACAGGGAGAGGGCCCGGTGAGGCCTTGGACCCACTTCCCACCGCTGCCACCCTCCCCACCCCTGGCATGGGCCCACTCAGGCGTGCCCACTCGGGACCCAGCCCGCCGGCCCATGCACGGCCCGAGTCGGGCGGGCTCGCTCACGATGCACTGGGGAGGCTGTGAAGAGCCACCGCTCAGCTGGGCTCGTCTCCCCTAATCTCTGCAGCCAGCCTGTTACTGACGATTAATTACCCATCTGAGGAGGCAGGCGAGGGCCCAGCACGGCCAAGGTCAGCCAGTTCAAAGGATCCGCTGCCTGGCATCCCATAGCCAACCTCTCCTTCGACCCCTGGGACTCCCAGCAGGAGCCCTGCACCCGGCTCAGGAGGGGCCCCCGGGGGCCCGAGGCTCACAGCTGGGCGCAGCCTTCCGGGACCACCGTCTCTCCCGTCGCCCCCCCCACAGGGGCACTAACGGCAGACCACGGCAGGGCCACTGTGTACTGTGACTGTAGAAAGGTCCCCAAAGGAGGGGGCGGCATCTCTCCTCCCACCCTGCCCTTCCCTGCCCTCCCAGGGAGTCTCTGCTCCGAATCCCCCTTCTAACCACTCCACCCCAAATGCCATCCCCTCAACGGCCTCAGGAGGCTGGTGGCCAGGACCTGGGGAAGCGGGCCTCTGGGCTGGGGGCTGGGGACGTTGCATCAGTCGCAATCCCCTCGCCCTTGGCCATCAGGCAGGAAACTCTTGGGAAACGGCCACCCGCCCTCCTCTTGCTTCTGGGGCAAACGGAACCCGTGTCCGCACCCCTGCGGGACATGCACATGGCCATAGCATCAGCGGGACAGGAGCCACAGAAAACCCACAGGTGTGACTGTGGGCAAAGGCTTTCTGAGTTCTGCTTTCTGAGGACTCAATGGTGTTCAAACAGGGACATAAGGTGTGAAAGTTTTTTGTAATTTTCTTTTAAGTTTTATTTATTTATTTTGAGACAGAGCATGAGTAGGACAGAAGTAGAGAGGAGAGAGCAGCGTGGAGCCCCACACAGGGCTCAAACTCTCAAACTGTGAGACCATGACTGAAGCCAAAGTCGGATGCTCAACCGAATGAGCCACCTGGGCGCGCCCCATGTGAAGTTTTAAAAAGGCGGCTCTCTCTCCCTGGCCAGACAGTCTGAATTATTTGCATCAGAATCATGTGAGCAACTTGGTAAAAACTCAGAGCCCTAGGCTCCCCCCCAGATGAACTAAATCAGAACCTCCCGGGAGGGCCTGGAAAACTACAGTTTAAAGGAGGCGTCTGTCCCCCAGGACTCCTAAGTGTCACACGGGAGAATCACCAGCCTAGGACAGCGCTGTCTGGAAGCCACCTGCCCCGTCCTGCATGGGAGCGACCAACCCACATGGCTGTCGAGCACCGATCATGCGGCCAGTGTGACCACGGAACTGAAGTTTCAGCTTTATTTCATTTAACTTGGACTTAAAAGGCTGCGTGCCGCTGGAGGCGGCCACACTGAACCACACACTACTGGACCCCAGTCCCCCGGGGAGAGGCGTGTGCTCCCCCTCGCGTCCACTGCGGTGTCGGGAACAAGCAGGGTGGAGGTCTGGCACGTTAGACGCCTGACCCCCAAGATCCAGGAGGGACCAGCGGGTACCAGCGCTCCCTCAGGGCAAAAGCCTCCTCTCCCTGCTTCCCGACCATCTCAGGGCCCCATGACCACGGCAGGGCTCACCCGGGCCCCCTGTGGGGGGGCAGGGAACACGGAGAGCGTGCTCACATGGTCAGCGTGCTGGGAACGGTCCCAGTGCCCCCAGTCTGGGCACTGAGACTCTGACAGAAACCATAGCTCTCAGGCTCCGCCGCTTCTAGCTTCCGGTCAGGCTCGGCCAACAGGAGGCCCTGGGAGGCACAAGAGGCAGGGGGGCTCCTCCCCCAGCCCCCTTCCAGCTGTGACCCTCCCTGACACACGGCCAGCGACATGCCTTTCCTTGCCTGTCCCTCAGGCAGGAGGCAGGTGACAGCCACTCCCACCGTACCTCAGTGCCCTACCCTGGCTCTGCCCACGTTCCAGGGACAAGTCCCTTGACTGGGGCGTGCTTCCTGCCAGGGCACCGCCGAGTGGGGCGGGGGGGGCAGGGGGAGTGAAGCCGAGGCCAGGGTCACAGCCACGCTCTTACCTCCTGCTCGGAGAGGCCGTCGATGATCTCGGACACCTCGTGCTCGCTGCGGGCAGCCGACATGGAGAGCCCGCTGCCCCGCTGGCCCACCCTGCTGGAGACCAAAGGGACACACTCAGCACCAGGCCGCTGACGGCCGGGCTCTGTGCACAGACCAAGCCCGAAACTTCCCCAGGGGCAGGGCAGAGTGGAGGCGGCAGAGAGGGAGGTGGAGAGGGGCCAGGCCTCCCCTACCCACAGGGACCAGCCCGGGCAGGGGAGGGCATGGAGTCCTAACCCTGACCCAGGACTAACAGGCACTCAGTGCCAGCTGCTCTCCTAAGATGCCCCAAAAGCCCAGCCACGCAGAGCCATGTGTGGATCTTTGCCTCGGTTCCCTCCCGTCACATGGCTCTCAGGGTTGGGAGGAGGTGCCCCGTGACGGGTGAACCGCGCGTCCAGGAAGACTAGAAGCGGCATTATCACTGCCTGTCACCCGTCACCCGGCTGTGTGACAACAAAAACACAGCTACACATCCCCCGGCACCTACTGTGCGCTGGGCCCTCCTAGGCAGAGCCTCACAGCCCTCCAGACCGCCAGGGGAGACCAGAACGCGGATCTGGCTGCAAAGCCAGGCGGGCGGGCCCCTGGCCTTCGACCCACACCCAGCATCTCAGGCTCAGCTCCCTTCAGGGGCCACGCAGGCCACGTAAATGAGCGAAGCTGGGCGGTGCCGGCCCGTGGCACACAGGAAGGACAGCCTGCTCCCCCAACACGTGTCTGAGTTTCTAATCAGCAGTGAGGCTCAGCAGGCTCTGAGTGACACGTCCAGAGCCCTGATACGGCCCCTGTGTCGCCAGGTCAGCCCCTGCTGTGCTTGCTGTGCACACCAGCCCGGGCTCTTCCCTGACCCAGGTCCCAGGTCCCTGAGGCATCTTGGAGGGACAGAGGTGGTGGGCAGGGGTCCGGGCTCCAGCCCCGGCTCACCTCTGCATGCGCTCCTGCAGCTCGCGCTGCTTGCGGATCTCAGGGAACTGCTTCTCGTAGTACTCGCGCACCTTGCTCTCCTTGGCGCGCCGCCGGGGGTTGCTCTCGATGCGCTCCACCTTCTTCTCCCAGGCCTCCATGAGCTGGTCATAGCGCTGGCAGAACTTCTGCTCCTGGGGGAGCACAATGCGGGAGCACCACTTAGCACCTCTTCAGGCGGCTCCGGCTCCGGCTCCGTGCTCCCAGCCAGCGCAGCACGCACGCCCGCACGGGCCCCTGGGGGCAGGCTGACGTGCAGACACACCATCACACACACGGGTCACACGAAGAGCTGGGCCGACCCAGGCCCCAGGGAAACACATGGGCTTCTCGAGGGCCTGGCTGCCGCCTCCCCTGGGGACGGGCCAGCAGCCTGGACTCCTTCTAGAAATGGGCTTGTCCAATGCAAAGGCCCCCAGCTACATGTGGCTAACTTCAAATCACATTCGGCAACATTTAAAATTCAGACCCTGGTCCCCCCAGGCACGTTCTTTATGTGGCAAGGGCTACAGCACACAGAGGCCACGTGCGTCATGGAGGGAAGTTACGCGGCACTGTGAGGCTCTGGGTGTCTGTCAGGTTTGGGGCAGCCCGCTAGGAAGCATCCTCTTTCTGGAAAGTTCTTCATTCCCTGGCCTTGAGCTCAGCCATGATCACAATGCTAAGTTGCGAGCAGCATCCAGGGAGGGGTCTCTGATGTCTCTGCCAGACAAGGAAGTTCCTCTCTATGTCTAACCACAGTGCTGCTAGCTGTGTCTTCAGATAAAAGACCCCTGCCCAGGCAGGAGCAGCGCTGCCTGGCTGGCTTCAACATCTCCAAGGTGACCTGGGCCTCGAGCAGGTGGGGAGCGATAAGCCGCCCCTAAGACCCCAGTCTCCCAGTCCCTAACAGCTATGCTGGACAGATGGCACAGTCTGGGAGTCTCACTTGAACGCCCTCCCGATGCCTCAGCACAATCAGAAAACCCCTCTCCCGTCCTCGTGACAGACACCTCCCCCATCCTGTACTTCAGCCTAAGGCAACCCGTGACCTTGGTCTTCAGCAAACCCAGCGGCACAAGAATCCCCAAGGCATGGTCAGGCCAGCTTTGAGGGCGAGAACTTGGCCCCACTCTCGGGGGCCGCACATGCTCGGGGGCCGCTCCGCAAACCCGCTGGAGATCAGGACATGGCTCCAGTAGCAGACAACGGCCACACCGTTGGTGGCGCTGTGGTGTGGACAGCCCCCAAGGAGCACGGGCCATCCCTCCGTGTCACCATCACAGCTGGGACCGGCCCCACCCTCTCAACTGCTGCCTGAGAGGCTGTCCTCAGGCCGGCGGACCAGTGAGAAAACCCATCCGATGGGAAGATGTGGGGAGAAGGTCCCCCAGCCAGCAGAGGAAAAAACGTAGTTACTGAAAAAGTCGAGGTCAGTGTCGGCACACTGGGTGCCTTGAGACGATGCCCTGCAAGAGACGGCCGCCCCATCCCCCCGCCCCCAGCCCCAGGACCACGACTGCTGGGTGGGGCTTCCACGAGGTGGGCCCACTGCCCGGAGCAGGAAGCAAACCCTCACACGCACACGCACACGCACACGCACACTCACTCAGTCGAGGCCGGGCCAGAGCTGAGCCAGGGTGCAGGGCGCCAGGCGCGAGTCTCTGCGGAGGACCAGGAGCAGGGCCGCTGTGCCCCTGCGACCACAGGCTGTGCGTCTTACGAGAGTACACCGCCCCCCTCCCCGTGCTGCTAGCTTGTCAGCAGCCAGAATTCACTCCCAGGACCACGTCGTGGCCACTGACCCTAGCTGAACGTCTCTGTCACATGCAGGGCAGAGCGGAGCCCCTCCTGCAGACGGACTCGCCCAAACCCCGCACGGGCCACGACGACCGTCCCTGTCATGCAGGTGGGGCTCGTAGCTCGGGCAGGTCGGCCCCTTGCCCGGCTCCGCTCGTGACGGCGCAGATCCCCGAGGGAGCTGCCGATAGCTACTCAGGTGATGCCTGACGCCTGCCATCCCCCTGCGGCTGGTGCGTTAGGCGTCATACCCACGGATCCACGGACAAACCCAAGGTCACTGAGAGTCACCGCTGGTTTTCCCCGAGGAGTTTCACGGTTTCGGCTCTTGCATTTAGGCCTTCAATTGACTTGGAATGAGCCTCCGCGCCGGGGCTGGAGGTGGGGGCGGCCCAAGCACCACTGCTGAAGAGACCACCCTCTCTCACTGAATGGATCTGGACTCCGGTCAAGGGTCAGCGGCCCACAGGCGTGAGGCCCTCTTCCCGGGCTGGTCCGCTCTGCGCCGCTGGGCTCGTGTCTCATCGCACCAGAACCACAGCGCTCTGAGTGCTGTGACTCGGTAATCTGCTTTGAAATCAGAGCTGACTCCCGCCATTACTCCTGATCGTGCTTTTTCAGGATCGTTTGGGCTACTCAAGGCTCCCCGTAGTCCCATTCGGATCTCAGGGCCAGCTTGAGCTGACAGTTCTGAGCACCCACCCCCACCTCATGCACACCCTGAGCAACTGGGTGAAGCCTCCTGCTCAGTGGCCTGATGAAGTGGGTGTTCATATCTTCACCGAACAGAAGAGTAAACTGAGGCTGGAAGCTGAACGCTTTGCCCCAGACGGTCAGCAGGGCCAAAAAAAAAGTTTTTTAATGTTTTATTTATTTCTGAGAGAGAGAGACAGCGTGAGCAGGGGCAGGTCAGAGAGAGAGGGAGACACAGAATTGGAAGCAGGCTCCAGGCTCTGAGTTAGCTGTCAGCACAGAGCGTGATGTGGGGCTCAAACCCACGAACCGTGAGACCATGACCTGAGCCAAAGTCGGACACTTAACCGACGGAGCCTCCCAGGCGCAACAGGGCCAAGATTTAAAACCCTCCTGCCCGGCCAGTGTGTCTCGATGCAGCTGCACACAGGGAGGTGATGAGAAATGGCTTCCCAGGAGCCCGGGGAACCCAGGCTCAGGCCACGGGACGGCAAGCGGGGGGAAGGAGGTGCCGTCAGGCAAGGGCAGTGGGAGCCAGCTGTGTCTCTCCGATCTCAGGGAGGCACATCTTCCACAGGGCCCAGCGGGACCTGAACCTGCAGAATGTTCTCCACGCTGGCTGCGCTGAGCGCCGGGGCTCCGGGCCTCCTCGCCTCAGGCCGGTGAGGCTTGAGGGTGACAAGTGACAACTCTCCCCACCCCCATCCTGCTCAGCCTCGGGCTGCAGAAGCAAGTTGCGGATGCAGGGCCAGGGCTGCTCCTGGGGACTCAGAGGGGCGGGGATGTGGGAGGGGAGCAAACCTGCAGCCGCCTCCAACACCGCGGAAGTGACGAGGAAAGTGGGGACACAGTGGGGGAAGCGGAAAGGCAGACTGTGCGGAAAACAAGCAGTGCCCGCTGTGGAGGGCTGAACGGGGGCACCCAGAGTCTATAGATTACTTGGCCTTGTTGAAAAAGGAACCCGAGATGAGGTCATGGGTGAGGGTGAGCTCTAAATCACGGAATCAGGTGTCCCTGTAAGAGAGGGGAAGGGGGTTGACCCTGTGGATACAGAGGCAGAGACAGCAGGGACCGGGGCCCCCGAGGCTGGGAGAGGCAGCTGGCATGTGCCCTAGAGCCTCCGGTGGGACCGCCACTCTGCCCACACGGCGACTTCAGGCTCCTGGGCTCTGGAGCCGGGAGAGCACCCAATTCCATCGTCTTCAGCCACCTACCTTGTGGTCATTGGTTACAGTGACCTCAGGACACAGGGACACCCACCCTCCACGCTGGGCTCGCCTCCCACCTGACCCCTCTGCACGGCCCCGCTCACTGTCACAAGCGCCCGCTTCACCAGGAGCCACGGCAAGCACGCACCTCAATCCTCACTGCACCCCACCCCACTGCCCAGAGCGGGGAGGGCGGGGCTCAAGGTGAGACAGCGCACCCAGATCACACACAGCAGGCCACGGTGCATGGGCTTGAACTTGGGCCCCTGTGCTGACACACAGCCTCACGCCACCCCCACCCACCAGTCGGACCTCACAGGGGAAGGGCAGGGCGGGCCGGGGAGGTCTATGTTGGGGTCCATTGGCCCGCTGGGGGCAAACCCTTGGCTCTCTGGGCCCAGCAGGAGTGCAGGCAGCGTGGGCAGCTGACCTGTGGTCCCTGGAACCTTGGAGGGGGGCTGGCTCACCACAGGGGCGGGGTGTGCAGGTGGGAGGTCTGGGGGAGGCATCTGGACCAGGCCCCCTCC
Source organism: Proteles cristata cristata (assembly GCA_017311185.1). Taxonomy (NCBI): domain Eukaryota; kingdom Metazoa; phylum Chordata; class Mammalia; order Carnivora; family Hyaenidae; genus Proteles; species Proteles cristata. The sequence continues at coordinate 64,274 of JAESUZ010002941.1, read as the reverse complement.
CCTCCCCGTCCCAGCTGGAAAAAACGCATCGGGGTCTTTGGGCTCATTACAGAAGAACAGGAATGGGGGGCACCCGGGGGGCTCAGTCGGTTAAGGGTCCAACTCTTGTTTTCAGCTCAGGTCACAGTCTGCAGGTTCATGAAATCAAGCCCCGCATCAGGCTCCTCTCTGATAACATGGAGCCTGCTTGGGACTCTCTCTCCCTGTCTCTCTGCCTCTCTCCTTCTCATTCTTTCTCAAAATAAGTAAACAAACATTACCCAAAAGCAGAACAGAACCATTCTGAACACACACCCCCATGCAACTGAGGGACCCCTCTCTCTGGAGATGGGCTCAGCCCAGCCTCAGAGCCACCCTGAGTTTCCCAGTTTCCAGTTGCTGCGTCTTTAAATAAGCTACTTTCCCCACCCCACCCTCAAGGGGCCCCCACTTGACCTCAGGGATCCTTCTCAAATGTATATCAGAATTTCTTCATCCTGCCCAAAATGAACCCCATTCCCAGACGGGGCCTCTGGGGGTGTAAGTGCGGCCAAGGCTGAAAGATCACAGAGAACACTGATCGTTCTTGGGGGTGGTGACGACAGGACTTCCTGTCCTTTAGGAGACAGACGCAGAGGTGCCCGCGAGAGGGGTCCCAGGGTCCACACCTACTTCCTGCCTGTCCAACACCACAGCGTTCAACGTTCACACTTGCACGTGTGCGCACGCACACACAGCAAAGTAGCCACAATCAATTCTACGTAGTTTTCATTATATTTGTCAAATTTCCTATTTGAAAATTCTCAAAATAAAGACTGCGTATTGTTTACTAAGAACGCATTTAGAAGAGTAAATTAAGGGTCCCATCGTACTTACAATAAAATCTGAATGGTCCATCCCGGTTGAAGGCAAGTGTCTCTAGGTGATTTGGCTCCCACACCATTCGTGTCAACCGCGACCCGCACTCCAGACTTGTCTCCTGCATGGTGTCCCCGCCGCCTCAAGCTGGTTCTGACCTCAGGGCCTTTGCACTCGCTGTGGCCTCTGCCTGACCATCCAGATTTCCACACAGCTGGGCCTTCCCTGTCCCCCCATCCAGTGCTGAGGGTGCCGCCCAGGACACACAGGCTGTCCCTGCCCCACCCTGTCCATCCACACGGCACTTCTGTCTCCTCTGCCCACCGCTGTGCCGTGGGGTCTCGCAGGTCCTCGCTCTATGTTTAACTCAATGAATGAGATGGGATGCCCACCCACCCCACCTCTGGTCACCATCCAGTCAATCTAGGGGTCTGAGGAATGTGGGAAAGGAAAGGCTGCGCGGTCTCCCCCCAAAGGCCCCCAGGGTCCAGAACACCACCTGCCAGGTTCCCAGCCACCCAGCATCTGGCCTAAAAGTGTCTCCTGTCTTCTGGGACCTAACTGAGGTCTGGGGCCAGAGCAGGGTGGGTTCAGAAACTGGTTCAGAGAGACCATGCCGTCAAGTGGTCCAATCAGAGCCTCGGTGAGATGGTCTGAGAAAGGAGGACAGCTCTCTCTGGCCCTAATGCCTCCGATCGGCGGCAGGCATTTATTCAGTTCCCACAGGGACACCTGTCTGTCAATGTACACACATACAGAGTTGCGGGGGGAACCACATAGAAGTGAATGTAAGCCATGATCAAACCATTCCTGAACTCCACCTCGTGGCCTTTTCCACCTACAAATTTCTGTACCATTTAAGCCCATGGGAGCCAGCTCTTCCCTCCATGGAGTGACTCCCCCTCCATCACTGCCCCCCCGGGGGGCCTCAGCGATGGAAACAGCCGCCCCGAACACAACAGCACGTGTCCTCACACACACCGCCCTGCCTCGGGAGGCTTCCCAGAGGAGATGCAGTGTGTGTGGCGGGATGTGGGGGTGGCGCCTGTCACTCTGGCGCAGCCGCTGCCTGCCAGTGCAGCCTGGGGAGCCTTGCTGCTGCTGGACGCCTCCGTTTCCGGAGCCGGGAAGACCCCACATCTAAGGGGCCTCCGTGCAGCCGCGACCGCCAGTGCACAGCCCGCCCCCAGCCCCTCCTCTTCCAACAAGCTCTCTCCCTGCCTGGAAAGCAGAGTCCTCTGACAAGGCACCAGTCTTCGCCAACAGGCTGCCTTCCCCCCTCCCAGGCGGCAAAGGGAGAGGCAGAACTCCAGGCCCCAGGCGCAGCTGGGCAGCCGCGCCCCGGGTTCAGCTTCAACAAAGCAGCCACTCCCCTTTCCCGTTCCACCGCGGTCCACGGCCTGGACACGCAGCGATGCGACAGCTGCAGACCAGGAGGTCCGGTGGGCACGGCCCAAAGTGGCCCGGACTCTCCAGGAAGCGTGGCCCAGGGGAGTGACCGGGGAGATTCCGAGGAGGGCTTACCCATTGTTTCCGAGCGTGGTTCCTCCTCTTGAAGTACAAGATTAACTTTTTCCGCATCGCCTGGTTTCTAAGCGGGAAGAACACAGCAAATGGGGCAGGTCAGTAATGCAGACTTTCCGATATTTTGTCCTTCACTGAGCTGATTCCTGAGAGCAAGCCCTAAGTCTGCCCCTTTACCGGTTCACGGGGGGCTAAGAGACACTCCAGAAGGAGCCACGAACCACCAGTGTGCGTCCTTCCTCTCCCCGTGGTGCCCTCGTCCACATTCAGACTGAGCACGGCGCAGAAGAATGGTCCCTGGAGGTAGGGTGTCGGCACTCCCCACCCCCCACGCGCACCCAGGATCCCTTCTGGAAAACTGGCCACAGAGAAATGCACAGGCTCAGACCAGGAATGCGGCCAGAGAGACTGGACCTGAGACCTGTGGCCACCCCGACACAGCTGTCCCCCGGGCTGGCTCCAGCACAGCATGGCACTCTGGGCTGCAGGCCACCCGGCTTGTGACAGCGGAGGTCACCCGGGCAGGGCGGCACAGGCTGGCAGCTGCCGGCCAGGTAGGGGCCCTCAGAAAGCCCCCCTCCTTCAGCTCCTCCCCACGCAAGCGAGAGCTGCAGCAGACAGCCGGGGGGGGGGCCTGGGAGCTGGGGCCCTCGGACATGCTCACCCCCACTGAACGTGCTCACACCCCCAAAACGTGCTCGGCCCCCCAAACCTGCTTGCCCCGATCTGGGGGGCAGTGGCGGCAGCTTCCCCGGGGAGGGGTGCTCCTTCCCCCTCATGTTCCCAGGAGCGCCCAGCCCCACGGAAAAGATATAATGATGCCCCCGCCAGCCTCTGGGAGGTTCCCAGAGCTACCCTGCACCCCAGCCTCAGGAGCAGGGCAGAGATGGTGGCTGTCCCCAGGCCCTTATGGGCAGGCAGAGGACACAGGGGCCCCAGGGAGGGTCACTGCCTCCAGGCCCCCGCACATAGGCACCACCGCCAGGCCCAGCTGTCCTCAGGGTCTGCCACCACACCTGTCCCAGGCCGAATGATGGCCCCCCCATCCCCAGGGCTCAATGCAGACCTCCAGCAGGAAGCCAGCATCCTCACTACCATGGCTCCAGTCCAGGGCCACTAACTAGCTGCATGTCACCTCTTAACAAGAAGGGAGAGGCCACGGTGAGCATGTGGGTGGCACCACATCTCCAGAACGCCCACAGACCCCAGCAGCACTCAGAGCCCCCACGGACCTCCCTGAAGTGGCGTGGGTCCCTGGCTCCCGGGCTCATCCTCGCCTCACGTCAGCCGCCCTCCCCACCTTGAGGCCTCACCGCTGACCTCAGCCTCCCCTGCCCTGTGCCCGGCAGGGTGGCCACTGGGGTCCTCAGTCACACAGGCTGAGACCAGAAAACTTCATTCCACGACAAAGAATGTAAGTAATCTCAGCCTCAACATCCTCATCTGAAAAATGGGTGCAATTATATCACGTTTTCAGTCACTCAGTCGATGTTTACTGAGCACCTACTATATGCAGGTACTCTTCTAGGCACTGGGGACACAGCCTCGAGCAAGGCAGAGTCCCCAGACCTCACAGAGGGGGTGCTGAGAGGGGCCCCAAGACAGTAAGAAAAATACTGCAGATAAACCCCGACTCAGGAATTTAAACAGGGTGGCGGGGTAGTGACCGCGTGGCCAGGGAAGGTATAGCTACTTCAGGTTCAGGAGTGCAGAAAAGTCAGAGACGGCCCCAAGCCATCTCAGCTGCGGGAAGAGGGACCCAGCCGTGGAAAGAACCAGAGGGCAGGGCACTCTGGGTAGAGGGCACTGCAAAGGCCCTGAGGTGGGGACAAACTCAGGGAACTTGAAGAACAAACAGAAGAAGCCCCATGTGGCTGGACAGCAAAGGGGAGGAGAGGAGGGCGAGGAAGGGAGGGGAGCGGAGGGGGCGGAGGGGAGGCGAAAAGGTAAAGAGTCGCACAGCCGAGAAGGCCGAGAAGCAGGGACCGCCCAGAGCCAGCAAGCTGGTAGCACGGAGGCCCTGGTTTCTAACAAAAAGCCACTTCTCTCTGGAGTATGGCGGGTCCCAGGGCTGGTGCGGGAATACGCTGGAAGCGCCTGGAGCATCTTTAAGTAAAGAAGTGCTAAAATGAAGAAGAACAAATCAGAATGAAAAGAGCGGAAGGACACGAGACTCACGCCGCGCCTCTGACTGCCAAAGCCGGGAGACTCAGAGCAGCAGGGTAAGTAACGCGGCGCCAGCTTGTGACCCCAGGAACAGCATAAATATCCGGAGTCCGCGCCGATACAAGTAAATGACCGAACAAATAAATAAACGAGGAGGAAGGAGCGAGTGCGCCTTAACAGAATTCCAATTAAGAAACGTAGAAGGGATGCGGGAAACGGGGCAGCGTCGCTACAGCACCGCAGCCCTACCTGCCGCGGGAGTGTCACACTAACTGGCAAAACTCTGCGAACAGGACGTTTGCGTGGCCTCAGAGCATCTTCCCTCAAATATTTCCTAACCATTTGGCAGTTTTAACTCCACCCGTAAATTCTCTGACATCCCCTGCAGGGCAGGCTCCCCTCCCGGGACGGCAGGCCGGCCCCACGACGTGGTCTAAAGCACCGAGCACGTGCGGACCACACACCAACGCACAGAGGACACAGCGCCCCCGACCTGCCGGGGCAGGAAGGGCGGCTCGTCCTCTCCGTGGGCTCTTCCCCCAAACCCACGCCGGCCCTTTCGTGAGAAACACCGAGCAAACCCAAGTCACGGGACGTTGGACAAAACCCCTGATCGCTACCCTTCTAAAGTGTGAGGGTCAGGAAAGCCAGGCCGAGGCGGAGAAGCCGTCGCCCGGGGACCAAGGACACATGAGGACGAAGTGCAAAATGGGAGCCTGTTATCAGATGCGGGACCAGGAGACGGACCTTCGTGGACAAACTGGAAAAGCCCCAGGACGGCGGCTGGGTGGGCCCAGAGCACCGTCCCGCCGTTACTTCCTGCATTTTGACAAGCGCACCCTCAGTCCCGTCGGATTTCCCCCTCGGGGACGCTGGCTGCTGGGGATGCAGGAGGTCCTCAGTACTGTCTGCCACCTTCTGTAAATCTAGCTGTTTTACAGTAAATACGTAAGAAAATAAAACACAAGGTCATGATCTATGCTGAAAGGTCCTGGTGAGACCAAACAACTTTCTCCGGAGCTTGCAGGAGCACGTGTGCAGGTCACAAATGGAAATGCGTCCCCCCTCCCTGCCCAGTGATGCTGGGGCCCCAACCCCGGGACCTCAGGATACCACCCTATTCGGAAACCGCCTCGTTCCAGAGGTCAAGTTAGCACCAGGCCGTCAGAGCGGCCCTACCCCCTAGGCCTGGCGTCTGTCTACAAAGGCGAAGCGTGGCCTTGGAGATGCTGGGGGGGGCGGGGGGGACACGAGAGCAGAGACAGGGCACTGTGAGGTGTCCACAAGCCAAGGGACGTCCGGGAAGGCACCAGAAGCCGGGAAGGGCACGGAGGGCTCCTCCCCCGAAGAGATCAGGGCCCCATGGCCCCCGGACTCCGGACGGCTAGCCCCCAGGGGAGAGGAAGCCCCCGGGGCCCCCAGCCGCCCAGCAGGGGGTAACCTGCAGCTACGGCCAATCTTAGTGGGCAGGGCGGCTGTGCCCGGGCTGGAAGGGCTGGAAGGGACTGGGTGCAGAGAGGTCCCTGTGGGGGCAGGGGGGACGCGTGCAGCTGCCCCCATCCACCGCAGCTGCTACAGGGCAGACGGGGGTTCTCCTGGCCGACCCAACCTTCCTTCCAAAGCAAGCACCATGCCTGGCGCCCAGAGGCGCCCAGTGACTCTGCCAAAGAGGACAAATGTCGAGTCTGCAGGCCACGAACGGGCACAGTCCCCAAGCAGAGCCGGCCACAGGAGCACTGTTTGGACTGCAGTGCTTTCTAAACCATCTGGATTCGTTGCCGGTGTTGAAAACCAGACGCCATTGCATAAAAAGCAGAACTTAAAGGTTCTCTTAAAAGATCAGGTGCTGGGTATGGGGCGCCTGGGTGGCTTAATCGGTTAAGCGTCCGACTTTCGCTTAGGTCATGATCTCGCGGTTCATGGGTTCGAGCCCCGCATCCGGCTCTGTGCTGACTGCCAGCTCAGAGCCTGGAGCCTGTTTCAGTCTGTGACTCCCTCTCTCTCTGACCCTCCCCTGCTCATGCTGTCTCTCTCTCTCCTAGAAATAAAAAAAAAATTAAAAAAATAAAAATTAAAAAAATTAAAAAAAAAAAAAGATCAGGCGCTGGCACAGCCCCTATTGGCCAGAGCCCCGGGCCGAGGCCTGAGCGCCCCTTCCGAAGGGCGATGGGCTCCCCCACTGGCCAGGGCCCTGCCGCTCCGTCCCTGTCCTTCTGGCCTCGCCGGCGTGCCTCCAGCCACCAACCCCGCCAAGCTATGAGCGGCTGCTTGCTCACGTCCCCTGGCACACGTCTGTGGGGTGTTTATTTTGTCCCGAGGAGAGCTGTGGTTTTGGGCGACGCAAAGAGCTTGCTGCAGACTAATCGTCACTCTGCTGAGAACATTTTCTGGCAAAAACCAGGGGATAGAGTCCCTAAGAGGGCTCCGGAGGGGCTGACAAGCAATGTGATGAGCTTGCCGGCGGGGGCGTTTGTGCAGGGACACCTGTTGTCTGCGGGGAAAGTCCGAGTTGATAAGAACGCACAACCTGTAAGAAGTACGGGCCCCATCCTCTGTCGCTGTGCCAGGGGAGACACAAAACCGGGAGGGGCAACGAGGAGACGGACACTGTGAGGTTCAAGGAGCGTCGGACCAGGCCCTGGGTGCTACTGGTCCTGGGGCCCATGGGATTCTAAAACAGGAAAGCTTGGGGGGCAATCGGGTAGGCTTCCTGGAGGAGGAGAGGCTCAAACTGAGGCTTGGAAGGAAGCAAAACATCAAGTGAGCAGAGGGAAACAAGAGCAGAGTTCCACAGAATAAGGGGGAGGAAGGGCGTCAGGCACAGCCAAACCCCCAGCTGCAGGGGAAGGGTAAGACGGCAAAGTCTGCCTGAGTAGGACCCTGAATGCCTTGACAAGAGCCTGTCAGAGGGGGTGACGGATGGTCCAAAACCTGCTTACCGACTAGCAAAGTGACGCGACTTGCTCAAGCTCACCAGGTATCAAGGGGCAGAGCTCAAACCGGAGCCCTGGGAGAGGTGTCAGTGTAGGTGTGCATATCCGTTTGGTCTAGAAGTCTGGCTGTGTGACCCTGGCGAGGTTACTTAACATCTCTGAACTTCCAAAGCAAATCCACAAAAACGTGTAACAGTCACCTGCGCCCCGGATGCTCTTTCCATACGCACAGCCCCAGGGCTGAGGGCTCCAATCAGCCAACCCCCAAGGGAGGCAGCAGGAGGGAAGACATAGGGCATCCAGACAAGAAAAGGGGGACACAGAGAGAACCCCAGGAACCAGCAGGCCCCCAGACCCCAGGGAGAGGAGAGGAACGTGGCCAGTGCCTAGGGTCTGACGCCAGACAAGGGCATGGCTGGGAAAGGCACGGCCACGACAGGGCGCACGGGAGCAGCGACGGTCCTGGGGCTGCAAACCCCTCGCCCATTCGCAGAGCTGTACGGGGCGCTTCACGAAGTCGGCGAGTTCCCCGGGGAGCCGTCCTGGCAGGTCGGGCAGAGGGGGACCAGCCCCTCGGCCGAGTGTCCATTTGGTCTGCTCTGGGGCTACCCTGGCCCATTCCCTGCTTCCCAGAGCCTGAGACCTGGGGCTGAGATCCCATGGGGTGCGGACAGCCCCCCCCCACTGCCCACCGATGCAGGTGGCGGAGGGGGAGCGGCAGAGGGGGGCACAGGTGACGCGGGCACGTCTGAAATTGCTGGTGCGGCAGGAAGTCAAGCGTGAAATTAACTTTGACTGCGCAGCCCCAGCGCTCAGGGAAATTAAAGTGACAGCAAGATCCTTGGGGAGGGGATAACCCCCCCCACCTGGCCCACTGACAGCAGCAGGAGGGAGGTGGACAGAAGGGCGGTGTCTCTTGCCCTCATCAAGCTGTGCCCGGATCGCAGACCGTCAGGCCCGACAGCGCCGAGCACACAGTGAGCGCTCAGGATTTGCTGGATGGACAGATGACGGCAACAGGCAGATCAAGTCGTAAGAGGGACAAAAATCACAGGACGCATCCCGTGCGCCTGATACTGAGCTCGGCGCCTCGGGGCAGAAAGTCACCGGAGCCTCACCAGCCCTAGGAGGCAGAAGCTACTTATTCCCACCTCACAGGTGGGGAAACTGAGGCACTGAGAGTAACAGGCTAGCCACAAGGGCCAGATGCTCATGGCCCCCAGCCGGCCCCTCGCCACCGACTCCCATGTCAGGAAGTGGTTTCCTGGTCCCCACGGTTGCCCGGGCCCCCGATCTTTGCAGCCACAGGACCTCCCTGCCCCTGGCCCTCCACACGGCACCCCTGGCAAGTCCCGCAGCTCCCAGACCCACCAATGACTGCCTGGAGGGCTGCGGGCTCCTCCACCAAGGTCTCTCCGGCCCTAGTGCTTCCTCTCGGCAGCCAACAGAGCTTTGAAAGCAAAACCCCGGCACCTCGCCTCCCAGCATAAACCTCATTGCTGGCCTCCCTTCACACGCAGTTAACAGGACTCGAACTCATCAGCCTGGTGATCTGGCCAGCACCTTCTCCCCCTCAGCTGGCCCTTGGGCCATGCTGGCCTTCCCTGGGATCTCACCAGTTCAGTCCAGCCCCAGGACCCTTGCACGACCTGTTCCACATGCCAGGGAGGCCCACATGGCTCGCTACCGCTCAACCCCACGGTGTCCCCTCCGCTGTCAGGTCTGGCCCTGACCCCCTGGCTAAAGCCACCCCCCCACTTTTTCTGCCATCTCTTTCTCCATCCTCATAGCCTTCTTCCAAGTGAGCACCTGCACTAATTCGCAAATGATCGCACTGAAATTAAAAATACAGGTCATTATGATCTTCGTGGAAAACTAGGAACAAAGTCAAAATTCTAAGGATAAATCAGTTCAAATAATTTGCTTACAGATATATTTTTCTAACATAAAATTCTCCACTTACGTAAGAAATCTTAAATTTATTCGTCTCCACTTTTTAAACTTAAAACGTGTCCATCTGTGAGTTGGATTTGGAACAAATTTGACTAGGCAGTCACCTACTTAGCCAGAATGTACTGCAACAGACCAGAGCCATTCTCTGATGAAGACTGGGGGGTGGGGGGAGGGTGCAAAAATAGTCCTATTTTTTGGGTTTCAGTGAGTTTATAGCTTTATTCTACTTAAACAGAAATGTGTTAACATCTGCTGATATTACTTGTACCTTTTTCTTCCTTGTTTGGACTTTATGGTTGTTTTAATAAACAGAAATCACGTTCAGCTTAAAATATTACTCACTTTTCAGTGAAAACCTTATGTAAGACGTCAGTATGAGATTACTATAAAAACCAGTGCGGCAAAAGGGAAAACATGACTAGGTGAGCAACGTATAAAGAGCTTAAGACAGCTATGGGACCACAGTACTTTTTTAAATAATTTTTTAAAGTTACCTCTGAAAGAGTGCAAGTAGGGGAGGGGCAGAGGGACGGGGGGACAGAGGGTCCAAAGCAGGCCCCATGCTGGCAGCACAGAGCCCGTCGCGGGGCTCGAACCCAAGAACTGCAAGATCATGATGTGAGCCGAAGTCAGACGCTCCACCGAGTGAGCCCCCGGCAGCCCGCACAGTACTTATTAGCGGGATACTCTCTCGCTTCTTTCGTGCACGTTCTCACCACTGGACAAAGCCTGATGAAAAGCATGGGTCTTTGTTCTTTGCTCACAGCTGAATCCCTAGTTCTAGAAGAGGGCCTGACACACAGTAGGTGGTCAATAAATGCATGCTGAGTGCATAAAGAACAAAGAAGTGAATGCTCCCAGCAGCCCTGCTCAGAAGGAAACACCCCGCTGCCACGCCCGACACCAGCAGGGATGGCCCTAGAAGCCCCTGTGCTGTCCCCACCCTCTCCCACCACTAGCAGTGGCCAGGGAGAGGCAGGTCCCAGGCAGCACAGAAGGTGGCCTGAGTGGAAAATAATCTGTGTTGTGCCAGGGGGACTTGGTACCCAGGCAGCAGCCACACCCACGAGGCCACGCGAAAGCACAGCCCTAGCAGGCCTGGCCCTGGCCCACCCCAGGCCAACAGGGACTCGCCCACGGTGCCTGTGAGGCTGTAAGGGGTGACCATTTTGGTGACCAGATCTTGGACCAGTCATGCAAATCCAGAAACGAAAAAGAAGAGACGTCCCCGTCAACTAGACCACCACCGGTGGATATTTAAAGACCACGAAGAGGTTTGTTTGCCTCCAAGGATGGGAAGCTCATTACTGCAATGACCACCCCATGATTCCACTCCAGGGGAGCTTGGGACAATCAGACCAGGCTGATCTGCCCATTGGACAAGCTAAGTACCGCCCTCTGAGGTCACACAAAAACGTCTGCGCCCTCTCACAATAATGAACCTTGAATAGTTCTGCCACGAGTCTGCCTCCAACCTAATGCCCCTGAGCATTCACAGCCACAGGCTCTTCAAGGAGCCCAAAGCCTGCAGCGCCTTTTACCTTTTGGGCTCCTGGATAACATGAGGTAATATCACCTCCTCCACCAAACAGACTATGTTCCCTTAATACATCCCCCCCAAAAAAGCCAACCCCCTTCTGGCAGCCGTATTCCTGATGCTTCCCTCCCAGCTTGAAGACACGAAGCCACCCGCCTCCAGCACAATCTCGTTGCCCCATTATGCCAGGTCAGCCCACACCAGCGCCATGTGGCACTTCACTGGTATTTCCTCACTGCTAACATCTCTCTGAAAAAGGCCCTACCACGGAGCTGCCAGCTTGGCCACGTCCAAAGTCTCTGGGGCTGGATTAGCGGAATGTGGCACACAGGGCCCCCTGAGCACACCGCAGGACACTCCCAGGTGTGCTCACACCAGAGCCCCAAGCACAGGGCCCCACTTGCCCCGGGGCCACCCCCATCATCTTACACTCACGCTCACCAGGAACAGCCTCCACCGCCCAGATGGGAGGAGGCCCTGCAGCCTCCGCCGCTGTCTCCCCAGGCTGTGCACCCCATGTCCTCACCCAGCAACCCCAACTCCAGGCCATGTCCTCGTGCTTCATGGGCCACTCCTCGTCAACCCCCTGCCCCGGGCCTGCTCTGACCCTGACCTCAGCCCTAACCTGGCCCAGATTTCGGGCCTAAACTGCCCCCTTCCCCTGTCCAGCACCTGGCCCTGTGTGGGAGCCCTTCTGGGAGCTGAGAACCCGCATCTCACCCCGGAGCTCCAAGGCCAGACAGCCTGTCCTCCCGGCCATCACACGTCCGCAAAGCTGCCCGCAAGTACTCACATTTTGATGTTCTCATGATACTGCCTGGTGTCGGATGGCTGGTTGTACAACGGCTGCAGAGGAAGGAGAGGGAAGAGCTTCAGAGCCGGGCCCCGAGCCCCCACTGCCGCCCTGGGCTGCCTCCGCCCCAGGCCCTGGGCCCTGGGCCCTGGGCCCCCACTACCACCCTGGGCAGCCTCAACCCTGGGCCCCGGGCCCCAGCTCTAATGGGCCAGCCGCTGGCAGGCATGAACCAGAACACAGGCTGTAGTCCTCCAGGCACAGCCGTGGTGCCAGGACCTGCAAGCGTGCCCGGCACTGCAGACCAGCAAGGCTCCGACACGGAAAGCTGCTCAGCTTGTCGGAGGCCGTGCAGATCACAGTGAGGTGCCACCTGCCCCCGCACCTGGCAGAGCAAAGGGCCGGATGCTGCCAGAAGCCTGTGAGTCAAGGGGAGGACAGGAAGGGCCGGGACGGCGAGGACCCATGTCCAGTGCGCGCACTCTGCAGGGCGCCGGGACGACACCTGTTAAGGAGTGAAGCCAAGTGTGCCCGCCAGCCCCTCCCCTCCTGCAGGCACCTGGGAACGTCGGGCACTGCGTTCCTCCAGGAGACGACGCCGGAACGTCTATACGGTGGCAAAGACGCATCGGAATCAAACCAACTGTGCCCCGCCCGAAAGACGAAGAGGGAAAGGAGGGCTCGTGAGCGGCGGGGACACTACAGAGCAGCGAGGAGGGCCCTGGGCCCACAGCCGGCAGCGAGTGTGTGGACGGAGAGAAGCTGCTGTGTATGCAGGGGCCCCGGAGCAGAGCCAGCTGCCGGGCACTGCCCTCCTGGCCGGCAGCACAGTGTGCAGGGGCTGGGGCACAAACTGGTACACAGCCTGGCCCTAATGCTCTCTGGCCGCCGTCCCTAGGGGACTCACATAAGCCACCTGTGCCCCAGGAGTGCAGCTGGAAAGGGGGCTGAGCTCAGAGCTCAGAGCTGTCGTGCAGATCAAACGGGGCCACGCACGTGGAGCTCTCAGCGCCTGGCGGACAGAAATGCCCAAGAGGTGCCCGTGTCACTGTTGTCGCCATCAGGGCGCAGCGACGGAGCAATGGTGCCAGTATTTCTTGCCTCCTTTTTCCACATGCCCTTGCTCTGGCCGATGAAACGCTCACGAACTTAACGAAAGCAGAGGCTCGAAAACACACGTGTGCATTTCTGCTTCTTCCCTTGTTCACTTGCTCCTGGCGAGAGACCATGCCTGGCCTGCCGGCAGCAGAGCAGTAACAGCCCGCCCCCCGCCCCCCGCCCCCCGCCCCCCCCGAGGCCCAGCTGCCCGCGGAACAGCAGAAATGCTCGCCTGACTTCGACCCTCACTGAAAACAGGAAACGGTGGCTGTTTCAGGCCACGGAATTTGGAGTTGGTTTGTCACGCAGCGGTAGCTAACAGATACAATGATCATCCCCATTTTACGGAGAAGAAAATCACGTCCCTGAGAGATTAAAATATGTGCCCACAGCCGGTAAGGATTGAGCTGCAACTAGAGTCCAGTCCCGCTTTGGTACTGGAGGCAGGGCTCTGCTGCCCACCCACGCCTGCGCCCTCTGGGGGTCTTCCCGGGTGCATGTGCATCACCCTCTCCCTCACCATCAGCCCACACGCACAGGAGCCTCCCAGCGCCGCCGTGGACGACTGCGGGAGAACGGGCATGCCACCGGGAGAGGGAAGAGGGCACCAACATCTCTGCCCTGGAATGTCTCCGCAGGGACCCGGCTGACACACCTCCTGACCGTGCCCGCCCACGGGGACCACGCACAGGCAGCATGGCCACAGGGCACAACCTGCCTCCCCAGAAACAGGCCTCGTGTGCGCCGCAGGCAGGGTAGGGTCCTCAAGGAGGGATCCCCACACCCCTGGGCATCCCCGGCAGCCTTGGCTGATGACAAGGTCACCTCCCCCCCTCCCCACCCCCAGTGCCACACACTCCCCTGCCTCCATGAATTCCAGGCTCCGCGCTCAGCTACCCCCCAGCCACCCTACGGCTGGTACAAGCCGGGTCAGGCTGCCTTCCCAGGTGCTCAGAGGGAGGCGGGGAGGTGTGAACCCCACTGTGGGTCTGAACCGGAGGGCAACCCCAGGCCCACAGCGACACTCGCTGCGGGACTTCTCGCTGCACAGGGCGTTACCGCAGAAGGCCGATGGCCCCTCTGAGCAGCAGGGGCCCCGCAGAGACTCCTGGGCCAAATTCCAAAGATTAAACATGCATGTTTGGCCCGGGTGGCTCTGTATTGGGTGCTTTCCACGTGCCTGAAAAACACAAGCCACGTAGGGGTGGGCGTGGCCATCTGCTCCTGCTCAGGTTCCAGGAACACATGCCTCGACTGAAGAGATGGCACCTCCCTTGCCAGCTGTGTGACCTCAGACACCTGAGGGCAACATGCTGGGCCTCTGTTTTCTCATCCAGAAAATGGACACAGCAAATAGGAACTACCTCACAAGGCTTTCGAGGAACCCAGGAAATGTCAGACTTGGTGACTGATCTCTGTTGTTTTGGTTTTAAGATGGCAACTAACAATGTCTCCACGGCCTAAAGGGACCAGGAGGGGCTGAAGGACCACACGCAGACACTCTGGGAGCGCGGGAAGGGTGGGGCGGGGCCTACTTCTACATAACGAGATGGGCCGGAACACAGGAGATGGGCTTCTGAGAGGGCAGCACCGGCACGGTCAGCATGTGCTGATTTGGTCACCCGCCAAATCCACTTTCACCGGCGGCCGTCTGCCCGGGAGGTAAGCTGAAGACAGAGCACCCCGGGCCCGCGGTGGCTCAGCAGCGGGCCTCCACAGAAGACCTCAGAGAAGTCTGTGCGGCTCGCTGCCTCCAACCACGGTGCTGTCCCTGAAGGAGGCAGCACCAAGCACTCCTCAAAGTAAACTGAGTCCTGGGAGAAAAGGGAGGTGTCCGGGCCGAGTCCTGGAAGGCTGCTTGTTACATGGGGACAGGCTCCTTGGGGCAGCCTCTCTGGAGCCCGAGTGGGATGGGGGCTGAGGGGGACAGGGGTCGGAGAGGCCATGGCCCATCCATGGCTGGTATGCGGCTGGGGGGAGGACAGGGCCCAAGGGAGGTCTCCCCTACATCCACCAAGGGGCCTGTGCAAGGACAGGCAGAGCCTCCTTGTGTCCCAGGAGACAAGTTCCAACATGACGGCCCTGAGGTGACCTTGACCTCGCAGCCACAGCAGCTTTCCTCTGCCTCTCTCACTATCTCACAGGCTCTAATCCCATCAGGGGGACACAGCACCTAAGAGGGGAGCCCCCTTGCCCAGGCAGAATGCTCCGGTACCCCTGGGAAGGCCCACCCTCCTGGCTAGAGGCCCTGGGCCCATATCTCACCCTCTCCGTACCTCTAACTCCTCTAAAACTGGGGGCACAGCCCAAACAATCCAGGGGCAGGAAGACCACGCAAGGCCAGGGACGCACAAGGCCGTAAAGCAGAAATGACAAGGAGAGCAGAGCTGGGAGAAGGAAGGGGGGTCCCCCTCGGCCTGACTTCAGCCAGCTGGCGGGGTGGCCGAGAGCAGCCAGAAACCCCAGGTGGACTGAGCTGCTAAGAAATGAAGTGTCAGCCCTGGCCCTCAACCCTCTGGTGACACCACATTCTTAAAATAGCGCCTCTGAACAGGAAGGAAGCCAATGACTCAAAGCCGCGGGGAGAGGGGGTGGGGGCCACAGTGGTCCCCACCCTCCCTCCAGCACCCCCTCCTCCAAGCAGGGCCTCGATTGCCTCCCCACCTGCCCCCATCCTGTCCCGTCCCAAGGGTGCTAGGATGGAGGGGGCGGGGAACACTCAAGCCCAGCCTGGGCTATCTCTCTTCCTTTTCAATGTTTCCAATGCAAATTTCTCCTTGGCCCAGGCTTCCCCCTCCCCTGGCAGCGAGGTCGGACAGCACCACCAGGGTCCCTGAGGCCCCGCAGCCTCTCCCTGGGCTTGGGACTCCCTGGCTGCAGGTGAGAGAGGAGCACCACCCCCCCATGCTGTGGCCTAGTGGCTGCAGATGTAGGGCCGGCAGCAGCAGGCCCTCCAGGAAGGAGCCCGGGCACTGGGCACACCACGGAGCTGCCTCTCCTTGGCGCACCTCTCTGGCCACTGGGGCCTTTTGGTGACAGAGGGCAGACCTGCGAAGGTCCGGCTTGCCACAACCCCACAGGCCCAGCATACATCCCTGCCTCATCTCTTACTCTATGACCCTAAACGAGGCACTGCTCTGAGTCTCCTCTAGAAAACGGACAGGCTTGACACAAAGCAGGTGTCCTGTCACTGGGAGTCCCTTCCCCAGCCCCACCAAAAGCCACTGAGCTAAGAATCCAT
The DNA here is from genome assembly GCA_017311185.1 of Proteles cristata cristata. NCBI lineage: Eukaryota > Metazoa > Chordata > Mammalia > Carnivora > Hyaenidae > Proteles > Proteles cristata. The sequence goes on along the minus strand of JAESUZ010002941.1, from coordinate 48,192 downwards.
GGACTTGGAGAGGACTCCAGTGACGGCCACACAGCCCACCAGACACTGCAGACTGTGGCCTCCGGTGCCACTAGCCTTGGGATGGCTCTGCTCTGAGGCCCCAGGAGAGGACAACCCCTCACCCGTGAGGACCCAGAAAAGAATCACGCAGACTGAGCCCACCAGATGCCCTGCCCAGCTCACCGGCGCTCCTCAGGCACCTGTACACAACAGGCTATATGCTCCTCCGCACTCAGGAGGCCCCGGGACTATCAGGTCAGGAAAGGGGACAGGAGAGCCGCCAGGTCTGGAAACGGCTGGGTACCGCCTCTGGTCCTGCCGTCCCCGTTGTCAAGAAGAGGAAACTAAGGCAAGAAGCAGCTTACTAGTGCGAATGGGAAATGGTGCACAACTTCGCAGAACAGTCTGGCAGTTTCTCAAGAGGTTCAACACAGAATGATGGTGGCCCACCGATTCCACTCCCGGGTGTACACCAAAGAGCAAAGAAAACCTGTGCATTGGGGCGCCTGGGTGGCTCAGTCGGTTGAGCGTCTGACTTGGGCTTAAGTCACGATCTTGCAGTTCGTGGGTTCCAGCCCCACATCGGGCTCTGTGCTGACAGCTTGGAGCCTGGAGCTGCTTCGGTTCTGTTTCTCCCTCTCCCCCTGTCCCTCCCCTGCTCATGCTCTTCCCCTCTCTCTCTCTCAAAATAAAAAAATAAAAATAATGGCCCAAAGCAAGCACAATGTAATGCCTGTCGATGCATAAATGGCCGAACAGATGCGGCGGACCCCGACAATAGGACAGTACTGAGCCATTACCAGGAGAAAGCACGGCCACCCTGCTGCAACACGGACCAGCCTGGAGGACGTGATGGTGAGTGAAAGAAGCCAGTCAAAGAGGCCACACAGTGTGTGAGTCCACTGACACGAACTTTCCAGCAGGCAAATCCACTGAGATGGAAAGTAAATTAGTGCTGGGTGGTGGGGACAGGACAGGAATGGAAAGATAAGGAGGTGATAGTTAAGGCCACGGAGTTCTTTCTAAGATAGTAATATGTTCTGAAATGGACTATAGAGATGCCGCACACACCCATGAATATCCTACAACGTACTGTACGCTTTGTTTTAATTTTGTTTAATGTTTTTTATTTATTTCTGAGAGAGAGAGACAGCATGAGCAGGGGAGGGGCAGGGAGAGAGGGAGACTCAGAATCTGAAGCAGGCTCCAGGCTCCAAGCTGGCTGTCAGCACAGAGCCCGACACGGGGCTCAAACCCACGAACTGCGAGATCATGACCTGAGCTGAAGTCGGACACTTAACCGACTGAGCCACCCAGGCGCCCCGTGTACACTTTGGTTTTAAGAGAGAGCGCACGCATGCACAGACACACATACTAGCAGCAGAGGGAGGAAGAGAACGTTGAGCAGTCTCCATGGTCAGCCCAGAATCCAAAGCAGGGCTCCATCTCGAGACCCTGAGCTTCAGATCATGACCTGAGCTGAAATCGAGAGCTGCGCCACCCAGGCACCCCGTACACTTGAAATTGATGAATTGCGTGGCATAGGAATATCTCAAAAAGGCTATTTGAGAAAAAAGAGGGTCTTAGAGACACCCCAGAAATCATGCCCAACAAAGAAAACAAGCCCCCCGAATGGGACAGGAGCCTGCCACCCACTGCAGGGGGGAGGGGCCGAGAGGCTCTGCACCTATGCCTCGGGAGTCCCTGCTGCCTGCCCGGCTCTGCCCTGTGGGAGGCCCCGGAGCCGCTCCATGTCTCACAGTGGCCTGAGCATATGGGCTCCAGGCTGGGGAGCAGCTACCACTGACAAAAAAAACTCCAGGGACAAGACGAAGAGTTCAACCCTCCTACGTGTTCGTGGCAGCCAAGCGCAGGACAAGGGTGTGCGAGGTGAGCCTTACGGAGCATCACTTCACTGAACTCCTCCCCCCCACGGCCAAAGACCCCAGTCTTCCCATTTCACAGAAAAGAAAAGCGAGTCCTCTTCCCGGGGCCACTCCACAAACATGTGGTGGCACAGAGTTCAAAATTAGGCTCCCAGTGCAAAAGACGTTATCGTGTGCGAGCATGCACGCATACCCCAGGCACGCCACGTGCACGGTACCCTCACAGCCAGCCTGTGTGTGTCCCCACGTGCTGCCTCAAAGCTCCGCGCCAGCCTGCCCAGGGGACACCGACCACTCCCCCTGGGGCTTGAGGCCTCCCACCAGCTGAGAGTTTCCGCGTTCCCTCTGTTTCTATCTCTGGTGACACATGAAGGTGACAGAGGGCCTGAGCAAAGAAGAGGCCTGGGGTCTGCTTCCCAGGTCTGCGGCAGACGTGGCAACTTCCCATCAGGAAAAGGCCACCGACACAGGTACCACAAGTAAGATGCTAGCAGGCGCTCGGCATTTGCTGCCCACCAGGTGCCCTGGCTAACTGCCTGCAGAGGCTCATGCGGGTAATCTTCACTGCAACCCAGCGGGACACGGCTGCTACTTCCATGTCACAGGTGAGGAGACCGGGCTGGGGTCCACACCGCTCTGAAGTGGCAGAGATCACCCGGCCGGGAATAAGGGCTCCCATACGAAGCTACAGCCCAAGTCGGGAGTCCACCGTGTGCTCTGCCTGTAGGGGCGCCAGCCGCCCCAGCCCCCACCGCCCACCATCGGCCAGCCCCCCCCCACAGCCCCCACCGCCCCCATCGGCCAGCCCCCCCCCCACAGCCCCCACCGCCCCCATCGGCCAGCCCCCTTATCAGAAGTGTGTATTTCCTGCCTCCTCCAGGACAGGGCAGCCTTGGCAACAGCCGACTTCCTTCTTCCTCTCCACGCCCACCTGCCTCCCTGCCCACCTCTCCCCTCCCGCCCCTCTCCAGCCTCCCCCAGCTCACCAGCTCCACCTGAGGCCCCAGGCCTTCCAGAATCCGATGTGCAGCTTCCGCCTTCTTCTGCAGGGTGACGGAGAAGAGGAGAAATTAAAAAAAAAAAAAAAAAAAAAAAAAAAAACAGAACAGATTATAAATAGAGGTCTCCGGAACAGCAGGCAGCTGCCCAGCCCAGCAGCCAATCCAGGGCCCCGGAGTGGGGGTGGGGGGGCGCGCCACGGTCCCCCCCCAAGCCCTCCCCACGCTGGAAACAAACAGAGGGGCCTCAATACCCCTGCAGCGTCCCTGGCAAGCCCGCCAAGTTTCGGTTCTAACAAACGCACGGTGTTCTCCGTTGCCGGGCCCCCCCAAACCCTCAGCCCCCCCCCCTCCCGGGCGCAGGGCTGTGGGCACAGCGCTCCGCCAGCAGGCCACGCCGCCAGGCCCAAGATGCCTTCCTCCGCTCGGGAGCTGGCTGGTGTCTGCAATTACCTCAGAGCTGGTGCCGCCAGCCAGGGAGTGGGGGGGCGGGGGGAGATAGAGGCGCTCAGAGATACCCTTTCTAGGATTCTTGTATTTCACAATCATGTGACTATTTCTGAGCTGCCCTGGGGCCTCCCCGCCTCCCTCCCCACTCACAACCCAGGACTTATTAGGAAAACAGGAACATGTGGCAGAAGGAGCTCAGTGGCTGTGAATTCAGCAGGCTGGACCTCCGGCCCGGCCGTGAAGGCCGACATTGTGCCTCAGCCCGGCCTTGCAGGCCCCGGGCCTGGGACCAGCGCGGCCTGCTCTCGGGACGCCCAGGGGGTGGCCCGGGGCCAGCTGGGGGAAGGGGGTGACAGAGAACGGTGGCCAGTGGCTTCAGAAGGCTCTCTGTCGGGTCTGGGCCACTGTGTGTGATGGAAGGCGGGGTGCCCACGGCGTGCACCTGGGACACCTAAGTCCTCTCGTAGCCCAGGAAAGGCTGGGTGCTCCTGATTCAGCCAAACTCAGGGAGACCACCCAGTATCTGGGGGGAGCCGGCAGGACAGGCCAAGCAAGTCCCCTTTGATAATCCCCAAGTCCAGATCCACTGAAAGAGGGCAACCGGAGCCTGGGAAACGCGGCTGACAACAGAACTCAGAGCCCAGGCTCCTGGTGTCGCGGCAGGGAGGCGGGGAGCCGAGCGCCAGCCCACTCCCCCTCTCCTGACTCCCCACGACAGACAGACGGCGGGTATGTAGGTGGGCTCAAGCTGGCACCTAGAACTGGCTCCGCCTAGAGCCCTGGGCCCAGCCCACCCATGAACAAGCCATGCTCTCAGCCCCCTCTGTGCACAGCCAACACCCTGAGACCAGCAGCCTCAGCGTGTGGCTGGGGGCCAGAACATCAGGGGGCAATCTGTCGCTGTAACGACTACCACTCAATCGAGCACCTACGAGGAGCCCAGCATTGAGCACAAAGCACGGGTTATTGATATTCAAATCGCACACAGGCACAATGTCAGGCAGATAAATGACATGCCCCCATTTAACACACCATGAAACTGAGGCACAGAAAGATCACGTAAAGAAAACATCCCTCTGATCTCCAGACTCTGAGAAGACAGACAGACAAAGGCCAGGTCCCATTAGGGCCACCCCTAAGCTTGGGACCGAAAGGTCTGCTGCTGGGAGACAGGCGGCCCCCTGACAAGCTGTGAACCTCCCTGCCCTGGCCATACCTCAACGCTGGAGCGAACATCACCGTGTCACCATGGGGCTGAAGACAGGAGATTCCTGAGCCAGGTCAAGTGGAGGAATGGGTATGGGGTGGGGAGGGGATGGAGCAGCCCCCCAGACACTCCCTGAGCACACATTCCGTATTAAGTGCTGGGGCAGGGGTGCCCGGGGGGCCCAGTCAGCTGAACATCCAACTCTTGGTTTCAGCTCAGGTCACAATCTCACGTTCCATGGGTTTGAGCCCCGAATCAGTCAGGCTCCACGCTGACAGTGCACAGCCTGCTTGGGATTCTCTCTCCCCCTCCCTGTCCCTCCCCCGCTTGCTCACGCACTCTCTCAATGAATGAATAAGCTTAAAATTTTTTTAAAAATTAAGCACTGGGAATGAATGAGACCCAGCTCATGCCTGCAGGAAGGCTCATATTAGAACAGCCAGTCAAGAACAGTGTGACAGACCGGTGTGCCCAGGCAGAGAAAGGGATGTGTGGTGCACAGGCGAAGCTTAAAGCAGGGCTACAGCGTCTCCAGAAAGGTAACAGGAGGAACATATAAGGTGGGTTTTGACAGATGAATAGAAGCTTCTGTGCATTCATGAGGTTCTGTGGGCATCAGCGGCAACTTCTTATCTAGATAAAAAAGAAATGCCCAAAACAGGAAGGGCATAGCAGGAGTAGCCAGGCCACTAGAAACTGCCACATCACCCAGGTAAGCACGGGTCTTGCATCTGGGCCCAGTGCCCGTGCTGGGCGCTCCAGAAACCCGTGTCCCGTGAGCCACAGCAGAATCCATCTTCTCAGGAACACGGGCACCTGGAGGGGGCTTCCTGCAGCCCCTGGAGAAGAGAGCAAGGAAGAGGCCCTCCTTAAGTTGCCGAAGCCACAGGGAACGCAGGGGACCCGGGTGCCCCCCACAGAGCCTGCTGCAAGGCTCCCTTTGCTCCTGACCCTTCCCGGGCTCTGATCCTCAGCCCTCGGCAACCCTGGGGCCTTTTAAGACGCGCCTCCGTTTCCAAAGCACGGCACGGCCAAAGCTCACCCCGAGAAACCCTCCGTGAAACGGTCCCAAAGACGCTGCAGCACCAGGAAGGCTGGAGAGTGTGGAGCCCGAGAGCAGGCCTGGGTTCAAGTCCCTCCGCCTCGGAGCCTCAGCTGCCTCCTCTCGAGGACGGGCCACAGCAGCGCCGCCTCAGGCAGCCGGGACGCGCGGATATCAGGATCCGGCGCGTAGTAGGTGCGGCGCCAGGGCTGGCAGCTGACAGGTCCAGGGCCATAGCTCGCACCCAGGGCCCCGACGTGGGCCAGGCCTGCCTCTGGATCCGCCGCGTGCCCTGTGTGCTTGGATTCGTGCAAGAGCCCTATTCAGAAGCTTCTCTCATCAACCCGTTTATACCCGAGGAGGCAGAGGCATGGGTCATGCAAGCCCTGGAGTGTGCAGCTCAAGCGGCAGGCCCTGCACCAGCATCCCCCACCCCTCACGCCCTGCAGGGGCACTTCCTCCCCTCATGCCGCCACACCCCTGCTCCTGCTCCCGACCCTGCTTCTCTGGCTTAGCCTGCAAGGGTGGAGTGGGAAGAGCCTGCTGCAGTTCTTGGGGGGCATGGGGAGGTCCTGCCTCTCCCTCAGACAGGCAACTCTACCACCACAGCCTGTCCACCAGCAGCAACGCCCAGGAGTCAGCCCTGCTCTGCGTTTAGCAAGCCACTCCACTTGTCCAAGCCTTAGTCTCCCCATCTGCAAAATGGCCACACTCACTCAAGGTACCAACCCCCCAGGACTTTTACAAGGATGTTCTGAAAGGAATGGAGTCTCTCTTAATGGATCCCTTCAAATGGAGGGCACCTCCCAGCAAGGAGCGTGACGGAGGGCACAGGGGCGGGCTGCGGACTCAGTACCACACCCAAAACTCCCGCCCCTCCCCGCCCCCCCCACCCCACCCCCCACCGGCTGACAGCCTCTCATCAAACTGATGACATAAGCCAAACTCCTCAGAGGGTCCAGGCCACACAGTGCAGCTGCCTGATGCTGCCCGAGGCTGTCCTGCTCTGCGGACAAACCCAGAGCACACACCCAGAAGTTCAGGCCGAGAGGAAGGGAGGAACTGGGGCTCTGACCAGGCATGGGGCCCAGGTGAGGGTCTTGCTCGAGAGACTGCACTCCTGCAGGGGACCCCATGGTCCGTGGGGCCAGGGCGCCTGGGGCCCGGGCCTGGGTCATGAAACACCAGTCACCTGCTTTGAGAGGCGCACACAGCCCCAGCCACGTGACAAACACCACAACTCCACCTACAAAGGCACAAATGTACACATGTGTGTGCCAGCCAAGCCAACTCACACCCACACCCACCTCCATATGCGCTAGGTGTACCCAGGTACACACGCATGCCACATGGAACCGTGGGTATCCCCGAAGTGTGAACAACCAGCCACACACCTGCCCCAAGCACACCAGTGTGCGTACACATCTGCACACGTCACACAGCTAATAAGCGTGCCTGGGTGTATAAATGCACAAGTAACCACAAGTGTGCCCCACGTGTGCAGAGTCATACATGTGCCTCCACACGCGTGCAGTCATCACAGGGCCACTCAAATGCATGTACACACATATGTGCGTGGGTGTACAATCGCATGACTGACACCCATGCATGCACACGAGTCACAGACACATGCACGCAGCCATCAATGGGCACACGTACACCCGTGAACACACACGCAGCACATACACGCGTTTGCGTCCATGGGCACAGCTGTCCAGTTATACACGTGTATCACACACACACACACACACACACACACACACACACACACACACACACACCCTTCCTCGTGGGCAGGGGCTCGTGAACGTCACCCCACCGGCCCCCTGGCCCACCCCCCACCATAGTTTTTTGCTCGGACCTGAGCCCCAGGCCTCAACATCTCCCTCTGCCAGGGGGCGGTGCCATGTGCCCACCAGCATTCAAGCCAGTACACACCCCAGAAGCGGAGCGTGTCCATATGTACTGGGGGCCTCCACATGCTGCCCAGAATGCTCACAGGGTGTGATGAGGGAGACATGAGAGGGTCCTAACGTATACAGTAGGCCAGCATTCTGAACGTGCAGAAGAGGGAATGTGGAAGAACTCCGGGCCCCGGGACAGCATAGGTGGCCTGTCACAGAGGCAGAGGCGGGAGCCCGGGTGCTGCAGTACTAGACCAGAGCCACTGCCCCAAAAGCCACGAATCCCAGCACAGGGTGGGCTGGGGGAGTCCAGAGCTGGACATCAGGGCGCCTGGACCCCCAAAATGCTCTACAAAATGCTTCAGGGGCTCAGCTACTAATACTATTATGAGTGTTATTTATCTGTGTCCTGCTCATTCCTAATTATATCATGTATTAATTTCCTTTTCACTTACTTATTTTTTAAGTAGGCTCCATGCCCAACGTGGGGCTTGAACTCATGACCCTGAGATCAAAAGTCACATGCTCTGCCGACTGAGCCAGCCAGGCGCCCCTAATCACATTATGTAAAAATCTTACTAATGAGATGTTTGAAATATAAGACGCAAGAAGATGTGGGTCTTACTCTCTGATTTCCTCATCGCTCAGCAATACAGATAACCGCAGGTAAGCCCCACATGCATGGTCTTGCACGCACACGCACTCACATATGCACACAATCACCCAGAGGCCCGCTCAGACACCTGTGTGCACCTATGTGTGTGGGTGCGCTCTGCCCCTATAAATCCCGCCTCCTTGAAGCGTTGGGACAAGGCGGTGGTCCTCTGCACCCGTTTCTGCACATCTGGCTCCAGGCTTGCTTAAGGCAGGACACCCACCTCAGCTGTCCACTGTCCCAAATTCCTCCGGAGTCAGCACCCCCTCCATGTGCTGCATGTGTTTGCTTTACCGGAACTCAGAAGCATGAGCTCCTAGACCCGATAGGCCTTGCCTCCGGCACCTCACACACTCCCTTTGAAGATCCAATGAGGCCCTGACCCTTCTCTGAGCCTTGATGTGTGCTGTGACCCCCACACACCCGAATATCCCCCTCCTTCAGGGGTGAGGGCCCACCTACTGATTCAAAGAAGCCTTTCCCAATCCTGGCCCAGCCCCGCCCAGTCCCGCCCCCCAGGTCCCCCCCACCGACCCACATCTGTGTGCACCTGCCTGGCCCCGCCCCATCCCACCCCCCAGAACCCCCCCTTCCCACATCTGTATACACCTGCCCAGCCCCGCCCAGCCCCGCCCCCCAGGAGCACCAGGTCCCCTATCTGTGTGCACCTGCCCGGCTCCGCCCAGTCCCGCCCCCCAGGAGCCCCCCACCCCGTCCCATATCTGTGTGCACCTGCTGGGCCCCGCCCAGCCCCGCTCCCCAGGGGCCCCGGGTCCCGCATCTGTGTGCACCTGCCAGGCCCCGCCCACACAGGCAGCCCCGGAGAGGCAGAAACCGCCTTGCTCAGCGCCCCCGCTGTGCCTGCTGGGCGCCTCGTCCATGTGCCCCGAATGGATAATGAGCCAGAGTCCAATATGCAGAAAAGCCAGGCAGGCCGTGCCCGCAGGGAGGCTGCGTTTTCCAGCCAGCAAGGCATTTAGAGACAGACCCTTGTCATCCCCTCTCAGAGGAACCAGCAGGGAAGGAAGGAGGATTAAAATTTAATCCTATTGATCCCCAGAGGGGCGGTGAGTTCTGGCTGTTCCTGCCAGAGGCAGCTGAAGGGCTTCCTGCCCACCCAGACTCCAGGCCCTGAGGCTCAGCCCACAGGGAGGGACCCCCTTCCATGCTGACCTCCACTGGGGCCAGGGACCAATCCCGGCACCCCAAAACCAGAGGACTCTTCCGGGGGGAAAAGTCTCCCCTCCCCTCTATCATTCCTCATTTATTCAAAAAATGTTTCCTGAATTCCTGCTATGTGTTGTTCCAGGTGCTGGGGAAAGAGCTGGGAAATAGACACAAAAATCCCTGCCCTCCCAAAACTTCTGTTTACCATAAACAAAATAAACAATAAAATCTGAATCATGTCCAGTGGAGTGGGAACAAGGGCAAAAGAGAAAATTAAAGCCAGGAAAAGGAGAAACATCCCTTGAAGGTTTTCAGGATTAAATGGAGGGACAAAATGGGCCTTGCTGAAAAGGGGGGGTTGGGGCAAAGAGCTGAAAGAGCAAGTAAGAGAGCCCGGCGGGGGGAGGAGTTCCAGGCAGAGGGCATGGCCAGTGCAAAGGCCCTAAGGCAGGAAGAACAAAGGCTAGTGGGCCTGCAGCAGAGTGAGGGCACAAATGAAGGGACAAAAAGAGGAATTAGTGACAATGAGGAGCAAAGTTCTGGGATCAAAGGTGTGCCCACGTGTGGTGACTTTGGGTGTGATTATGTCTCCCTGACCAAAGAGTTAATGCAAGTGGGCCAGGATCACTGCTGTGCATCACTGCCTGGAACAGTGGTGGGCACAGAGCAAGTGTTCAGTCACAGGGCTGCTGAACGGATGAATACACAAATGAAGGAAGAGGAGGAGTATGATGCCCCCAGGGGACCTAACCTACTGGGCAGGGGCCTGCTCTCAGCTCCCCAGGAGCCAGGGTTCCAGTCCTAACCTGCAGCTCACTAGCGATGAGGCCTCGGGGAAATTACTGGAGCTTCATGTAAGCTAACCCAGCCACTCCTACCCCACTAGGACAGCGGAACGGAACGAAATCCAAGAATGCGGGCGGAAGCCCCGGGCCTGAGGAGCAGGAGCAGACAGGGCAACGCCAGCACTCTGGGACCCCAGCGTGGGAACCGCCAGCCGGGGTGGGGGGCGCGAGCTGCAAGTGCCTGCTAGTCCCAAGCTCCTCTTGGGAGAGCGCCCTCCCTCTATCTAGCCTTAGGGACAGGGCAGTGGTCAGTCTCCCAGGGAAGGGCTGAGTCCTAGCCCTGACCAATCAGTGTAGTCAGACCCCTCTCCCGACCCGGGTATGAGCTGAGAAACAGGCATGTGACGCCAGCTAGCCAGTAAGCACCAACCCTAGGACTGCGTCCTAAATGCCCCGGGAGGCGGGGGTGCCTGCAGCAGCACACGTTGTCCCGCGGGGACAGGGACCAGAGCTCCCAGACATCTTTGCCTGAGAGCCTGGATCACCATCAACTTTCAACAGCCTCGAGCAATTTAAGCGGAGTTTTTGTCTCTCGTATCCAAGAGTCTTGACCCACCGGACCCTTCCTGATACGGCACTTTACAGTTTACAGAGCCCCTCCAGCCACGATCTTGGGGATTTCAAGAACGTGGCCGGGACCCAAAGCGACCAAAGACCCGAGACGAAAATAAAAGGCCCAGCTCACCAGGTGGTGGCTGGCCTGGGCTCCAAGCCACCCTCCTCTGCCCACCTCCCCGCTCACACAGCAGCTGCAGAAAACCTGGACAGGAGGCGGCCATTTGGGCAGGGACACCATCCAGCAGGGGAGAACGAGAAGGGGTTATCTTAACTGCTCTGCAGGGGGGGGGGGTGTGCTGAGGCCAAGGAGCCGAAGACCAATGGGATCTGCAGCCACAGCTCCCTGGGGAGGACCCGGCACAGCCTGAAGGACACACCCCAGGGAAGGGCAGCCCAGGCTTCCCGAGGGAACACCGAAGGCCTGTGCCTTTGCGTCTGCCTGGCCCCGCAGGGCTCGAGGCTGCTGCCTGTGGGAGTGCTGGCCCCAGGAGGCTGAGCGCCTGACGAGGGCCAAGGGCAGCGTGGTGACATGCCGAGCAAAGCCACCAACTCCCCTCCACAGCTGCTGGAGAGAAGGGCACCTGCCCTGTCACCAAGGGTCAGCGGAGCTGCCTCAGGGCGACACACGGGAGTCCTGCCCCAGTCCCCTCCACCACAGGCTCCTGGCATCAGCTCGATCCTGGCTCCAGCCTCCAGCCGCATGCTCACTTGCTCTGCAATCTCAGGCAGCTCACCTTCCCTCTCTTGCCCTTGATTTCTTCGTGAGGAAATGGAGAGACTACAACAGTACCTGTTTCGTACAGGTCTGGAGAGAACTAGGTAGAATTATGCAAAACATAAACGATCACCAGAAAGGAAGAGTGACACCACCAGCATCACCAGCTGGCATTCGCTCAGTGCCAGGCGTTGGTCTAAGGGCTCTACGAGATGAGCTCATTCAACTCCCATGCCCCAGGCAGGGGCCGGAATTACCATCACTATGCAGGGAGCCACAGGAAGGTGTAAGTACCTCGGGCTGAGGTGTAAGTACCTCACATAGCCAGGCCATGGTAAAGATCCCACATGAACCTAGGGGCATCCTGCTAAAGCACACACAACCCCTCAGCGCCCCTTATTATCTTATGGCGGTGCCAGGGTACGGGAGGGCGACTGGCCCGGCAAGGCCCAGCACGAAGCTTTAGGCCCCCAGCAGGCTCAGTTTCACCCCGCAGCTGTTGCTGCCTCAATAGGCAGAAGCATAGCCAAACCAACGGATCCGGAAGTTCCTTGCCTGGAGCTACAGCCACAGGCCCAAGCTCAAGACCCCAGGCTCCAGAGCAGCCTCCCGGCCCCAGGACTCCCGCAGCCCCCACCCGCCCTGCGAACACCAATCCAGCACTGGGGCAGATCCTATAGCACAGACGGCTGGGAAAGATGGCCAGGACCCGGGGCGGGGGGCAGGGGGAGGGGAGATCCTACAGCACAGACAGCTGGGAACACCCGTCACTGTATAACCTCAAGACAAGGAACGGTCCCTCTCTGGGCCTCAGTTTTGTCACCTGTAAACTATGGGAGACGATTCAAATCCATGGGCCCTGAGTTCGTGTGCAGAGTCCACTGTAAATCACAGGAGCTGAGCTCTCTGTGGCTCGACTGGGATGACAGTGAGTTCACTGCCTCACCAGACACCAGGTTCCACTTCGGGGCAGCTTGGGCCCCAGAGACACTCTGCTCCGGTACCCTAAGCCACTCCCCCAAGTCTGAGCCCCCTCCAGTCGCCGAGTGCCCGCCCTCCACATCCCTAGGAGCCCCCGCAGCCTGCTACGGACCCTGTGCTCAAGCATGCCTTCCAGGCCCAAACATCAGCAGAGGCCAGTGCTCATGTTCTAGGACGTGAGGGCCCACAGGTTCAAGTCGCAGGTCCACTGCTTTCTAGCTGTGTGACTTTGGATATGTCACTTAGCGTCTCTGAGCCTCAGTTTCTCCCTGTGTTAAACGGAAACAATTCCTGAATCTGCCTTCCCAGGGCTGCTACATAAAGAACCTGGCCCATCGCACGAAAGGAGCTGTTCAATTAACGTTTGCTCTTATTTTTAATAATAACAGCATTACTATCGTCTTCTCTGTTACAGGACCTTCTCCGTAACGAGTGTGCCACTGATTGCCCAGTCCTCCCCACCTCAACCCTCCAACCCACTGGCCCCCGAGGCCCTCCTCCAGCCTGCCGCCCACGCTGTCACACGGGCTCCCACAGGCCGACCACAGCCCACACCAGGCTGCCCGGCTCCCGTTCAGGCCCGCGCGCGGGGGCGGGGATTGCGACAGACCCCATTTCTCAGTCGCAGGGAGAGAGCCAGCCCCTCAGGGCAACACCGCACAGCACTCAGAGGCCAGCCCAGGTCGGGCTGGAGAAGAGGGAGTGGGGGCACCCCGGGCGGGGGCAGTGCGTACCCGGTTTTCGTCGTAGATGATCTGCACCAGGCTGCGATGCTTTGACTCGGTGGGCGGCGGCGACACGGGCTTCTCGGGCTCCGGGGGCTTGGCGGCCTCCTCCTCCAGCTGTTGCTGTGGCAGAGGGGGGAGCGGGGTGGTGAGCGGCTGGGCAGGCGGGAGGCAGGGTGCAGCACCCCCATGCCAGGGGGGGCGGCCCCGCAGCCCAGCAGGCGGCAGGCCTGGCGGACTCACACAGGAAGTCAGGCTGCTAACCATTTCCTCTGAGTCACCGGGGGACTCCGGGCCCTGGCGGGGCCCCCAGCTCAGCAGGGAAGAGCCCACTCCAGGCTCTCGGCCATGCGGCCAGCCTTCTCGGGTTCAAATCCCACTTAGCAGACTTACGAACCAGGTGAGCACAAGCAGGCAGCTTTGAAACCCTGATGTGCTACAGTTTCCTTCTCTGTAAAATGGGGCTTATCGGCAGGCGTCCCTGGCAGGTCACCGCAGGTGCGGGCACGGAAGGGGGCCCGCTAAAAGCCAGCAGCCCTCCTCCAAAATCATCCCTGCAAGTACCATGGTCCCCAGGAGAGGCCATGAAGACTCTGGAGCCAGGCCGTGCAGACTGGAACCCTGTTTCTCCTTTACTATCTAAGTTGTGACTGCCTAGAGCTTCCCTCTCCTCCCATCAAACAGGGAAAATTAAACCTCCACCCCAGAGAGCGGGTATGAGGGTGCAATGTGCCAGGGCAGGCAATGCACCCAACACCTAACAGGCAGCTTCTCACCCTCATCTGCCTGTGGCCTTTGCACCACACCCTCCTCCTCCCAACACTGAAGGACACCCCCTCGTGCCAGTCTATACCAAAACAGAAAAGGGAAGACCAGAGAGCCTATGACATTGGCCCAGGGTCACACAGAAGACCAAAGTCCAGGTGTGTGCAATCTGAGAGCATCCTGAGTCAGAACAGACACCGCTCTCTGCTCACTACGCAAGACCTGCCCACAGCCACTGACTGTGGAGCAAAGCAGTATGAATTCAAGAAGGCAGCGAAGAGAAAAGCAGTGCAGAAAGAGCCAGAAAATCCAGTCCTGGCCTCTGCCGGCATCAAGGCCTGGCTGGTGGAGCCAAGCTGCCTCAGCCCCACAGTGACCCCTGGCAGCAGCTTCCAGAAGGACAGTCAGCCTCTGGCAGAACATGGAAATCTCCCTGCAAAAAGTGCAAAAACAAAACAAACAAACAAACAAAAAAAATAGAAAACAACGAAGCAAAGAAGTGGAAGAGGCACACAGCCAGAAAGGGTGGGCAGAAAAGAGATCCTCTCTGGTTTGGTTCATGAAGCTGATCCTCCCTGAGGCACCAATGAGAAATACCTCCAGGGACCCTGGCAATGGCGAATTCTACCCAGGGCAAACCTCACTCCAAAACCACCAGCTATGTGGCCTGGGGCAAGTCATTCAACCTCTCTGACCCTCGGAGTCTTCCTCAGAGAAAGCAGCAGGCTTTTCTGAGGATCAAAGGAGGAGATGCATAAAAAGCGCTGCTACACAGCCTGATGAACCCGGGCTATCAAAGGCAAATCAAAGCCACAATGAAACACCACTTCTGCCCACCAGGATGGCGTAAACACGAACAGAAACACAGAGAAAAATAAGTGTTGGTGAGGACGTAAAAAAACAGGGACCTCTGGGCACTGGAAGCCAGAATGGAAAAGGGGGCAGGTGCTATGGAAGACAGACTGGCGGCAGTCAGTGGGACACGTGGGATGAGCAGGCGACCCAGCGATCCCGCTCCCAGGTACAGAGCGGCAAGAACTGACGACAGGGCCTCACACAGAAACGTGGACACAAAGGGTCACGGCAGCTCCGTCTGCAACAGCCGAGAGGTACAAACAACCCTCATGTCCATGAACACGTGGCCGGACACGCAGAATGTGGTCCATCCACACAGTGGACACGATTTCACCTTCAAAAGGAACGAAAGGGCGCCTGGCTGGCTCGGTCGGTAGAACACGCGACACCGTCTTGGAGTCATGACTTCAAGCCACATGTTGCACTTGGAAATTATTAAAAAAAAAAAAAAAAAAAGGAAGGAAAGAAGGAAGCACAGGCGCCTGCTGTGTATTACAGGATTCTGCTAATACGAAATACCCAGGGCAGGTAAATCCATACACAGAGACGCAGATTAGAGGCCGGCGGGAGACAGGAGGATGGAGAATGACCGCCAGTGGGTACAGGGTCTCCATGAGGGGAGATGGAAACGTAACCAGATTGGGGGGGGGGTCCCCACACTGTGGATGTGCTACCCGACAGTGAATTGTTCACTTTAAAACGTTCTGTGAATTTTAGTTTAAAACTATAATGCCACCGTGGATTTGAAAAACAAACCATAGCTGGCAAGGGTTGCTCTGAGCCGCCTGGCTTCCGGCCACAGCCACACATGCGTACATGACATGACCTGAAGCCCGTCCCAGAGCCAGGCCGGGGGGACCAAAGGTGCCTGTACTCTCCCCTGCCCGTGTAGATGCTGCCTCACCCCAACCAGGGCCCGGGCCTCTCTCAGGATGCCTGAGCCACCATCTCGGAAACCCACCTACCGTCCTGCAGGTCAGGGACACCTCGCTAAACCTCAATGAGCAGCAGCCCAGCTTTGGGACCGTCCCCAAGTCCCAGCTCTTCTGTGGAAGCAACGGTCCTGATGCCCTTGGGAACCCATCAACAACCCGTGCATCCATCCAGCCTGCTTCCATGCCTCACTCACCGCCCATGGCGACCAGGGCGGCCCTTGACCTTACCAGGAGCCTATACTTCCTTACCTAGAGAGCCCCGAGTGTGACCCTGCTTCTCCCAGGGGTATCCCAGATGCTTCTCAGGGTCAAGGCAATGTCACACTGGCCCAATCAACAGTTTCTAACGAGCACCTACTATGCGCCAGCACTGCCAGGAGCACACACTGAGCAGGGAGACAAGGACCCTGCTCAGCCTCAGGAGGAGCCCACAATGTAGCAAAGCGGGAACGATCATCAAGAAGGGGGCTGGGCACAACAGGGGCAGCAAACTTCTCCAGGGAAGGCCCAGAGAGCAAATGGTTCAGGCTCTGCCTGCCACACGGTGTCTGTCTTGACCGCTCAGCTCTGGCACTCTATCCTGAAAGCAGCCACTGACAACATGTGACTCTGTGCCAATAAAACTTTATTTACAAAAACAGGCAGCAAACCAGACCTGGCTGGATTTGCTGGCCCCAGGAGAGAGGGTGGCTGGGGAGGAGGGCTCCTACAAAGGCCTCTGTGGAGATGTCTGAGCAGAGACCAGAAGACGCCAAAGGGAGGCAGGAGAGGAGCCAGGAAAAGGCAGATCATCAATTAATTGTGTATCGATTAGTGTTGAAATTAAACTATAAAATTAATATCCCAGATCTTTGGGTTAACTTTCCTTGGGTCTCAACAGTCACCAGGAGGATCTCTTTTCACAACCCGTCCCCTCCTCACAACCCTGCGAACCTGCTATCACGTCTGTGCCCATTTCACAGAAAGGAAACCGAGGCAGCGGGAGGCGACTATTAGGAGGCAGAGCTGGGAGGCCCCACCCATTCCATGTCCAGAGCCAATGAAGGGGCGGGTCTTTGCCGCCACGTTGTGAATGAGGAAAGTGAAGCACAGGGCGCTAAGTGCCTGCCCCGCATCACTGGGAAGCCGTACAAAGCAGATCAGAACGCGCAGCCTGGCGGTGATCCCTACCCCCCACCCCCACCCGCACCCCTCACCCCCGCCCCAGTCCCCCACCGCGCACCCCCGCACCGGCACCCCCAACCCTGAGCTGGCTAGTACAGCAGCTGCCTGAGGCTTATTCAAGGGCAGGTTTTGTTTCATTGAAATTACACGGAGCTAACGGTGCAGCTCCTCAACCACACCTACACGCGTCGGGCACACGCGTCACGCAGGCCAGCGCCTACCTTTGCGGGCACTGCGGCCCCAGAACATTCCCACCGTCGCGGAGAGTCCTGCGGGCCGCAGCGCGCCACACAAACCGCGCTCTCGCCCCGGGAATGGAAGGGCCGGAAGACGCGGTGGCCCGTGCGCAGGCCCACACGCACGCTCCCGGCCCGGCCCCGGCCCGGCCCCGGCGTTCTCAGGCGCCACTGTCCCACCCGCCCGCCCGCACCTGCTTCTTCTTCAGCTTGGAGATCTGCTGCTCCACCATGGTGATCTCGCGGTCCACCCGGTCCATGTTCTGGATCAGCTCCTCCTTGGAGAGCCGCGGGGGGACGAGCTCCAGCTCGGGGTCAGCGTGCGGCGGGCTCGGGGGGGACACGGGCTCCAGCTTGCCTGCCAGGCTGCGGTCCTGTGGCAAGGGGACAGGGGGAGCATGCGGTCAGCACAAAGGGCACCCGGGCCGGCGTCTTCTGCCTCGCTCCCCAGGTTCCCAGACAGAGCAACATCTGTCATGACGGTCCCCGCATCCCAGATGCAGGGTTGCTTACCAACCCCGACCGTGTCCTCTTCCCAGCCCGCCACCCACTCCGCGATGGTCAGATCCCTATGTCCTCCTGGACGAGAGTTTCCACAACCCCCTCCTCCCACAGGGCCTCTCTCTTGCCCCACCTACCTGCCCCTGTCCTCCCACAGAACCAAGCTCCCCAAAAGTAAGCACCGAGACCCCCATGTCGAATCCCTGAAGGCCGGGCCACAGCGGACCCTCGGTGAACATTTATTCGCGATGCTCTGTCTGAACTGGCAGCATACAGAAAATTTACATCGAGTGCAAGCCTGGTTTTGTACACCATCCCCCCGCGCCCCCGCAACACACGAAAACCGCAGGACAAGAGGCAGAGGGATCAGAGTCGATGTCCACGGTGAGGGCGGGGCGTTTCACTTTCTTACTTTCACGGACTAGTATTTTTCTGCTTTTCCTTCTTTGAGGGTTGCTCTTTGTGTACTAAAGCTGTTTTCAAACGGGTTAAACAAACAAGAGAATCCTTCGTTGGGCTATTTGTTTGATGCTTCGTTCCACCAGCTGAAGTTTATTGAGCACCCGGTGTGCTGGGAGCACTTTGCGGGGGGGGGAGTTTAAAAAACAAAACAAAACAAAACGCAGTCCTCAACTCCGGAGCACTCACTTGCATGGCCCCAGGTTCAAATCCCAGCCCACCCAGTACCCTCCCAGCCTTGTGACCACAGGCAGACCAAGTCTGCCTCTTGCCTCACTCTCCTCATCTGTACAATGGGACAATTCCCACCTGCCAGGCTGTCGTGAGGCCGGGACGGGCTAAGATGTACAAAGGGCTCAGCTCAAAGTCTGGCGCACTGCAAGTGTCTCCTGTGCGCTGGCAGAGACAGTCCTGCCCTGAAACCTGGGCTCCGGGCCTGGCAGCACAGGCGGAACCCAGCCCGTGCCCCAAGCCAGCCTCAAGGCCAAGCCGGCAGCTGCTGGCAGAGGAGGCCCGGGAAGGAGCTCCAGGCTGCCGCCTCCCCGCCCCCACGGCAGCTGCACCGGAGGACAGAGGACACATTATTCCCTGAGACAACTGCAGCCCCAGGGACGGCCAAGTGCCCCCCATCTCAGGACCAGAAGGGGCCGTTCTATCGTACATCCACGCCTCTCCCCCCGCAGGGCTCACATGGCCCCAGGTTCTGAGGCTGTCACTGGGTCTGCCTTCTGTCCCCACTGTGCCCGTCTGAGACATGGGGAGAGCTGGCGTCAGGACTCCTAGGCCTTCCATACTCAGAACCTTCAGGGGAGATGCAGAAATGGCCACCTGCCCCCCACGCTGCTCAGGCCACCTCTGCAGGGAAACCCCAGAAATCAAAGCATGCGCCACTCCTCACTCAGCCCGTCCCAGTCCTCGGCTCAACTTACCCCCCAGACTCCCCCAGCAGCCTTCCAGGGAGCTGCTACTTTGTCCCCATTGCACAGATGAGGAAACTGAGAACTGGGAGGTGCCTGCCTGGTGCTGCTCTAAGCCAGCGGCCAGCACACTTTTCTGTAAAAGGCTAGGTGAAAAAATATTTCAGGTTCCCATTTTGGACTCTGCCCAATCACTCACCCATCACTGTACTGGGAAAGCAGCCACAGACAGACACAAACGAACGTGGCTGTGTGCCAATTAAACTTTATTTACAAGGACAGGCAGAGCACTAAGTTTAGAACCTAGTAAGTTTACCAACCTCTGCTCTTAGCAATTCACAAGTCCTAACTCAGGTCATTGTCACAAACACCCTAAGAAGTAGGCATAGATAATGTTTTCGCCATTTCCCAGATGAGGAAAATAGACCCAGCAAGCTTCCGTGGCAGGCCTGAGGTCACCGGCCACAACACAACGGGACCCTGGCTCAGAAGGCACCAGAGGCCGAGGCTGGGCCTCAATCAGACTCTGTAGAGGTGGGCAGATCACAAGAGCAGGCTGCGGGGTGTCCCACAGCAGAAACAGGGTCCAGAGCACACATTTATTTACCCCAAGGAACGACAAAAAGAACAAGGTCTCTCCTTCACGCTCCAGGAGCCCTGAAATTCATGCCAACACTGTGTGATGAAAATTTCCCAAGAACAATACTCAGTGAGCTTGGGGACCTAACTACTCCCCAACAGGAGGCCCAAGCTGGTGGACATGGGTGCAAGGGTCCCTGGCCCCACACACACCAAACACGAATCAGCTCACGTGCTCCAGCACCTGCAGGCCTTTGCACAGGCCGTCCTCTCTGCCCACAGTGCCCTCCTCCAGCTTCTGGGCCAGCTAAAACCAGATCTGCCTTCCCATGTCATCTCCCCCAGCCCCTGAGATCTGCCTCTTCCTCTATACAGCTGGGGCACTAGGCTGGTCTCTCCCTGCAGACTCCGTCCTCTCTCAGGTGACAAGGGAAGTGGCTCCCGGCACTGGCACCGAGTAGCATTACCGCTGTAAGAAACACCTCTCCTCCCCTCTCCAATCTTCGCCAGGACCAAGAAGGAAAATAAACAGGGTCCCAGCCCAGGACGAAATCTCAAAAGCAATATGAGCAAAAACGCGGCTTTCATCCCAAAGCTGGCAAAGTCAGTGCAAGGGTTAGATGACACAATGGGCCACTGCGGGGACTGCTGGAAAGTTGCTGGAAGCTTTTCCTTAAATTCTTGAGTAGTAAAAAGGGCCTTCTTCAATGAGTTCTTATCGCTTCAAGTTCAGGCTTAGCATTTACACTCACCAAAAATGCACAAGTAGGTCCATCGACAGCTGAACTGACAAATAAAACGTGGACCATCATATAACAGAACACGACTCAGCCTTAAAGAGGAGCAGAGCCCTGATCCGTGTGCCACGACGTGGATGAACCTTAACAACATGGTGCGGAGTGAAATAAGCCAGACACAAATGGCCACGTATTACATGACTCCATTTACAGGAAACGTCAACAGTCAGATCCAGAAAGACAGAGGGCAGACGGGTGGTCCTGGGAAGGAAGGAACGAATGGGGAGTGACTGCTAACGGGTGTGGGGTCTCCTTTCGGGGTGATGGGAATGTTCTGGGACTAGTAGAAGCAGTGGTTACCCAGCACTGTGAACGCACTAAAAGCCTTTGAATTGTTCACTTATGGTGGTGAATTTCAGATTATATAAATATCACCTTGCCTTAAACAGAAAAGGCACACCCACAGGACAGAGCGTGCTTTCTCCTGGACAGAGCTTTCCAGGAGTGGGACCCAGGGAGCCTGGCTAGTGGACCTCCAGGTGCTTCTCCCAATGGCGGCAGGCCTGATTCACTGCAGCCCAAAGCCACAGGAGCAACGCAACAAACTCAGACCCCAGCCGGTCGCCAGGTGGCAGCTGGCACTGTTTTCCCCATCAGATGCCCCTGGCGTAAAATTAGGGCCACCACAGAAAAGAAAAAAACGCATAATGCAAAATTAAAGACACAGGCAGCAAAAGGCCTGTGGCTGGGGAGGTGCCCCTTGTCCCAGCTTCAGGAAGGGGCAGGGGCGGCTGCAGGCACTCTGTGTGCCCATTAGTCACAATCACAGCGGGCTCCAAGATAGGCAAGGACCCCACGCATAGGCAAGCTGTGGATAGGAAATGTGGAGATGGAGGAAAGCCTTTCCCTTTCTGCTGGCCTTGAACATGGAAAGAGGAGGCCTGGAGTCTCAAATTGCCTCCTCGTTAACACAAGACTGCAAGAAAAATGGCAGACCCAAGACAGGGACGGAGAGGGAGACCTGGTGACATCACGTCACCTGAATCAAGCCGTGCCTGAAGTCCGCCAACCCCAGATTTCAGTTATATGAGCCAGGACCCATGCTGAAGTTAGTCTGACACAGGTTTTCTGTCCCTTTCAGCCAACAGAGCCCCACCACACAAAGGGACTTTCAGAAGTGGTTCTGTGTGTGATGGCTCCAAAGTCCCCTAAAGCAAAGTCTGGTGAATTCCAAAGGAAGCCCGATACCACACAACTCCAGGGGCTCAAGGGCAGGGAAGTGTTAGAAAACAGAACATTTTTATATGAAAAAGGAACACAGCTGGCGGGGGGCAGGGCTGTAACAAAAACATCCCACTGAATTCCTGTCTCATGCGTCCAGCTGAATTCCACACGGCAGACGCAGAAAACATCTGAACGCTTTCAGAGTTGTGTTCTCTCCTGGCTCCTTCCCTTGCCCAACTCTGCCCAAACTTTCCAAGTGCTCTCAGCAGCCTGGAGCACTGACCGGAGTTTGTGCAGGCGGGTCCCCAGGACCGGGCCCGCCACTCCCCTGACCCCAGGGTCCAAGAAGAGAAGACTGACACACAGAGACAGACAGACACAGACCCAAAGATTAAGACTCACAGAGAGAGAGGGAGCCCCACCAGGGAGCTTCAAGAAGAGGGGTGAGCAGAGGCTCCCAGCCCCGGAGAGGCACGGAACCCTCTGGAGGCTCCCTACCACCATTCCAGCAAGCCAGGCTGGGCGGGTGGCCTGTTCTCTGGGCAGAATCGGACAGCAGCTCGGGGCACAGCCCACTGGGGGGGCCTGGTCCCTAGGGAGGAAATCGAACCTCCCGGCACGGCCCTTGGCCTGACCACTGACCTGGCCCCATGCCCCTCCGCGAATGCCCCCCTCCCCTGTCTAAGACACTCTTCGTGAAATAGGTTTTCCTACGACAAAACCTCCCTCCCAGGGAGGAGGACACAGACTCAAGTGCCCAGGCGGGGTGGGGGGCAGCCACCGGGAGGAGGGGGGCAGGCGGTCCGCTAGCAGGACCAGAGGGGAAGCCTGTGGCCGGGCAGCCTGGTGGGCAGGGATGGGCTGCCTGGCCGTCAGTGATGCGGGCGAGCGGCTCCCGCTCTCTCACCCTGGGGCCCAGGGCTCCTTTATGAAAGGAGATCACAGATCACGTGAGTGGGGGCTGAGAAGACGCCATGGAACGACACTCGCCCAGCCCACTCCCTCAGCGCTAGCTGGCGTCATCACCACCGCAGCAGCGCTCCTTCCGTGCCAGCCCCCCTGAGGGCCCTGCGCTGGCCAAAGTCCCCACCATTCAGCCCCATCCAGCACCAGGCAGAGAACCCATCCAGCACCAGGCAGAGAACCCATCCAGCACCAGGCAGAGAAGAGGACCCAGGAGGCCAAGTGGGCCCCTCCACGCCATGGCCTGGCCCCCACCCCCACCAGTGCTGCGACAGGATGAGTGCTGACCTCACCCAGCAGCTGGGAGGCTGCTAACGAGCTAACGCTGTGAAGAAGCCTAAAGGAAACACTCCGCGTGTGCGGGAGGGACATCCATCACTCAGCGGCCAAGGACGAGCATGTCACCCGGCTGCAGTCCCTGCCCCATCCTAGGTAGTGACAGTAAAACAACTGCTCCGGGGGCAAATGGGTGACCCGAATGCACAGCCACCGGCTGCGATCCCTCCATTAGCGCCTCTGTCAGCCTCCGCTGTGCAAATCAGAGACCAGAGAGGCTTCCAGCCTCCACTGTCCTGAGGTTTACTGACAGCGGGCAGGCCTCCCGAACCGGCACCCCGTAGGCACTTAACCTGCGCACGTTCGCCCCCACCCTCTCAGCTCCACTTTCCACTTTAAGGAGGAGTAGAGGGAAAGAGGCCTCTAGGGCACAGGGGGCGCAGGCTGGGCGCATTCAGGTAGGAACTGCCCCCCTCCAGCCAGGAACTGGCCGGTAGAGCCACCCTGGGCCCAGGCGCCTCCCCTCCAGCTGAGCTCCCCATCCCCCCCACATGCCCACCATGCCCACTCCCTGCCCTGCACCCAGCGCAGCTGCAAAAGCACCCACATCCTCAGGAGCTCCCGGCTAGGCCCAGGCCTCACCTTGGACAGGTCCTCCGAGCCCCCGGGCTGGCCCGCAGCCAGCAGGGGCGAGGGCCGCAGCAGGGGGTCCGGCAGCAGCTCGAGGCGAGGGCGCTTGCTCTCAATGAACTCCATCTCCGACTTGCCCAGCTCGGGCAGGTACGAGTGGGACTCAGGTCGCAAGTGGAGCTCCTGGGACCTGCGGGAGGCAAAGACACAGGGCGTCGCATGTGCTGCCCTCCCGCCACGCACCTGCCATGCACCACACACACCCCCTGGGACCCCAAGAGAGAGGGGCCCATCTGCCCCAGGGCACCCAGCCGGGCGAGACTCAATCCCAGCCTCGTCCTCCTGCGGGTCGGCGTTCCCTGTGTTAGCAGGAAGAGAGTGTCCTGGTGATTCCCACCCCCTCCCTGCCAAGAGCGGCCCACGGCCCGCAGCGCCAGCCCCGCCCGGAGCCGGCTACCAATGCAGCCTTGAGTCCCACCCCAGACCTACTGAGTCAGACTCTGCATTTGAACAAGAACCCCGGCTGATTCACGGGCACAGTCAGATCCGAAAAGCCTTGTGGGTCCAACACAGACAACAACACACATGCTGTCGTCTGCACCTCCCCCACCAGGCAGACACCGCTGGCTAAACCTGGCCTCGCGTGCTCCCCAACGCAGCCCGCTGCCTGGGGCACAGACTGGAGCTCAGCACCTCCAGCTGGTTCTCCTGAACCCGGCTCCCCACTCTGCAGAGGTCAAAACTGGGCCCAGAGAGGACATGGCCCTGCCTGAACACACACAGCAGGGCCAGGCCTCGCAGACTCCGCCTCTACCTCCTGCTCCTGCTAAAATGCTTTTCTAGTGGATGCCCTCCCTGAGCTCTCCAAGAACCTGCTCACCTCCAGGCCTTTGCACGTGCTGTTCCCTCTGTCCGAATGCCTTTACCAGCTTTCGAACGGTCAGCTACATACTGGGCAAAAGTACGTTCCCTGAGAGGCCTTTCCTGGCCACCCAGCCAGAGATAATACCTTGCTCACCCCGTAGATAAGAAATGGGTCACCTGCCTCATTCTGGAATCATCTTGTTGGTGTCTGTGATGCACCTCCCCTGCTAGACTGGAGACTCTCTGGAGGCAGGGCCGCCTACCATCATGTGCCCACAGCCTAGAACAGGCTAGCACGTGCCATCTGAGGTCAGGGCTCTTAGCAACCGGCGCTGTTATCATCTCCACCATCTTGGGGCCCTGCTCTGACCTCGGCCCTCCTCACTGGGGTCCCCATCCCGCTGCCGTGGCTCATTCCCTCCCACCTGGACTTAAGGAAAGCCAGGCAGGCCCGGCCACAGGCAGACACCAGAGGGCCTCGTCTGGGAGCCGAGGGAGAGGAAAGTACTTGGAGAGAAGGGGAGGAAGGGGGTCCCGTGTGCACCTGGGCAGGACACGTCCCTCTCACCAGCACCCCAGCCCCCTTGCTCCACATCTTGGTGGTCAGCCACCCCGCCCCCCGCCTGGGATCCCCCCCAGAGATCCCTGAAGGCCCGTAGTGGGAAGTCAGAGGGCCACGTGGTCTTCCCTGCTCATCCCCAACCTCGCCCCACGTCACAGCTGCACCAGGACAAGAGCAAGCACACGACACCCCCCCCCGAATTTAACGCCAACCCTGCACGCTCCTGCCTCAGCACAGGCCTCCTCCCCTGGCCTGAGAACTGGGCCCGCGACTCCCAGCTAGGCGGCGTGCAGGCCTTTCCTCACCTTTCGTTCCCAGGCTGAAACTCGGACAGCAGGGAGGGCCTTCTCCTCTGGGGCTGGAGGATGGAGCCGGGCGGCAGGTGAGAGCTGTAGTCACGGGGGTGGTGCTGGTACTCCAGCAGCCCGACGTCCTGCAGCGAGAGGCCGAGGAAGCCAGTGAGCCAAGGCGCCGCTCCGCACTCACGGGCCCAGGAGGCAGCACCAATGCTCCTTGCCCGGGGCTCACTCCCGTGAGGGGCCACGGCCACGGCCACACACGGTTCCGGACGCCCGGTGTGGCCAGTGGCTGGCTAACGTGTACCCCTGTGCTGCGCCGCTGCAGCCCCTCACTCAGCGCCACCCCGGGGCTCCCCCATCTTGTCTGTGAAAGGAAAACCCACCTATGTGTGTCACATACACAGGCCCCGAAAAAGTCAGGACAGATCTCAGACAGCAGCCTCCTTTACATGCCATCTACCACCCCCTACCACCTGGGGGAAAACCAAATGCTAACAAATTACACGTATCCTGATTATCAACTACACTCTGATCTGAGACACACTAAAAGGTTTTTTAAAAAAGGCTTAAAAACAAGTCTTTCAAAAGAGAAAACAAGGCCAGCTTCACACTGTACCGATGCAAATCGATTAGCTCTGTCTGCCTGGAACACTCAGTTACACTGTGTGTGGCAATCAATTAGTGATGTCTGACACAGGTAAGGCTAAGCGAGAGTGGCCCCTCGCGTGCTTTATTTTCTTCTCGGCACCTTCCTTAAGTCTCTGAGTTTTCCATTAAAAAAAAAAAAACCTAGTCATTCTTCTCATTCTTCTGTTGTCTGGCTTTTATGTTAGGCAGGTATTTCTGCAAAGACAGTCAGAAGGTATCGGGCAGGTGTGCTGGGAGTGTGCGTTTCAGACCCTCCAAAGCAAGCACGTAAGACGCTGAGATGCTAAAGGCTAGAGAAGGTGGGTAAATGGAATGAACGGAGCCCCATTGACGTCAGAGGCTGCACACGCTAAGAAGCCCAGTGTGGGAAGTAGGGCTGCAAGGCCTGGGGCTGGGGGAACTCCCTGTCACTCAGATCCTCTGAGCCTCAGTGTCCTCATTTTTGAAATGGGTGCTGGAGCAGATGGACGGAGGTCTCCGTGCTTCCTACCCCTAGCCCTCCTTTAACTCTCAAAGATGCCCCTCAAGATGATGGACAGCTTCCGGAAGGCAGAGAAAGGCACGTCCCTACCCCCCCACGCTCTGTGATGTCCAGCACAATGCCCCCGCTGCTCGCGAATGGAGGGGCAGGAAGGAGGCAGGAGAAAGACCTAGAGGGAGGGGCGGAGGTCTGGGGGCGGCGCTGGCAAGGCGGGCACACGTGCGGAGGTGTGAGGAGGAAGCCGCGGGGACGCTCTCCACCCGCCTCTCTGCACGAAAGCAAAATGAGCAAAGCAGAGAGACAGGCAGCCCGCTGCCTCAGGAGACGGACAATCCAACACCTCGGCGAGACCGCGCGGCGACTGCCAACTGAGGCAGGAAGAGGCAGCAGCACACGGGGCCCTCAGCAGGGGTGGGGGCGGAGAGGCCCCTCAACGAACTTTCCGGCCTCAGTTTCTCTGTTTAGGAGCCAAGTGGGATGCGCTCATCAGCAAAGCCCCTCCCAGGAGCGTCTCGGGGGTCCATCCGTGCCGCACACCCGCTACACTCCACGCCAGGATCTGAGGCGGGTCTCCAGGGCTGAGCCAGGGACCCCCAAGGGCATCGGGAGGCGCCACAGGAAGGCAAGAATCGGGGTGACCCCGAGAAACGGACCCAGGGTGAGGCCCACTGCGGTCACAGGAGATTGAACACAGCCCACACTGAGGCTAGAAGCCTCCCAGCCCATCTCCGAGCCCAAGAACTCTACGTGCTGCAACAATGTGATAACAATACCCAAAGTTCATAAACTGCCGGTGTGTGTCTGCCACTGAACGCTTTAAACATTTTAATTACTTCAATTCCTACAGCAACACCACGTGGCGGGTCTCACACACAGTCCCACGCAAACACAAGAGTTCAGGCACAGAGAAGGTAAGTGACTGGCCTAGGTCCCACAGCAAGGAAGGGAACTTCCGAGAGGCAGGACTGAGGCCAGGCTGGCTTCCTGCTGAGGGACGGGCAGGGGCGGATTGACAGGTGCTGAATCCACCCCCCAAATGTGGACAGCAACGAGGCACACTTGGGGAGAAGGGCCTGCCCTGCCCTTGCCACACACTCGCCGAGCGCCGCGCGGAAACCCAGGGGAGGAAAAGTGTCTCCCGGTGAGAGCCCACCCCCACCCCCGCCTCTGCCGGCCTCTCCCAACGTGGTGCCTCTGACGCTGGAAATTGGGATTTGCCCATAAACTATGCCCCTCAAACCCCCCAGAAAGGTGACATGGATCTGTGAACAATCCATTGAACCAGGAGAGAACCCCTCTGGCCTGTCCGTGGCTAGATCCAAAGGGGCCACAAGGACAGAGGGGCCGGGGTTTCCAGGCCTCAGGTCGAATCCAAACTGGGTCTAGATTCTGGAAGATATTTGAAGGAGGGGCTGGAGGAAGGTTCTCCCTGCGGCTGTGCTGAGAGAAGAGGTGCCCCTCGCAGGCTCCTGGGATAGGGCTTCTCACCCACGGTTGGTTGGCGGCAGGGGGGTGGGCGGGGGGCGTTGTGGAAACGTCTAGAGCTGCACAGGGCAGGCAGAGGACTCACGGGCCCCTCCTGGAGAGGTGGGAGGCCCCACCTCAGGGCCTTTGCACATGTCGTTGCCTCTGCCTGAACGTTCCTTCACCACATTTCGCCATGTCTGGCCCTCTAGCTCCTTTCAGGTTTTGATTCTGACGTCAGCTTCTCAGTAAGGCCTCCTTCCCTGGCTCCGGACTTCAATCAGGACCCCCACAGCCTCAGCCTTCCCTCCCCCTCCTCCCCTGCTCAGTGGTGGTCCCCAGGAGAACACCAGCTGCCTGAGGCAGGGATGCTTCCGGTTTGCCCTCAGCTACATTCCCAAGGTCTACAGGAGGACGGGCCCATGAGACGCCTACTAAATGCTAAAGGAATGATAAAGCACCCAGCCTGGGGGCTCCCAAGAGGCCTCTTTGCGGGGCTAAATACCACCCGGAGCCACCCCCCAGCAATCAGAACCGAGAGGCAGGAAGAGTCACAAGGCCAAGGCAGAGAAACCCGAGGCAGCATTCAGCGACCCACCAGCTGGCCTACGCGGGCCCTGAGTCCCCGACTCTCAACCCAGAGCAGCGCTGCTCCACGTGAGGCCCGCACCGCTGCCCATGACAAGTGGGCACAGAAGACGCGCATCCCAGCGCACCTGCCTCGGCCACCCCGGCCCCGCACCGCGGAGCCGGGGCTTCCGTGCAGCCACACACGTACTGGTTCGGCGCACCCTGCAGACTAGCAGACCAGGTCTCCCCACAACGCATCTGATAAGCACTCCTGATAAGGGCAGGAGTCCGAAACAGGGCCCAAGGCCGGGCTCGGCATCTTGGCAGCTTTCGAGCCATGAGGGCAGTAGAGCTGAGCAGCTGTTGTGACACAGACCAAACGGAGAGACCTGAAGTATCTGTGGGGAAGGCGTGCTGGCCTCTCCTCCAGCGGCAGGGCGCACAGGCGACATGGAGGAGAGTACTCGTGCTACGCTGTCGCCGTGATAACAGTGTCACCAAAATCATCATTGTCGTTACTTGCTACCCGTGCGAGCTAATGCCGTGCAGGCATCATGCGAAGGCTCTGCCCACGTCAGCTACTCTGATGCTCAGAATCCTGTCGTTACCTCGATTAAACGATGGGGAAACTGAGGCACGGGGCAGTAAGGCCACTCGTCCAAAATTCTACAACTAAGGTATCACTAAGGCAGTGCAGGAACACAAGCAGTCTGGTTCCAGAACCTTCTACACAGACGCACAGAGTGGGTAAGTAACTTGCCCAAGTCCACACAGCAGAAAGGGGTAGTGCTAGAAGTCAGATCCTGCACCTTTTGGCTCGAACACACTTATCCAGCATGAGAACTACAAGAGCTCGGGAAAGTTCAGAAGGTCCCGGGGGGCTTGGAGCAGAAGGCCACACAAAGCCTGATAAAAGGTGAGGCAGTGAAGGTATGTCGGGACCGCCGATCCTGGAAGACCGGCAGGGAAAGATGTGGAGTCCTGATTCTATGACGGGAGGGAGCCCAGACCCGAGAGGTGGAGAGGGCAGAGCACAGAGACTCTCCGGGCAGACCGTGTAGAATTCCCGAGCTACACACACGCTGTCCAAGAGGCCACGGGCCTCCCACAGCCCAGGAGGCCAGGCCTCCGCCCGCAAGCGCCCCTGCGACCACGCCTTCCGTCTGCACGAGAACACCGCAGCGGGCAGGTGGCGGGCCAGCACAGACGGGCCAGCTCCCGCGGCCCCGAAGGACAGGGGCTCCCGTCGCCCTGCCACGAGGGAGGGCAGGAGCACCGCATGCTCACGGCGCACGCGCTGCCCGGCCACCTTCCGCGGCAGCTGAGACCCACAACCCCGCACCTCAGGCAGGAGAGCAGAGGCTGCCCCACACAGCCGAGTGCGCGGGCCCCCGCACCACTCAGCAGGTGGGAGGGAGCAGAGACTCAAGGCCGCGGCCGAAGTCCTGCTGGGCTCCAGGGAGGACCAGCCATCCAAGCAGCCCCGGGCCCAGGGCTCACTGAAAGATGCCTCCAGGGCCAGGAGGCACTACTCCTCAAGAGAAGCCTGTGAGGGGTGTGTGTGGGAGAAGCCGAAGTCCCAGGAAGGTCACAGGTCACTGGGTCCACACCCCTCCCCTTCCTCCCAGCATCCTGCCTCAGCTACTATGCAAGGAGCCGGGACACTGGGCTCCTGGACGGGGCGTTTATCTCTATGTGCCTCGACTTCCCCTTTCTTCCACCCTCTGGTCTTCCTAGACTCAGAAAAGGGGGGCACCTCGCCCCGCCTGTGAAATGGGCTGATGGCAATGTGTTCGAGGGCACGGGCTGCAGGGGGCAGGGAGGGCACCCAGACTACAGAGCCAGTGCTGACCTCCCAGCAGCCGAGGGAAAACGGCGCCAGCCAGGACACAGGCCCAGGAGAGCAAGACCCCGTTCCCCCAACCCGAGGTGCCAGAATGCTTGTTTCTGCCTGTCAGGGGACAAGCAGGGCTGGGCCACCCCTGCACAAGGCAGGGACTCGGGCCCTGCTGCTGCCACCGCAAAGGACAGGAATGCCCCCACCCCACAGCTGCCCCAGGGCCCCGCTCACCCCTGGCCTCAGCCTCTTGCCTGGAGTGGGTGGTGACTGCTGGGGCCTGTCCAGCCACATCCTGCGTCACCGACAGCCCCGTGGGGGAAGGACAGGAGATGTTATGGGTCAGCCAGTGACCCCAAATGACCGGGAGAGGACCCAGATGGGGCAAAGGGCAGGAGAGAAGGCGGGAGGAGGGGGGACAGCGAGTGTGGGGGGGAGGGGGGAGGCTATAGGGACAGGAGAACTTTCCAAGGCTGTGCCGCAGGGAAGGGGAGGGAGAGGGGTGAGAATCCGGCAGGAGGGGCCCAGCAACAAGAGAGAAGCCAGAGGCAGCGGCCAGCGGCCCCCAGGAGAGGCAGCCCTCCAGGCAGCTGCAGTAACCATGACAATAACCAGGAGTAACAGCCGGCTGAAGAACACGTCCGGCAGAGCGCGGCCAGGCGCTGCCGTAAGGACTTTACACAGACCGTCATGATCGTCGTGTTTAATCCCCGCGAGAATCCCAGAGATGAGGACTCCGGTCACACCATTTTACAGATAAAAAACTGAGACTCACAACAGTTAAGTCGCTGGACCAATCTCCTCGCCTCTAGCACGTTCCCAACCTACAAATAGAGAGTGTACGAGTCCCTCTCTGTGATGATTCACAGCAGGGAGTAAACTGTCCTCGTAGAAGGTTCCGAACTGAACGCCTGTCCTGCAGCAAGGGCTCCGTAACCGGGAGCTCGTTTCTGTTGTTGTCGTTGCTGCTGGGAGTCCCCATACGGGTCATAACGCTATGGGACAACATTCGCCCCCAGGAGCACGCTGCTCAGCCTGGGCACACAGTAGGTGCTCAATAGACAGTGGCATCCGGGACCGGGGCTCAGTACCCTGAAGCTGAGGCGGCCTGCCTCCTGGCAGTGATCTCAGCTGGGCCTGTGGTTTGGTCTCCTGGCCTCAGTGGCCTCATCTGCAAAGTGGGATGCTACCGCCGGAGGCTCCTTCACTGGGCTGTACGTGAGAACCAAAGGCTCTACCCGCGGGCAAGTTCTCGTAACGGGGCTCAATAATGCGCCCATTTAGCCCAGCTGGCTCTGAAAAGCGTCCTGGTGGCCAAAATCCTCAAGAGGCCACTGTGTCTGGGACGCCCTCCCCACTGGGCCAGTGGGTTCACACGCTCACTGATGGAAATGCCCTCCCACACCACTTCCTTTCTTCTCACGAAGAGGAACCACACAAAGCAACACACACGCGTGCACGCGCGCGCGCACACGGCCCAGCAGAGCTGGACTCTGGCCCAGCCGCAGCCACAAGGCCGCACACCCCCTCATCAAGAAGGCAGTTGGTCAAACAGGGAAGCCCACGACCTCGCCCTGGCAACAAAAAGGACGTGGTACCCTGCAGGTAAGCCGTAAATGCCAACAAAGGCCCACCCTCACAGCCACGCCGCGCAGGGAGGGGCGAGGGCAGGAAACGGGGCCACGCTAGGGGACTGAGAGAGCAGGGTGCAGCGTAGGAGAGCCGGTCCAGGGCACACCGTGTGCAAGCCAGCGTGCAGACAGCACGCCTCCTTCCTCACAGGCGGGTCACCCCCGGGGGATGGGGTGGCTCTTCGGACCCCCAGATGAGGGCTTCCGACACACAACATGTCCAGGGCCAAGGCTCAAGGAGGCAGGGGCTATCAGCAACGGCCCCCGTGGGGGTCACCCCAATAAAGCAAAAAGGGGTCCAGGAAAGGTGGGGCTGCCGGAAAAGTGTATACAGCAGGCACTCCATGTTTGTACACAAATTCCCCAGCTGACACTGAGAGGCAGAGTTCGCAGTTCAGCCAGGCCCCGGATTCCATCACCCCCCGCTTTAAAGTGGGAGCTAAGAGATTTTACCAGAAGTTCCAGACACCAGGCGTCCATGCCATGACACCCCACCTCCCTCGGGGGACAGTGAGTCCTGGCAAGACCGTCAGAGCCACACCAGGCCTCACAGGGGAGGGGGCGGGTCCCGGTGAGAGAAGGCCCGGCGCGGGGGCGCACACCCCACCCCTGCCTTACCGCGTGGGGCCGGGCGATCTGCACAGGGTAGGAAAGGCCGTGGGGTGGGTAGCGGGGCTCGGTGGCCCTCCACGTCTGCGCCACAGGCTGCGTGGATCCCGACATGGCGGTGGGCGTCTGGGGGCTCTGGGGCCCCAATGCTCTCCCTCTCGAGGCGACCCGGGTTAAAAGCCAGTCCTCATCATCTGCTCACGGGCCACCGTGTCACAGGAACCTGAGGGAAAACCAGAAAAGAAACACGATCAGGCACAGGGCAGCGTCCCCTCCAAGGACCCTGGTGGGGCCCCTAACTGGTCCTTCGGTCCCCAGGGAAAGTAAGCACACAGGCCCCCCTGACCCCTCCATGCCGCTGGGCGCCCCCCCCACCCCCGCCCGCAGGAGACGGCGGCGCCCCAGGCCAGACACAACACATCCGGGAAAGCCGCGCCCCCCAGCCACATCCAAGGCCCCCCCGCTCAGCAGGGACCGGGACCCCAACACTGTGGGCGCCACCCCCATTCGCCGAGCCCCCAGAGCCTGCCGACCTCACCCCAAGACCCCTACAGCTCTGAGTCACCAGGGCAAAGGTCCCGGGAAGCACCCAGTCCAGGCAGGTAGCTGGGGGCCCGTCTCGGGCCAAAGAAACGACTCGGGTCAAGGGTGCAGGAGGCCCTCAGTCAGAATCTGCCTTTGCCCAGAAATCTCTGGGGGTCCTCCATCCTCTCAAGCAGCCGTCCCTCCCCGGCGCATGCCTGCGCCCGCAGGGAGGGCGGGGCACGTGCAGCCCCGCCCTCCGGCACGTGCAGCCCCGCCCCCGCAGGCACCTCCGCCCTCACGCCTCCCCATGCACGTGCAGCCACGCCCCCTGGCACGTGCAGGCCCTCTGGCGCGTGCAGACCCCCTCCTCCCTCACGCACCTCCACGCTCAGGCCCTCCCCACACACAGGCAGCGCACCCCATGGTGGGGAAGATCCAAGACGGCGCAGAGGCGCCGGCAAAGGTGAAGGCTGCCTCCCATGACGCCCCCCATTGCCCTGCCCTGGGCTCACTGCTGTCCTCCGAGAGGGAGGCGCCGGGGCCCTTCACGGGGGATGCGCCCTGTGAAGGTCTCCTGCTGGGACGGAGTGCTGAGATCGTGGCGGTCAGAGGAGGGACCACATCCCCATCTAAGGCAATGGCTGCGTCCCCCTCCTAACGCGCCACCGTACACGTGACTTCCCTTTCCAGTACCGTCCTTCCTCCTCCCATCCCCAGGCTCAGGGAGTAGTCATGTGGTCCAGGCCCGGCCAATCTGGTTCCTGCATCCCCTGGGCCAGGGATTGGTTGAAGATGGACACATGACCAACTAAGCCAATGAGAGTCAGTCTTGAGACTTTTGCTGGAAGAAGCGGGAAAAGGCGAGCCCTGCCTGACGCTAAACTAGGAGACTAAAAGCCTGCGGTTCGCAGGCCCACGTCGTGGCAGGCGCCGGCCCCGCAATGACGCCAACCGGCGGGATGACAGAGCCGAAGGGCGGAGGGAGCACAGCGGGGCCCCGATGACGGCCATGCCCGAAGGCGGTCGAGGCCGGAGCCGGTCATGTGCTTTGCCTTCGCCAGCCCAACCTGGGCTTCTGTCACTTGCCACCAAAAGTTCTGACACCCGGGGAAGAAAGGAGTCAGAGATCAGCGCACCTACAAGCACCTCAGGAAGTTGCCCGCGTGGTCTTTTCCCGGCCACCAAGACAGGATGTACCCTGCAATTTTTACGACCACGGGAACAAATCCTGCTCACCTAAGAGGGGTTGCTGGTCCCACTGCCGCCAGTATTGTTCCCTGCGGCAGCTCCGGCCCAGTGACAGTGATGCTCTGACGTGGAGGCGGCGGGGGAAGGAGCTGCTCCTGCCAGCTCCTCCCACGGGCACCTGTCCTACAGCCCAGCGACAAGAAACCGGCCTCGGGACAGGGGCAGGTGTGGCCGCTGCGGCTGGACCCCGGTCCAGAATCCCATTGCTCTGGTGCGTCTCAGAGGCCAGCAGCTCCTGGGCCTGCGATGCAGCAACGCAAATCCTGTTCTTTTCTGCTCTCTCTCTCTCCGGGCTCCCAACAGTCGCCCCCTCTCTCCAAGGAGATGAGACCAGCACTCCGGAGGGCCGGATGCTTATACTGGGGGCCCCTCCTCCAAGCGCCGTGGGGGGACTTCCAATCGCTGTTTGATTTTGCGTCACAGAAGGCAGCCGAGAAATCTGATTTACCGACAGATTTTCTAACTTCCTTTGCCTAACAAAACGCCGACTGGAGGTGGCAGGCCTCTGCCAGCTGCTCACGCGAGCCGTGCACGGGGCTCCAGAAGCCAGGGAGGTGACACCTTTCCCAACCAGCCCTGGAGAATCCTCGGCAGCATCCCACCCTGCTCAGGCCAAGGCCACGGTCTGGCCGGCTTCCCACCCCCGCAAGACACGGTGTGCCCGCTACCAAGCTGAAGGGGCATCTGCCATCAGTGGGGTCACCCCAGAGGCTCCCTGGCCCAGTGTCCTCACACACGGGTTGTCCCCAATGCAAGGCGACTCTGGGTGCCCCCTTGATTCACCGCGAGCCTATTTAATAAACTCAATTTCCACCCCTCCCAACCCTCAGTCACATTTACTGCCAGCTCAAAGAAAACTTTTTTAGGAAAACATTTTGGCGGTTCCTCCAAAAGTTAAACACAGAATTACCAAATGACCCAGCAATTCCAGACCCGGGCACATTCCCAAAAGAACTGAAAACAGGGACTCAAACAAATATATGTATACAATCGTTCAGAGCAGCACTATTCACAACACCCTAAAGGTGGAAAGTGCCCCAGAGAATGAACAAACCAGTCCGTCTGCACAGCGGAACGTGATTTAGTCACAAAAAGAAATGAACCACTGACACAGGGCTACACCGCGGGCGAACGATGAAAACATCATGCTAAGTGAAGGGAGGCAGTCACAAAAGGCCAGATAGTGGAGGAGTCCACTTACAGGAAGTATCTGGAATAGGCAAACCTATAGGGACACACAAAACAGACTGGTGGCCGCTAGGACTGAGGGCGTGGGCAGGGACTGCTAAGGGGTGCCCAGGCTCACCCCACAGTGATGGAAATGTGTTAAAATTAGATAAAGGTAGTATTTGCATAACACTGAAGGGAAAAACAAATTGAAGTGCTGACATCATCAAGGTTTGAATGTGAACGACAAGAAAAAAAGAAAAAAAAACCCGAGGACCCACCTCCGTGAAAGACAGAGGTAAGGGAGGAGAAGGGAGACCCGGGGGGTGGCAGGAGGGTGTCCTGGATCTGGGCTGGCTGGAAGGCGTTCTGAAAACAGATCCAGACCGGATCCGGACCAGATCCAGACTGCAGCAGGTATCCGACATGGCGGCCCCAAAAACCACTGCCTATCTGGCGGCTTTAGGATCAAGAGAAGGTAGTGGGCGGGGCGCCCGGGTGGCTTAGTAGGTTAAGCGTCTGACTTCGGCTCAGGTCATGATCTCATGATTCGTGGGTTCGAGCCCCGCATCAGGCTCTGTGCTGACAGCTAGCTCGGAGCCTGGAGACTGTTTCAGATTCTGTGTCTCCCTCTCTCTCTGCCCCTCCCCTGCTCACACTGTCTCCCTCTCTCTCCGAAATAAATTTAAAAGTTTTATAAAAAAAAAAAAAGAGAGAGAAGATAGTGGGCATCCATATATTTACAGAATTTTGGGGTGCCTGCTTCGGGTGGAGCCCCAAATGAGCGAATGAGGCAGAGCCCCGCTGCTGAGGGTCTCGGTGCCCCGATGGGGGACAGGGGGGAGCAGGGTGCCCCAGGGAGGAGACAACCAGCAAACAGCGACCTCAGAGAAGGAAGCCCAGTCTTCCCCAGCCTTGGGGAGGGCGAGGGGATATTGGGAAGAACTTCGGGGAGCGGATCGGGCACAAGACAGCCAGGGGAGTCAGGTGGAGGTCGCCACTGGAACAGGAGCCCGAGAGGACACCAGGCACCACGTGCTTAGTGACCGAGTGGGCACAAGGCAGGCGGGGAGGACAGTCGTTCGAGGCCCACGGGCCATGGCAAGGATGGATTCTGTCCTAAGGGCTCCGAGGA
This sequence comes from Proteles cristata cristata, assembly GCA_017311185.1. NCBI lineage: Eukaryota > Metazoa > Chordata > Mammalia > Carnivora > Hyaenidae > Proteles > Proteles cristata. The sequence continues at coordinate 11,778 of JAESUZ010002941.1, read as the reverse complement.
GCCACGGGCGGGGGCTGGGGAAATAAAGAGTCAGTGGGCTTTACAGGCAGGCACTGCAGTGAACCAGGACACCTCGGGGCTCCTGCGGCCATCCAAGCAAAAGCCGATGCTGGCGGGACCCGAGCAGCAGGCACAGGACAGGGGAGTCGGGAAGGAGCTCACCCTGGGGTGGGAGGGGCCGAGTGGCCTCCCGGGGACAGGGACAGGGACCCTTCATCCCCTTGTCGGGCAGGATGCCTCACACCTCTGAGCCTCAGTTTCTTTGGGGACGTGTCCAGAATTCCTGTTCCCCTAGCCTGCTGGGAGGAAGGCATGCTTGCAAAGCGATGCCACCAGGCCTGGTAAACAGCAGGTGCTCAATGAGGCAGACTCAGCAAGGGCAGGGCTCCGAGAAGAGACAGCACTCTGAGGTTAAGACTTTGCTGACCCAGGTGGCAAGGGACGCTTCCAAGCCCCGGACCCGCCTTGCACACCCAAGCCACGAACTATGACACCAGGGCCGCCAAGCCAGGCAGAGGAGGGCCAGGAACCCCAGGGGCCCGGCCGCGGCGGGGGGCTAAGCACAGTCCTGCACAGGGCCCCACCCTCGGGGACCACTCAAGGTCGGCACAGGGGCCCCGGGGTGGGGGGGGCCCTCTGCTGCTCCCGCCCTAGAGGCAGCACGGAGGGCCCAGAGGCTGCGGGTCCCGTGTGGCAGCGCCCCACAGTCCCGACCTCACACCCAAGTGCCGCCCACCACGTGGCTCTGGTGAGGCGTCCAAACCTGCAGGAGGAGGAACCCCCCCCCATCCCAGCAGCCTGTCGGTGCGCCAGGCACATAGCAGGTGCTCCTCAAGGGAACCCGTGCGGGCAAGTGCCAGCAACACCAGGTGAGGCCAGAACCTCCTGCCCCCACATTCCTCTCCTGCCCCAGGCAGGACGCTGAGGCCCCACCGAGGCACATTCCACAGATTTCCCGAGCCGTGCGTGCCACGCATCCGCTCCGGACAGGACGGGGTTCCAGCAGGCCGGCGCTGGGATGTGTCTGAGAGGCGGCGGGGGACGCAGGGGTGCTCCTTCAGGGGCCCGGGAGCCTTCAGACCGGGCCCCGGCTCTGGGGAAGGTGAAAGGCCAGCTGTCTGCGCCACACATGCCCAAAACTCTCCCGTAACTACGGGGCACCGACCTCGGAGCTTGTGGCAGGTGGGGGAGCCTCAGAATTAAAACTCAGCTGTCAGCCCACAAAAAGCCCCCAGCTCTCCAGAGCCTTCCAAGGTGCCCCACGTGGGCGACGGGGTCTGTGGCACCCCCGCTGCCACCAGCGTGTCGAGCTGGAGAGACAGACACAGATGCACTGGGAACCCTGTGGCCTCCCTCACTGCCGCTCTTGAGCATCTAGAAAGGCATGTGACCGCTCAGCAGCTACAGGACTGCTGTTTGGTTTGATTCCCTGCTGATTCCCCTGCGAGTGCCCGGCACATAGTAGGTGCGCTAGCTTCCCAGAACCTCAGTGAACAAAGCATCACAAACATGATGGCTGAGGGGCGCCTGGGTGGCTCAGTCGATTAAGCGTCCGACTTCGGCTCAGGTCATGATCTCGCAGTTTGCGGGTTCGAGCTTCACGTCGGGCTCTGTGCTGACAGCTCAGAGCCTGGAGCTGCTTCAGATTCTGTGCCTCCCTCTCTCTCTGACCCTCCCCCGCTCATGTTCTGTCGCTCAAAAATAAATAAACGTTTAAAATAAAAAAAGGATGACTGAAAACAACAGAAATACATTCTATTCTCTCACTGTTCTGGAAGCCAGAAGTCCCAAATAAAGGTGTGGGCAGAGCCACACTAATGCCCCCCACCCACCCCCACCCCAAGGCTCCGGGGGTTGGGAGGGAGGGGTCCTTCCTGACTGTTCCAGCAGCGAGTAGCCCCAGGGGACCCTTAGCTTGCAGCTGCCTCACTGCAGCCTCTGTGGTCATCACCTGGCCCCCACGTCTGCGTGTCCTCCCCCCTGAGAAGGGGCCTGTGAGGTCACACCGGCTTTCCCTCTCAACGAGAAAAGAAGACACCACCCTCTGGGCAGGGGTGATATTCGAGGTCTCCTCTGTCAAGCCTGCCCCTTGTGCCGCTGTGTTAAAGGAAATTTTAGCTGTGCCCTCCACCGGGGAGTAACGAGCCCAGGCCTCTGTGCATCACCTGCGGGTTAAAGGACCAACCCACCTGGAATCCTAACACGATTAAAGCCATCATTCAGGGTCCCCCAGAAAGCAGGCCCCTGCCCAGCAGGGCTAAAACTGGCCTCCTTGCCCTTGGCTCAACCTCTCCATCCAAGGAGGAGCCAGGAACCGAACCCAGCCACGGCGTGTTCACGGCTCTGCCCAAAGCGCAGCACCCGGAGAGGCTCGAGGCCAACATACTCCGAGCTCAGCTCAGAGCTCTGCCCCCTGCCCACCCCCAAATGGAGACAAGCAAGACAAACGTAGCCCCAGGGGGGTCTCTGCCCCATTCTGGTCACTGGGGCATGGTGGGGGGGGTCACAGCAGTGGACCAGCTGGACAGAAACTCCTGCCAACCAGAGCTGACATCCAGGGACAGGCCTGTCCCAATCCAGAACCACCTCCTCACCCCAGGTACCCAAAAGAAGATGGATGGAGGGAGAAGGAAGGGTGAGTGGGAGGAGGGAGGGAGGGGAGAAGATGGATGGATGAATGATGGACGGACAGATGGACAAACCAATCAACAGATGGACATCTGTTTTTTTTAATGTTTATTTAGTTTTGAGAGAGAGTGTAAGCAGGGGAGGGGCAGAGAGAGATGGAGACACAGAATCCGAAGCAGCTCCAGGCTCTGAGCTGTTGGCACAGAGCCCGACAAGGGGCTCGAACTCATGAACCGTGAGATCATGACCTGAGCTGAAGTCGGAGGCTTAACGGACTAAGTCGCCAGGCACCCCTAATCTTTCTTTATTTTTGAGAAAGAGAGACAGAGAGTGTGGGGGGGAGGGGCAGAGAGAGGGAGACACAGAATCCGAAGCAGGCTCCAGGCTCCAAGCTGTCAGCACAGAGCCTGATGCTGGCCTTGAACTCATAAACCAGGGGATCATGACCTGAGCCAAAGTCGGACGCTTAACTAACTGAGCCACCCGGGCGCCCCAGATGTACAGCAATTTAACAGTGCCACTGTCCACAGTTTTTCTGGTCTCACTTTTTAAACCAACCCCCAGAGCCAAGCATGCCTTTCTTCCACAAACACACATCAGGCTCACCACCCACCACTGTGGGAGACACACACGAGCACCACTACTCCCATGAACCCCAGGCCCACACAAGTGCCCCAAGTCCCAGCCTGCCCAGCACAGAGGACCCTGGGAAAAACTGCCTCCAGTCCCCAACTCCAGAATCAGAACAGGGAGGGACAGGTGGAAAGGGTGGTTGAGAAGAGGTCTCTGGAAAGCTCCACCCCCACAGAAGAGTCCCCAAAATGAGGGCTATGGCTCAAGTACCCTCTGGTACTAAAAATACAGGGTGGGGGTGGGGGGACAAGTTAGCGAAAACGATGAGGGCAATATTAGTCACTGGGCAGGTACTACTATCCCCACACTGCAGATGGGCAAATCGAGGCTGAGTGAAGGCAACCAACCAAATGGCAGAGCAAGTCCCTAGTTAGGACGGTGTGCAGGGCTGGGGCGACCCGCACCCGCGCACAGAGAAGGCCGAGAGCTTCTCGAGGAGGGGTGAGCTGAGCCTTACAGGGCCTAGATGAGGGAGGGGGGCTGCCCTCCCCAGGCCTGAAACCTTGGCCTTATGGCATCTCACTCAACAACCTTCTTTCTGCAGGTGGGGAAACTCAGGCCCCAAAAGGGGCCAGGGCTCAGCAGACAAGTGCCACCGGGCCAGGCTCCACCCTCCTCAGCGAGATCCCCACGGCCCACCCAGGGGGCCCAGGCACGTGGCGAGGTGGGCGAGGGTCATGGGGACAGAAACTGTGGGTCCATACGGATGACCGGCTCCAAGGACAGAGCCCTGGAGGGGCCACAGCCTGGGAAACACAGAAGCCTGGAACCGAACACACCCCAGGCACCTCCCCTCAGCCCCCCTCCCCTACAAAGGACCCCCAGCCTCGGCTAGAATTCCCACGCCCCCAGGGGCTGCGTGGGGCCCTCCCAGGGCCCTCAGACCCACCCGGGCGTCCGCAGTTCGGCTTCATCCACAGGTGGCATTCCTCAGCCACCCGCACCAGGGGAGGCCCCCGACTTCCTTCCGCAAGCCTGACTGCCCCGTTCAACAGATCAGGAAACCGAGGCTCAGAGAGGTGTGCTCCCTCACCCAAGGTCATGCAGCCAGAAGGTACCTGGGTCCGGCCCCACACACCCTCTGAAGCGAGCAGAGGAGTGCCACCGAGGAGGCCCCTTGGCGGCTCCAATGTTATTGGTACATTTGTGTCCATTGGGCTGTGGCTGGTGTGGCCGGGCCCCGCTGCCCAGCCCCCACCCCCACCCCCGCCATAGCCACATCTGCTCAAAATCGCTTCCTCCTGGACTCCCTCCCCCTCTTAATTTTAAAAGGAAAAGAGAGAGAGAAGCCACAGTCTGGACAAACCCTCCTGAGCGCCAGGTCACAGGGTCCCGGACGAGAACCCTCGCCTGGAGGCGCGCCCTCCCTCTTGGGTATTTCACAAACATTACGCTGGATTTTTCCTGGCTCTCCCTCATTAGGTTCTGGGCGCCCCGGGAGGAACGTGTTTTCCATTAGGCCCAGCTCTTCCATCTGGCCTTCCAAACAGCGATTTTTTTTCTGCAGAGAGGGAAGAGGGGGAAACCAGAGAAGAAGCTGGTGTCTGGGGTGGGGGCGGGGGGGGACGCTGGCACCAGCTGTGACCGGGCAAAGCACTCGACCCTCTGCCCCGAGGGCTTGGAACAGAGCGAAGCTGACTACAGACTGGGACGCAGGGATCTGACGCGGGGAGCCGTGCTGGGGCTCGGCGTGGTGCCCGGTCACAGTGAGCGCGCGACGACGCGCGGGGCTGCAGCCACATCCAGATCCAGGGTGCCCGGGTGGTAGAGGCTGCAGGGCTCGGGGTCCTTGGTCCGTCCCCATCGCTGCCGGGACGGGAATGAACCAACAACCAAGGAGTGAATGGGCCACAGATCACAGCTCTGGACAGTCTGTGGAGAGACATAAGCCAGACACAACCTCTTCGCCTATAGGCGACGTCCGGCAGGGCCATGGCCGTCTCACAGAGCCAGAGAGCAGAAGGCTGGCTGCCGGGCCTGGAGGAAGGGGTGGGGGGAGTGAGCGTGTAACGGAGACTGTTTCTGTTTTGCAAGATGAGAAACTTCTGGAGAAGAAGGTAGCGCGACAGTATGAATCTACTCAATGCTACCGTACGCTTAAATAAGGCTGAGACCAGAAAATTTTTGTTATGTGTATCTCACCACAGCTTAGAATTTAAGTCATAATAAAAACAAAACAAAAACAAACCACATACCTCCTCCAGGGAGGCCTCCCTGGTTGAACACCGAGGTATCCAGCTGGGCTGGTATTGCTCAGTGGTGGCTCCCGCTACCCAGGGGGCCCCATGGAAGAGCCAGCGTTGTCACAGGCCCTGCGGGGGGGGTGGGGGGGGTGAGGCAGCAGCCCCTCACTAGGCTCCGAGGGGGACCACAGTCAAGGCCTTGTGGTCTCTAGCCCGCCTGGCCCCCAACCCAGGCAGCCTCGGGAGAGGACGGAAAGGCCCTGAAAGGCACTGGGCTGACGGTCGGCCGGCTCCGCCCATCACTCCCTGGGACCCCAGAGCGAAGGGGCCGAGGCAAGGGAGCAGGGAGGCTGCCTCCGGGTTCCCACAAACGTCCCTGCAGCAACATCTGGCAAATGTGTCCACAGCTGTGCAGCTGCCGGAAACGCCGCCTCCCGCCCCTCCCCCGCGCACGCTGGGCCCTCCAGGACGGCTTTCTGAGGAATTTATGGGGTCGCCCAGAGAATTTCAGGGCAGCTCTCTGGGGGACGTCCTCCACCACATGTGAAGGAGGACAAATGTTCCCGCTGCTAAGAATAGCTTCGCCAGCCGCGGGTCCAGGACGGGGAGCCCACCCACCCAACAGCAGCCCCAGCCTCGCACCAGCCCCCCCTCCCCAACTCCCAGGGGTCCACCTCCCCCAGGCCGGCCGCTGGGGAAGGGTCCATTTGCATCAGCTCCTTCTGAGGCTCAAATGTGGATCGCGGCAGCGCCCACGGCCTACCCCAGGGCTTCCCTTCATCAGTTAGTGTCTGATGATCCAGAATCCAAAAGGCCCTCCAGCCCCTGCAGCCAGGAGTTCCAGACGGCGAGCACAGGCTTCCGGGCCCCGGAGCGGGGAGCATGCTTCTGGGATCTGATCATGAGGCTGTGGACTGAGCAAGATTCACAAGGCTCCGGGGAAGAGGGTCCCAGGCCGGAAATAGGGAGGGGGGAAGAGTGAGGAGGGCTGAGGACACCCTGCCAGGCCGGAGTCTCCAGAGGGGAGGGGCAGGCGGCGCCACCTGTGCCAAGGACTCGGGAAGGGAAGGCGGTGGTGGGAAGGGGGCGGCGGCTGCTCAGCCCCCCCGCTGCGCATCATGGCCCCTGGAGACTGTGGCCCAGGGGATCGCAGCTCCCCATGCTTTCAGGCAAAGACAGTCTGACTTTGAGACATCCCTCAATTTACAGTTTTTATTTCAAAAAACATGGACTCTAAACCCAACCCAATAAATCAGTCTGACGTCCAAATACAGCCCGTGGGCTGCCAGGATGTGACCTGTGGCTTCTGACATGTGGTCAGTTGAAAACCACAAGAGAGAGCCCGGCAAAGCCCAGGGGAGCTTGGGGGAGCACGGAGGCCGGTGACAGGCAGGAGTGGTCTCCCACATGGCCTGGGGGGGGCCCTAATTAAAACAGGGACGGGGGAGCTGGGCCCACCTACCCCGCAAATCTTAAATAATACCCCCGTCCCCCAAAGGACACATGCTGGCTGTGAAAGGGGGGGCTGGGCAGGGACCCCACGCTGGCTCCTCTCCCACACACGGAGTGAGCTGGCTGTGGCACCCACTGCTTGCAAACTGCACCCTTATGTCCCCTGGGCTACGACCCCTCCTGCACCCTCAATTCTGGACTCTGAGGGAGGCTGACTCGCCTCCCAGGTCTGGCCAATGAGCACAGGTTTGGGAGCACCACCAGCACCAGAACCATAGCTGCCATCATTGGTTTAGGAAAGGGCTTAACTCTCAAGCTCAGCCCATAAAGCTTAGTCCTACGACTTCTGTTGTAACATCAGAACAACAAGCTTCCCTTCCACTGGGCTGCTAAGTTGTGATCATTAGCCTTAAGCCACCAGGGACTGGACATGGGGAGCACCTTGTCACCTGAGCCCCTGGATCCAACCATGCCTGAAGCTTACCCTGATATCCTCCTGTGCTAAATGCAGGAAGGGCAGAGAGCCTGCCAGTTGCAACCAACACACCTAAGATAGCGACCCCCTTAAAATCCAAATTCTAAGCCATGAAATCTCCCTGGAATCAGATCTCCACTCTCAGGTCTCCTCACCTGTACGGGTAGGGAGACCTCCCAAGCCAGCCAGAAGGAAGCAAGAGAAATGAGACAGGAGCCCAGAAGAGATTGGCCTAGGAGGAAGGGGCCAGACAGGAGCCTGGGATAGGCCTACCCTGTCTCTCACCCTCAAGAAGCAGAGTCTCCTACCAGCAGCTCTAATGGGGAATCCAGCAGGCGGCAACCTTGTGGACAGAGGCGGCCTCTCGCTGGCTGGCTCAGACCCGGTCACTTCTCAGCGGCAGGCACAGCCCCACCCACGATGCCCAGGTAGTAAGCCGGAGCCTCTGGCCTGGCTTTCTGGGGGAACACCCCCAGGTGGTGAGCTGGCACGGGCTGCTCTCTTTCCCCACCCCTTCACACCCCTCTCTCAGGCAGGGGCATTGTCTGAGCCACGATGCCTTGCAGGCTGCACCCACAGACACACCTTGGGCCCCATCCCTGCCAGAGCCTGTTTCCCGTGGAAGGCGGCCAAGGCTCAAACCAGGAGCAGGGAGAGAGCCTGACGCCTCACCAGCCCGGACCCCACGGGCGCTGACCCCTCCCACCATCCTCTTTTCTTTCCAGCCTTTACGTAGCCACAAGTTTGTTACAGCTCCCTTGTCACAGATGGGGAGACTGAGGCTCTGGGGGCAAATAAGACTATTTGATGTCCCACAGGCAGGAATGGGACCATGGAAAGATGAACTACTTCCAGATTCCCGGGTCCTGAGCAGTCCTGACAACAGACCCAAGGTGAGTCCACTCATCCTCATCGCGAATTGCTAACACAGCGCTCACTCTCATCAGTCTATTCGATCATCACGATATCCCTGAAAGCAACATGGGGGCGCAGAGAGGTTAAGCAGCTCGCCTGAGGTCACACAGTGGGCCAGCGGCAGAGCCTGGATGCAAACCCAGGCTGGCCCCCTCCAGCATCTTATCCATCGCGTCCCGGGAACCCATTACCAGCGGGCCCCAGCCTCCCTGCTCAGGCTGGAAGAGGCCTCTGTCTCTCCCATCAGGCTGCTGTCGGGGCCTCACAGGCCTTGAGCCCAACATCACTGCTCCCGGGTCCAGGCCAAGTCCTGCCCTCAGGGCCAGCTGCAGTCACCACCCCGGGTCCCAGAAGGAGAAGGAAGACGGCATCCTCAACCCCACCCCAGCCCTCTGGCCCTGTCACCTCCCCTATCAGGACCTGGAATCGTCATTCCCAGAGTCCCCGCTGCCTTATTTCCCATCGCCCCGCAATCCCAACGGTGAGGCCGGTGGAGGCAGGATGCACCTCTGTTGTGTGTGTCCCGCAGTCCCAGCTCAGTGCACACCACGGGCCCCCATCAACGTTGGCTGAATTCATGAACGAGCCGAAGCACAAAGGCCACTTTGGAAACAGAGAAACTGAGGCCGAGAAGGGGTCTACTTAAAGTCAGACTTGGGGGCGTCATCTACAGAAGGCCAGCATGTCCCGAAAACTGATCCACGTTTATATTGCCTGCTCCCCGATCACTTTCACTGGGGCCCAGGGCTTGGATCCCTTCATCCCGTAGCTGCAATGCCAGCGCATCCGTTAGCCACGGCCGGGGCTCTGAAGGCCATCACCACCACCGAGGGGCCGCAGCCTGCCCTCTCTGGGCCCCCGTGTCTCCATCTGCCAAGGCCACCTGGAAAATAACGCAGCTTGCGGTAGCGGGGGGAAGACTGCCCCCCCGGGTGCTGGGTGAGTGGCCGGGCATGTGGAGAGTGAGCGTCCAGGGCTCGGGGAGGGCCCGGCACGGTACCCGGGAAGCCTCCTGGGTCACGTCCTCCTTTGCGGGGACGCCTGCGCGGGAGGAGGGCTAGCAGCAGGCAAACAGGCAGCCTCGGGGGTCTGTGATTTGGGTTCTGGGCGAGGGCACCGGGTTCTGGACTCCCCACACGCCCAATGACCTCACGAGGCCCCAGCCCCTCAGCCTTGGATGGGCAAGAGCGGGGGTCCCTGGCTATCCGAGCTCTTAGGGCTGCTGTAACAAATGACCGGAATCCAGGTGGCTTAAGATAACAGAAATTTATTCTCTCGCGGCTCTGGGGGCCCCGTGTGTCCAACATCAAGGTGTGGGCGGGCCAGGCTCCCTCCGCGGGCTCTCGGGGACGATCCCGCCCGCCTCCTCCAGCTTCTGGTCACATCACTGCGGTCTCTGCCCCTCTTCGCACAGCCGTCCTCTGTGCCTTCTCTTCCGTCCCTCCTAAGGACGCCGGTCACTGACTACAGGGGACTCCGAATGACCTCATCTCCAGACACGTCTGCAGAGCCCCTTTTTCCAAAGCAGGTCACACTTCAGAGGAGATGAGCACGAATGCGTGCGATTCCCTTTTGTGGGGCGGGGGGGCTGCCACTCACCCCACCGCAGGGGCCCCAGCCTTTCCTGACGCTGCCCGCTGACCCCAGGCCCAGGGTTCGGGCCCACTTTCTCTGAGTGGTGCTGCCACAGGGCCGCCGGGCACAGGGGCCTCCCTCACGTTTACAGGAAGCGAGGGACTCTCACACCCCCGCCTCCGCCTCCGAGAGAAGGCTAACCAGGGATAACTCACCCCCATTTCACAGGCCAAGAAGAGGCGCAAAGTGGTTCAGCCAGGGCGCTGAACACGCTCTGAATCTGTTTGCTTCCGTGTCAAATGGAAGCGAATCCCACTCCCGAAAGCTGTGACCAGGTCCAGCAAGGAGAGCGTGTCCCCCGACCCCACAATCACGTCTCTATTTATTACCCGCGGGGCCCAGCCCACACAGCTCCCCTCCCAGCCTCCAACCCCCGCAGAAAGGGCCCATTATGACATCACAGGCCGAGAATTATGTTATTAGCCTGGGAAGGAGGCTGGACCCAGGGACAAAGGGCTCATTGTCATGCAAATGCCCAACTAGGAGGAAGGGGGGAGGCTCCTCTAGTCTTCTGGCTTCTGAGCCACACTGAGAAACCAACTCCAGGCCTGCCAGAAGGGCATCTCCGGGGCCTCACATCTCAACGAGTAGGGAGGACTCTCCACGAGCGGGAAAGGGGCCCCTTCCCATGGCCCTATTCACATTGTGTGCCGGCAGCTGTGTGTCTTTGGGCAAGACGCTTACCCTCTCTGTGCCTCAGAGGAGCGTTAGAAAAACTCCATAGAGTGCACGCGATGGTTGCCCTGCCTCATCAGCCCTCAAACATGAAGCTGATGCTGCCGACACCCCTCCCCTGCACCCCCATGCCATCAGGCCCCCCCACTGTCCTCGCTCATGACTTAACCCAGGAGGTGTAAACCTTCTGGAATTGCCTCGTGGGTTCCTGCGAACAGTCTCGAACACAGACACAAGAACTGCTTTTCGAAGGACACTAGTTTTCCACGAATCCCCAAAAGGCACTCTGAACCCCCAGACACAGAACTCCTGGGGTGAAGGGAGGTGAACTCAAAGTGAATTCCAGCTCCTGGGCCTGACTCTCCCTATAGCCGAGCCCTGGTGGGTATGACCTGCCTGGGGGCACAGTTGATGCCCATCCGTCCATCCCCGGAAAGGCCTTCATTCACTGCCAGGGGACCGGCCCACATCCACAGCCTGTGGGGGACACTGAGTCAGGCACAAGTGTTTGCTGAGCACCTAAGATGTGCCCAGTGCTAGGGACAGAGTAGTGACCAAGATGAACAAAATCCTGGGTGAAAGGGTTGGGGGAGGGGAAGGGGGACCTGGCGGCGGACATATGATAAATCCCAAGTGACGATGGTACACAGTGACAGCGGTAACTTCGGGGAGGTCGGGGCACCGCTCAGAAGGCCACATTGGAGCAGGAGCCTAAAGTGAGGGGAGAGGCACACATCTCAGAGACGGCTGTTGTAAGATGAGGGGACAGCGAGTGCAAAGGGCTAGAGGCAGAACCGTGAACGGAGCTTCCAAGAAACAGCGAAGAGACTCGTGAGGCTGGAACGCCCCCAGCTCGGCCCCACTCCCTGGGCTCCCGGCTCTGCCCAGAACCCGAGGCCCCGAGCCACACACGACCCAAGCCTCAGACACAGCCTCCGTCACTTAACATGATCGTGGACGCCCCTCTCAGCTCGGGCCCTGCTCGGGCCCCCCGGTCCCCGGCCTGGAACCGTCCCGAGTCCTCAGGCATAGAGCAAGCCCTGTCTGGGACCCGGGGGGCGCCCAGGGCCGAGCGCAGTTACCAGTCAGCTGCCCGGGAGGCGGAAATCTGCAGGCCGTCCCTCCCTCGGGAGCCTCCGGAGATGGTCCAGCCTTGGATTAGCCTTGACTCAACAGAAATGC